>VWZG01003107.1:600977-637006 GCA_013396735.1 Grallaria varia
CCCCGCGCCGCCGCCGCCTCAGCCCTGCGGACCGCGCCCCCTGGCGGCCGGGAGGACCGGCTGCGCCCCGCCTGCCGTGCGCATGCGCCACCGCGAGGGGGCGCCCTGCGCGCGGCGCTCGCACGTGGAAGGGGATGTGGGGTCACACAAAGGGACACACGCAGGGACGCGGGGACAGACAGGGACACACGGACACGGGGACATACGGACACACAGAGAGACACGGGGACACACACACATGGACACAGGACAGACACATGGACGTGGTGATGCACACAGACATGGACACCTCCTGTGCATCACTTTCTGCCTGTTGCCTCTTGTCCTGGTGGCTGGCACCAGGGAGGAGAGCCCGGCTCCATCTCCTTGGGCCCCATGGCCAGATCCTTACAGACACTGACAGGGACACAGGGACACCCGGGGTGCACAGCGCCGGTGCCCACACATCGGGAGCTGCTGCCGCCTCGGGGCTCCGGGGAGTGCGTGGGACTTTTGTGTGGTGGCATTCCCACATGCACACAAGGGCTTCGCACATGCAGGGTGTCCCATGCATGTGCTGTTGCTCTGGGGACGTTTGGTGGCACATGGCAGGACAGGCCACAGCTGTGTCATGGTGTCCCTGGGCCCCCAACACGGTGTGTTTGCCAGAACCACCTGGGTCTGTCACGGTCTGGGTGGCACAATGAGGTGCCCAGAGGGTTGGGCATCACGGGGTTCTGCTGCTGAGTGGAGCACTCCCGTCTCTCAGCAGGACCTGCCTATCCCAATTCCCAGCTCCATCCAGTGGCTGCCTCTCCATTGGGGTTGCAGGTTCCCACTCCCGGGTTCAGTGCCAGGACAGCCACTTTGCCATGGGCTGGCAGCACAGGGGATGGGGGCTACGGCTGCACCATCCGTGTGAGGAGGAAGGTAGGAACCTGATGAAGCATTGATGTAATAATCTACACTCAAAATCTGACACACTTAGGAGCCACTGTACATCTGTTGGCATCCTGGCGTGTCCAGCATCCTTGCACCCTGAGGACAAGGTGGAGTGTTTGATTCTGTGTCACAGGAACTGCGGAATTAGAATCTGAAAGTTTAAAGAGATAATGACTTAAATATGGCAATTGTTTCTGACGCCTGTCGTCTCAGCCTCCTCCAGCTGGTAAAGATTAGTGGCATACTGGCTCCCTGCTCAGCCCCCAGTAGCCCTCCCAGGCCAGAAAGCACTCTGTGACACACCCACACCACCAGGGTCCCACCACAGCAAGTGCACAATGTTTTCTGTAGATTTAGAATATTCTACATCCACATGGTTGTTTCTTCACGCCAATAAAAGCAGCAGGAGATGGGCATCACTGCCAGCCAAAGCCACAACACAGGTTTGCTGGCATAGCTCAGGTAATAGGGGGGTGCCCACACATCCAACCCCAGAGAGCTGGAAAGAGCTTCAGGCTCCTGGAGCAAACCAGTTCACTTCAGCCACGGCTGTTATGGTCCATTCCTGCTCTGGCAGTGCCACGGCCCCAGAGGAGGGGCAGACCCCACATGCCAAGCCCTGCTGCCTGCTCACAAAGGTAATGCAGCTGGGAAGGTACAAAAGCCCCGAAGCAGGTATTTTTGTTTCATTTTTAATGAGTTGCATGAATGCTATTCAAGCAGAGTGGTCCCAGTGCCTGGGGAACACCTGCCAGGGCAGATGCAGTGCCAGCAGGCACTTGGCACTCGGAAAAGCAGCAAGCAGAGTGTCAGGCAGAGCCTGCTGTCTCTTGGTGTTCAGGGAAAAGCCTCTGGAAGAGAGAACAAGGGCACAGTCCCAACTCTTTCTGTCTGCTTACAGGTACAGTCAGTGCTGACCCTTTGGGAGTACAGGACCAGACTCCCTAGAGGCAAGAGAGGACACATAGAGACACTGGGAATGGAGTGATGCTGAATTTCTGGGCATTTTTAGACTTGAATTACAAAAGGCCAAATCTGATTGCTAGCAAGGAGGTCTGCTGACTTAGCAGCAACATACGCCTACAGCCCTGCACCGGAAAACTTTCAAGACCCCCAGTGTCACTTCCCAGGGTGCAGGACTGACCCACCATGGATGTTGCTGCTGCTAAGGCAGTGCCCATGGTGTAACTCAGACACTGGGATTTCCTAGCAGGCCCAGAAGCATCGACACAAAAATAGGAAACAAACCTGGAGCTGTGTGATAAAAGATTTTTCCCCAGGACTAATACTTGAACATCTCATATCCTTTCCCATCCATGTACTGGAGGACTCAGCAACAGCAGAGGTTCACATCTGCACTTGAGGGTTTCTTTTCTTTACCCTTTAGCATTGACTCAATTGCAAAAGTCAGAGCAAGACAAAAGAAGGAGAAAGAACAATAGAGGGAATGACAGCAAGGAGCAACTCTAGGCTGGCAAACTATAGTTAGCAAAGAGGCTATTAACTTTCTCAGTTACATAGAGAAATTCTAATGGATAATAAAGCAAGCAACAGAGTTCATCGCTGGTCTGGTGCTGTGTCATTGCATGCCAGGGGTTACATCTCAGCAGGGCAGTTGACTTGATCAGTGGGCATCATTTTGTCAGTGTCGATCTTGTAGGACTGGAGAACACTCTTCAGGTGCTCCACGGTTTCTGGGTGCATTTCAGGAGCTCTTGATAAAATCCAGGCATAGTCCATGTGGAAGAGCCAGAGGATGTTAGTACAGGAGTAAACCAGTGAGTAGTTTTCATAGTCGGTGGAGATGACCCAGTAAGGGGCAGCAGGCATGACTGGGAGAGAGAATGGCACTGTGAGTGCGAGGCAGGACCCACTCTGGATGGCTCTGCAGCACTAAAGCCACAGCCCCTGGAGCTGTTCCCACTCTGCCTGCTACATAAGTGTGGTCTGTACAGGGAGCTATAATTTATAAAAGTCTACCAGGACTCCTTGTTCTGCCCAGACAAACTCCAGAAAGCCTCAAAGCCCTGGCTAGGAAGGACTTGCTGGAAAGTTAACACTATGACTTGAATGGCTCACCTGGGCTGCTGAAAGCCAGCCCAGTTCATACACGTGTGAGGGTTCTTGCTGGTGGGAAGGAGTTGTAGGGCTGAGAGCTGACACTGGTGATCCAAGGAGCACAAAGCACCACTCACTGCCACAGGGAGCCCTGCTTCAGGGAGCCAGCTGTGGGAATCAGTATGACTCAGCCCATTCCACCTGAGTCAAATTCCCTTCTTCATCAGGCCACTATGCCCAGAGCATCTGTTCTGATGAGGAACAGCTACACCAGCTTCAAACCACCAGGCAGAAAGCAGAGGTGGGTCCAGAAGGCAGCTGTAAGTGCCTGGGATTTATTTCTGATGCCCTCAGAATACCAAGTGCTGTTCTCTGGGGCTCGTATGTGATGAAGGTGGTTGGGGTTACACATGCTGCAGGTGAAATGGCTGTGGGTGATGCTGTAGCAGCACAGAATTAAGTCTGGCTGTACTCATGAACAATCGTTGTATGTCCTTTGCAAGCATCCCTACTCCACCCATATCTCCAAATAAACTCTTTCTGAGAGAATGCTATGAAATAGCCAAGGAAGAGGTGCGAGGGAGCAGAAAAAAAAAGGTTCCAAGGGGAGACTTTTGGTTACTTTCCAAAGTGTTGCTGTGGACAGAGGAAAGTGCTATGTAATGCAAATAAATGCACTGCACCTCAGCAGGACCCTGCCAAGTGTTACAGTGACAAGGAAAGGAACAAGAAAACAAACCCATATTATTAATGGTTACTTGTAAGTAGAGGCAGTGTAGGCTAGTAGCTACACTGCTGTGTGCAGAGAAACAAGCTCATTCCTGGCCCTTGCAGAGGCTTTGGGGCTGCCTTCACCACCTCCCCTCCTCCTTGTCCCCATCTGTGAAACAACCTGGAGGGACAGTAACACTGCTGATCTTTCCTGCTTTGGGATCAGCTGGTGAAGAGTGCTCCACCACTGAGGGGTATCACCAAACCACTGCTTGCTGGTGACAACATCTGTCCTAACCCTGTGCTGCTGCCCCACTGTGCTGCGCTGAAGTCACCAGGGGAGCTTCCCCCTCGCTTTGCTATCTCTAACCCCCGCATGCACCCCCTCGGTGCCTCCTTTGTGCTGCCCACTGTGGTGCTCAGACCACAGCACTGCCGAGGCCAGGGGCACCAGGAGACTCCCACCACACACTTACACCAGCTAAAGCGAACGCCCAGCTTGGCCGGCTGCTTTACATCCAGGTGCATGACTTCTCCTTCAGCTTCACTGACTTTGCCATTGGAACTAAGGGGAGAATGACAAGGGTGAGAAAAGGAGCCAGGAGAGTGGGAATTATTTTTTTCCTTCCAGTAAATCGTCCCTGTTAAGAGGTGGCTGAAACAGATACCAGTGACCCCAGCATCCCCAGAGGGACAGCTCACCCCTGAGAATGGTTTCAGCAGCACCCAGGGTACAGCAGGTCCTGGTACAGGTGCAGCAAGGAAAATGGTCACCCCAGCACCCCAGGCTGCTTCTCTCCAAGTGCCCCTGCAAATGGGGTGTCCTTTGGTGCCAGGGTGACAGTGATAGAGAAGAAGGAGAGGCAAGACCCCTCTGCCCAGGATGGGAGGATCCCAGCACTGATCTTGGATGTGCCAGGGAGCAGTTCAAATCCTACTAGTTGTGGAAGGCACATGGTCACATCTGTTTATTCACCTGTGATTTTTCCAGGTCACTGCACATTCCTCCACACAGAAATTACCTGCGTGTGTGTGGTGAGCCAGGGTTTGTTTGGCTGCTGCTTCAGAGCACTGCCCTGCTGGCAGCAAGCCCTGTGACTCGGGTTGCCCATCTTATAATTTTCCCCTGTATGCCTCAAGACCTGGACGCTGCCTGTGGGGCAGGAAAGTTTCATGCTTCCCTGTGAAACGGGAACAGCTAAGGAGGCAAAAGCAAATCCTGCCAGCAGCAAAGGTCAAAGGGCTGATGCTGGAGCAATGCACAGTGCACAACTGACCCAAAATATTCCTGATATTTCAGGCTTCTCAGCTGCTGCAGTGGTCATAGCAATGGTTGAATTAATCTCCCACAGATTAATGCAGGCACAAATGAATGTCCAGCTGTTTGCCAGGCGCTGCCAGAGCAGTGGAGCTGCTTGTGAGTGGCCTGGATGCTGCTCTGCACCGGACACAAGGGATGTGTTCCTACGCTGTTGTTATTGTGAGCCAGAACAAAGTCCCCTTGCCATGCCAGGAGCGCAGGGGACAGCGCTGCGTTCGCCGCTCGCTCCCTCTCATTCATTCGGCCCTCACAGCAGCAGCCCTTGACGCCAGGGCTGGTGATGGAGACAGATGAATTCTGCATCAGTCCATGCAAAACTCCAGGAGGGCTCAGCATAATTGTGAACTATCAACTATAATAAAGGGGAAAAGCATTCACTTTGCTACTGATTTAAGCTGATAATGATTGCTGATCCCCTTACACAGCACTTACTACCTGCGCAAGGTAAATGCTCTGGGAAAAGGCTGACAAATATTTAAGTAAAAATGAACCAGGTATTTCACCTTCCCTGCAATTTTTCATTGTGTCTCTTTACTCTGGAACAGAAAGGAGGACAGGGCACAGGCACTTCTCAGCATGCAGGAGCACTAGGTGGTGGCTACCATTCCATAACCAGCCCCATGACCCCCCAGGACAGGACCCAGGACATCCAGCTTCTCAGCCCTCACTGGGGATCACAAACGAGCCAGAGGGGAGGCCCAGGCTATTTCATACTAAAGTCACCATGTGCTCTTGATCTGTTTTCTCACCACTCACCTTGCACAACAAGATAGAGACCCAGGGAAGCACTGGCAAGAACCAGAGACAAACATCTCTGTTGTAACCCCAGCAAAGCCCCTTATCTCATCAGACCTACTGCAACCATGGGTGCCTCCCCCAGCACCCCAGACCCAGAAAGAGGCAATTTAGAGGAAAAATGAATGCTCAAAGAGAGAGATGATAGGAATGCCACTGCTGCAGTGACAACATGACCCGAACGCAAACACTTACAGCATCTCCTTGTTGATCACCTTGAACTTCCCATTCTCCTTCAATGAGTAATTTGCCTGGACACAGCTTCCTTTCTCAAAAGTTGAGGGCAGCTTCTCTATCTCATACCATTTCCCCAAATACTGACAAAAGAAAGTTTAAAGAGATCCTTTTAGCACAAGCAGGCTGAGACAGACGAGCCCAGCTTGTTTGCCAGCACAGGTTTTGCCCCTCTTGGCACAGGGAGTGTGCAGCTCTGCAGCTCCAGCACACGGCATAAAGCCTGAACCTGCTGACCCCCCATGCACCACTTTGCCATCAGTCCCAACCCCCCTTAGCCTAACCCGCTACCCACAACAAGATTGTTAGAAAACTTTTCACACCTTGTTGATATCGAAGTCTTCTTGGACTGATGGATCTGGGCATGGTCCCATATGAAACATCTGGCCTTTCCCAAAGCTGAGGACACTGAATAGGACTGAGAGTCGCACTGCCGTGCCCAGCATGGCTGCACTGGGATGCAGGCAGGAAATGGACCTGGGGAGAAGGAAAAGAGCTGAGCTGAGACCTCCCTGAAGCAGAACTTTGTGTGAAATATGGCATGAAGGGTAGAACATGTGCTGCAGGACACATCAGTAGCACAGCAAGCAGGAAAAGATCATGAGAAGAGCACAAAGGCACTGTGCCAGAAAAGTCCCCAGCCCAAAACAGCCTTAAGCCCTGCTTAGACTGTGCCCAGCAGCTGCACAGAAAACCAGGCAATGCCAGGTGAGAGCACTTGCACTCATCAGCCACATCTGACACCTAACAAGATGCAGGGATGATAAATGTCTGAGGACACAAGGGAGCATCATTGTCTATCCAAAGATGAGGCAAAGGGAAATGCAGAGACATTTGCTTTAAAATGCTAGAGCACAAGGAACATGCTCCAGAGCCAATACAGAGCTGGGCTCTGGGACATGAAAGTGGACAGTGTACACCTGCATGGCAGGAGGGACATCCCCGCATATGCTAGGGCTGCCCAACACCGCAAGGTGATGGGAGAGACCATGCAGCTGCCTCTGGAGGAGTCTTTGTGTGCCAGGACAGACACAGCACTGCAGGATGGAGAAGTTGCTAGAGATTCAAATCAGCACAAAACACAACATGAACCAACCCCCAAAAGCATGGTGTGGGAAGGCAAATGACAGGTTTTCTTCCGTAGCAGAAGCAGGAGCTGCGCTGCTCATACCCAAGCAACCCCTGCAGCCAGGATTCTGCCCACATGCTTTGGATTCTGCTCAGGGCAGGTTGGCATGTACAGACCCTGCAGCACAGGGCTGCTCTGCTTCCCTGGCCAGAAATTCCCGCACAGGAGCAGCGGTGTCATTCTCCCCAAGTTTAAAAGAAAAGCCCAGTGTGTTTCCCACAGCTGGCACGGACCCCACTGCAGACACAAACGTTTCCCATTTTGAATCTCTTGGTTCAGAAGCATACCTTGGTGGATGAGGTGGAGGGATGCTCTGTGGAGGACCAGGGCTGCAAGGAACAGCTCTATGATGAGCTCTCCGCTTTGCTTTATAAGTGTGCTGGGATCATCATTATTCAGCAATGGCACAAGCCACTCCCTGGTCCCCGACGTGTTTAGGTTTCTTGGCAGGCCAGTCAGCTGCCTTAGATCTGCAGCTGGTACGAAGCTGGAGATGGGCTGCAACTTGGCTGCTCACCCAGGCAAACAAAGGCACCCCACGTGTCTGGGTATCGCCCCGCAGCTGCAGAGCCTTTCAGCAGCTCACAAGAGCCTCAGGCCTGGGTGCAAAAGGCAGGGGAAGGGGAGAAGTGCCACGGCCTTTGAGAGGGGCTGGAGACAGCAGCACCTCCTGTTCTGCTCCCTCTGGACCAGCAGCAGCCATCACTGTGTTGCCAGGGGTCACGTGCAACCTCCTCTGCCAGGGGCCACTTGAGCCCTGGAGACCCTCTGGGCCACTGCAATGTCCTCATCCCCACCACAGTCACTTGAGGAGGACTAAGCAGTGGGAGGCATCACTGCTTTCTCTGACAAGCTGTGAGACCTTTCTGCAGTTTTTCTCTAGACTTTTAAATCTCACTACAAGGAAAGATGCCAGTGAGATTAATTCCATGCTGACCTAGCACTTTTTCCAACAGGTGCCCAGCAAACGCCTTTGACAGCAGAGCAGCCATCTGTGAAGGCAGCCAGCCTGGAGTTATGCAAGGAGAGTTGAGTAACTGACAGGAAGTTCTCTGTGTTTAATTACATTTTCTTTGAATCTAATCTCTGTGGAGACTTTCTCTCTAGGGGTGTTCTTCCATGCTGTATGGCATGCCTTACACACACACAAACACACACACACACACTCTTGAGCTCCTGGCTGCCCAAATGCCACCCCAAGAGCCACAGCTGGGGGCTGTGCAGCCAAGGTATGCCCTGACACACAGCGACAGCTGAGGTGCCCCCAGGACGGGGATGACCATCGCAGCTGTGTACGGCTCATCCAACACAGACCCAGCAGCACCAGCTGGCGGTGAACAGCTTGGGGGAGCACCCAGTCCATGGTCTGCCACAGTGCTTGGCATGGGGCAGGGAGCCATGCAGGGGGCTCCCCCTGCCTGAAAACAGCTCCGTTAGTGCTTTGGCAGACACCCATGTCCCTGATTCGGTTGCTCTGCCTGCCCATGTCACAGTCAGAGGTGTCCTGCAGACTCTCTGCAAGCCTCACATGCATCTGCACCTCTTGTGATACAAAGAGGTCAGAAATCCAAGAATCAGCATGAGCACTGCCCTGCCGCAGTGCACTGCAGAGGTGGGATTCCCCCCACACAGCAGACCAGCAAGAGCAGTTTTTCTCCTGAGCTTGGCTGCCTCCATCCCACAGAGTAACCAGAGGAGAAAGCCCCCCAGAATGGCCAGCCTTGGCCACAGCAGAACATTTGCCCTGTGTGCATGAGTACAACCATGTGGAGGTGTGTCTGTGTGCATACCCACATCTGCACGTGGGGCATTCTCCTCCAGGATGAGGCAAGGGCTCCCTGCTTGTGGTGGCAGTGATTTGCCCTCAGATGGAGCGGTTCTGCTGCAGCAAGAGGGGCTCATGCTTGAGCTGGTATACAGGCACTGCCCAGCACCCAAGGGCTGCCCTGCAGTGTTGGCCCTACCAGAGACATGTCTGGGTGGGTGGGCACTGACACTTTGGCTCCTGATGCCCTGCATCCAGCGTCATACTGGAGCAGCAAGGCATTCACTCAGCTGTGATCCATGGAACCTGCTGCAGCAGTATGCACTCACCTGGGACCCGGCCAGGAGGCTGTGAGGAGCCAGGAGCCACCAAGCTGACACTTCTTGAGCCACCAAGAGTGGAAAGGACAGGCAGGGTGGGCTTTGCTACAGCCATCACCTCCCTTGCAGCCAGCACAAACAGCAGCAGAAGAAAACCCACGTCTTATAGGAGACATAGGGATCCCACCACACACTCAGAAGCTCAGGGCTGCAGTGGAGCCCAGCTCCTCCACTGGCTGCTGCCAGCCAGGGCACCCCATGGGTGCTGAGGCACTGCGAAGCTTGACGCACCAATGATGAGACCTGACAGCTGAGCTTGCTGCCACTGCTGGGACCTGTCTCCACACAAGCACTGGCTGTGCCTTCCCCGGGGGCACGTTTCTGGGCTCTGCCTTGACCACAGTAGGAAGTACCCAGATATCTGTTGCTCCTGTATTGGAATGGAGCAGGCTTGGGCTGCTGCAGCTGAGTCTCTGCTCTGGGCCACCTCGCCAGGTGTGTTCAGTGGCCATCACAGGACCCTTCTACCATCACACCTCCAGCACACGCAGGGACAACTCTCCTTCACAGAGCAGGGCCCTGTTCCATGTCCTGTCTGTCGTTAGTTAACCTGCAGCAGGACTTTGAGCCCAACCTCCTGCACTGCACTCCAGAACAGGCATTTGGGGAAAAGCATAACCTTATAATTGCACCTATTTGTGGGGTGGGAGCAGTCATCTTCACCTGGTAAGCAGTTTGTACCCTGGAGCAGAGGAGGGGAGGCACATCAAAGGGCAGGAAGCTGGAGCAGGGGTGGGAGGACAGGAAGGAGGAGAGCTGGGGAGAAACCAGGGCAAAAGGGGGGGGGCACCAGACATGCTTGGAATGCTTCATGCAAGATTGAAGCCACCCCCACATTTCTGGGTGATGAAGCAGCTGCAGGGCAGGCGGGCAGAGCGTGCACAGGACACGGACAGAGAGGAACTGCAGGGGCTGCAGCAGGACAGGGCAGCACTGCCTTTGAGACACAGGGGTGTGGGTGGGGTGGGCAACATGCATGCATGGGGAGGCAGGGGTGGGTGCAAAGCATACACAGGGGGAGGTGGCATGAGCCACACAGCATGTCCAGGGGTGGCACGTGAGGCAGTGCTGTGCATGGGGCACATACAGGTGGGCTATGCTGGCCGGGATAGTCTTGCAGGGAGCAGGAGCTCTGGCCATATGCTTTACTTGTAGGACACCACCAGTGCCAGTCCTGGTAGCCACACGAAGGGGCTCTCTGTCTATTCCCACAAGGAAGTTTTCATCTCCAGATAGTGCCTCAGCAGCCCAAATCCACAGGGGCTGGAGAGCTGCCATGGACGTGGCCATTTTGCACCATTCTGTGTGAGCAGATCTTGTGCTCAGACCTGCTGCCTTTGAAGCCCCAGTGCTGGAACCTCTCTGTGGGACCTGCAGTGTTGAGGCATCATATCCTGAGAGTCCCACCATGGAGACAACGTTCTCTGCATGGACAGCTCTTTCCAGCTCAAGAGATGCCTTCCCTTCCTTCGTCTGTCTTTTCTCCTGCAAGTTCATTTTTGGTGTTTTTCTTCCTCCTCTGAAAGAAATGGGGCTTTGGGTTGGTCAGACAAGTTCCAACATGGATACAGAAACAAAAATGAACTTGCAGGAGATAAGACAGAGAAAAGGAAGGCAGGTGAGAATTCTCCATTTTTAGGAGTGGCAAAAAGTGCTTTGAAATCCATTTATGCAAAATGGTGTGAAATTTTAAATTACACTTATGACAGCAAAGGAAGTAAACAGACTCTGGAAGCATGAACTGGCCTCTGGGATATGGGAATTTGGTCCAATGCAAGTGCACAAAAGATCTTGTGATTCATCTATATATAATTAGTGAGTAGCTCTCCACCCTAGAAAGTAAACAATTATGTATTCAAAACACAAGAAACCAAAGAGAGAGATTTAAGAAGTTGGAAAATAATAAGGGATATTATTTTTGCGGGACAAACCCTACCGTGCAGGACCAGCAGTGTTTCTGACAGGACTGAGGAAGGCTCCTCAACCTGCTTGGCACTGCTGCCAAGATCGGAGTCCCTGAGGAGAGAGGAGCCAGAGGAATATTTATTCTTCAGAACATAGAAAAGAAAAAAAAGGAAAAATGAAACAAAACAAAGTAAAAACCAGGTCTCTACA
This sequence comes from Grallaria varia, assembly GCA_013396735.1. Taxonomy (NCBI): domain Eukaryota; kingdom Metazoa; phylum Chordata; class Aves; order Passeriformes; family Formicariidae; genus Grallaria; species Grallaria varia. Next base: position 612,407 of record VWZG01003107.1, read on the forward strand.
TATAGAAATACATTGTATAGCTGGACCAGTGGTAAAACTTTAGCCCAGCAGCATTTCATCCCTGCAGATGTGCTCACCATAAAATCCAGAGTTCCAGCAGTGCCCATAATCCTGCTTTTCGGTGTGTCCCAGCGCCTCACGCCAAGGGCAGCCTAACGCTGCTAAATAAAGTAAAACAAGTTTTACTCATGTGTTTGCTGCTGGGTTCTCACAGCAGATGCCGGGTACCGGCAGGGCAGGCGTTCAGCCAGGAGTTGGACCGGCTGTGCCAAGTGCCATGACTGCCCACATGAGCTGGGGGCTTCCTGCTCCTGTCAGTGCTGCAGGAGGGGAGCAGAAACTTGGCACAGGTGTCCCAAAGCCTGAGGGAACCAGGCAGCTCAGTGTGACTCAAGGCTGCAAAAGTGTCCTCACAGAGGGCAGCAAGGAGCACACAGCAGAAGGGGGCAGAATAGGACTTCTCCAGTGCATGTGGGAGCAGATCCCATGGGCATTTACCATGCTCCCATGGGCTCTGTCTGTGAATGCCTGCCCAGATTTAAATGTCATGGCCACTGCAGACCCCTGGCTCTGTGGCTCAGCTCAGCACAGAGTGCTGCTCCCCTGCAGGGCACGGGCTCCCTGCACCCCACTGAGCCCAGCTCAAAGAGCACCCCAACTGCCCTTCTCTGCTCCCCCTTCTCAGAGGAGAGCTCCCACATTCCCCAGCGGATTCAAGATGCTTTTTTCTGGACCAGCAACCTACAGCATACTGAAACATATTTTAAATGCTTTAAGAAATGTCATTAAACATGCTTGGAGAGCACCTTCTGCAGAGGGATTTTCTGTTCTCCTGGAAGAGGCACAGTTATCTGTTCACAGCATCACCAGCTCTGTCCAAGAGATGCCCAAGTAAGGATATTTAAAGCCTACAGCCCTGTTTTCTGCAGCTAAGCCATATTTCAGCCCTTAGCTCAGGGATGCATTAACACAGTTACACAATTATATTTTCTATGACCTATATACATCCTACATCTTCCTCATGACACAGACTTATAGTGTGTGGGTAATTGCAGCTCCACTCATAGAAAGAGAGAACAGACTCTATTGCACTAACAAATGCAATTAAGGAATCCTGCCAGCCAAGCGGGAAGATCTTTGGTGGGTACTCTGCAGATCATCAGCTACCAGGAGTGGAGGAATCACACAGAGTTCAAAGGTGTCCTCAGACCCTCAGATATCCCCTGCTCATAGGCCTCAAGGCTGTTGTATATTTGTTTTACATATGCACCAGGAAGACCCTGATGGACTTCTTCCCCAGCCCACATAGCATTTCCACCCCATGTCTCTGAGCCCCCCAATCTCACATCACAGGTCAGAGGAGAATTCTAAGAACGCCCTTTCTCAAAGAGCAAGTCACATCCCTCTGCACAGGCTGCAGGGCACAAATACACTGGCATATGTGTTTGGCTTTGCCCATGAATAGCTGCATTGATGCTGGGCCCGAGCACACACAGCTTGCATTGAAACACAGGCCTAAGTGTTTGCTAGACTGGAGTTTACATTGTACAGAAAATAAATAACATAAATTCAGTGGTCAGTGATTTTGATGCATCAGACTTTGATGCAATACATCGTTACAGTATGAAACAGCACAGAGATACCATTCATGGGGAGTTTCATTCAAACAAGTTGGGACATTTTAGGAATTCTTAGTTTAGACAGTATTAAAAATGCTTTTATCCATGCTGCACCCCAGGAATACTAGTCAGGCATACATTTTAGTGTAAAGAGACCTGGGATGTGAACATATAGGAATTTTCCAATTACCTTGAATCTTTGTGACAACACATGTTATTTCTCACATTGCCCAACATAATTATTCTTGAGAAATGGACAAGAACAAAAGCTTCTCAGGCTAGGACAGATGTCTAGAGGTGTAAGAACTTCCTTGGGCTGCAATGGATCAACCTAGGACTGATTTTGAGTCTGGAAGTGTCTGCGTGCAAACAGAGCTGGTAGCCAGATCCTGGCTTGTGCCTGCAGCAGGGAAAGCTCCCTGAGCCAGGAGCTGGATTGGCTGTGCCAAGTGCCATGTCTGCTCACAGTGAGGTAGGGTCTTCCTGCTCCTGTTAGTGCTGCAGGAGGGGCAGCCACCTGGTACAGGTGTCCCCAAAGCCTGAAGGAACCAGGCAGCTCATGTGTGGCTCAGGGGTGGAAAAATGGCAGTGGTGCAAAAGGAAGGTCCAGATGTACTCCTGGGTTACAGAGTTGTAGGGACTCCTTTGTCGATAACGGTGTGCAGCAAAAGAACACAAGCAGGGAGCAGATGAGGTTGGGACTTAGTGTGGAGTCAGGAGTATGTGAGAAAGATATGAAGGAAAGTTATTTCCTGTGTGTGCATGCGGTGTGACAGCAGCTCCCAGTAAAAGCACCAGCACCATCCCCACCTACATCAGTGCTGGCCCTGGGAAAGATCAGTGTTGGAGTCCCTTGTTGGGATGGACAGACCACTGAAACCACCAGATGACTGTGTCCTGCACCTTCTGTAAGGTACCTCGTGCCCTAAAGTCAAGCCACCACACTATGTCATGCTCTTTGAAGATGGCCATTGCCACCTCAAAGCCTTTCCCAAGTCACCATGCAGGTTTTCCCTGGGCATTTCTCCATTACCAAAGTGCAGAGCACTCGATCCCCATCTTTTCTGAAGGGCTGCCAGGATAAGTACCTGCACAGGCACTTGTGCTCTGCTTTCCATGGGAAGAGAAGCTGTATAGCCACTCTCCAGATACCCACTAGACATCTCCAGAGGGACACAGGCACTGACCACATCCCTCTCTGCAGTAAGTGATGGAGCTATCGGTTCTTATCATGGTGTACTCCCTCTCCCAGCAGCTCCCTCCTTAGTTATGCTTCCTGGAGCAACAGTTGCCTCTCATTAGAGCTGGAAAGGGAAGGTGCTTTGCTGCACTTTGAATGCTTCAACACCTCTGAGCAGGCAGAAACCAGGAAGGAGACATAATTGATTGTCATAGTAACCCCGGTTAAAGTCCCACCAGGAAAATGCTTTCCTCTACAGCACTTGACCCCACAAGGCGACAGGTACCACCTGCACCCCGGGAGCACAATGGCTCTGGCAGGGAGGCCCTGGAGCTGTGCAGTAAAACACAGTGAGGAGCTTTTTCCTGAGCTGCAGTTCAAGGTCCTTGTGCAAGGTGCCTGTGGGGTGATGGATAACCTTGGTGCCCGTTTAAAAACAGCACAGTGGTGTTAATGCCTGCCCTCAACCCTGGCACATTCCTCTTTGCAGCTGTAGCATTTCAGAAGATTTTATAAGCCATTTGTAGTAGCTTTCATACAGAAGACTGGAGATGCCATGTTTATTATTCTGCCACAAAAAGTAACTCAGCCTGTGGGAAGGGAGATAATATCTGTTCTGACATCAGTTATGACAACAAAATGAGTCAAACAGCATGCATTGCATTGCAGTGGTTTTCTGCTCTCCAGCATGGGCAGGGTGGTGGCAGAGGAGGCTGGGATGGTAAGGGAGCTTGGTGCAGGGGGAGTGATTTATTCAGGGCACTTAGTGAGAGCCAGTGGCAGTGCTAGGACCAGAAGTGCTGGATCTCAGTCCTAGGAAGAACTCTTTCCATTATACCATTAAAACAGACCAGCTCCAACCTGGTTCCTCCACTGAATGCCCTTTCTACAATCAAAGCAGCAATTCTTTCTTTCAGTTTTTCTGTTTCTACTTATATTGATGTCTTCACAAACACAGTGAAGGAAGATCTGATAGACTTTTAGGTGACCATATCTGCTCTGGCTGTGTGCTGGAGCTGGCAACAACTGGGAAACACTGCTGCTCTTTTCATCATCTTCCAGGTGCTGCATGAGAGGGAGCTTTCACACCAGGGGCTGTGCTTGTGGGGTGGACAACCTCATGCCATGCTGGCTAGGAACAGGCAGGCACAGGGGAAGGCAAGAGCGAGAAACTGGTAGGCAGAACAAATGTCACCACGTGCTCTGCAAAGCAAACCCATAAAACTCAGTACTGGGGCCACTTTCATGATGCTGTGGCAATGAAAGTGCAAAGCTGGCAATGGTTTGGCAGTACCATCAAGTCTTAGAAACCCTCACTCCTAAAAATACAGTTATTTTTTCAAAAAGACAGAAAACTTTAGACATTTTCTCCATATTGATTCCTTCGGGTTTAAAGATGTCTGATGGAGGGGGTTTCTTTGTTGAGGATAACCTGATAATTATGTGCTTAATCAGAAGATACCAGAAAAATGCCTTCCTGACCCATACCTATGGGACCAAAACACAAACAGCTTCTCTGTTAAGGGCAGAGGAAAGTGATATTGCACACCAACAGGCAAGGGGATGGGCAGAGACCCCCTCCATCACTGCTCTGTTGGCAAAAAGTACTGTGAGGCAAACAATTCTCAAGGAACCAAATCAAACCCGTAGGCAGTGAATTCCTGCATGTTCACTGCACCATGCGTGTGATAACTGCACCTGAACAGTGGCTCAGCCAAGCGCTGTGCCTGGAGCTGCCTTCTGCACCAGCAGGCTGATCCAGCCCCACATCCTGCTGAGTGCTCTGCAGAGCTCTTCACTGTCAAGACACTGCAGGAGAAGGCACTGGATGCTGCAGGAGACCTGTGCGCATGGCCTCTTTGTGTCTCCTGATAAGCTTCTGTCAGGGCACAGGTATTATTTCACATCAGTGTTTTGAGGTGTAAACACAGATCTGCTCCCTTCCTAAAAGAGCACCAGGGGAGAGGATGATCGGGTTGTATCAGTAGCATCCCTGTGGCCCTTGGAGCACTGCTGGGAATGAATTAACTGAATCTGGCTCCAGGCCAGGCCCCGGAGGTGGAGCTGGCTCTCTTACAAATTCTCATGCTATTCGTAGCATCTCTCCAGTCCCCAGGGCTCACACTGCTGGCTGAGAAACTCGCTGGTATTGGTTTGGGTTTGTTTCTGAGACATTTCTCAGCATTGTGGTTGCACAAGAAGCTGAAAAGTCATGTTTCAAAACCCCAGCCAGAAGCACAGAAGCTGCTGTTGCTATTTGCACAGCACCATCATGTTCAGGGGGAGTCTCTGAGCTAGAAAGATAGACCCATCCTGGGTTTCCTAGGTCTTAAAGTTTCCAAAAAGCTGAGCCAGCCTCCTGCTTGCGGGTGCGCTGGGTGGCAGTGTTGCAGAGCTGGGTGTTGCCAAGCAGAGCTCCCTGCAGAAGTCCCAAGCCTGTGAAGGTCCCATTCCCATGTGCTGCCCTGGGCACTCGCAAAGGGCTGGGCCAGCATCTCTCTGTGCAAGGCAGGACCTCATTGGCCTTTCTCACCTGTTATGGCTGTTGTAAAGACCTTTAGCACAGCTTCCTAATCTCCTTTGGGCATGTTTACCACTTAAGTTTTTCTAACTGATAGTGCTGATGTTTTTCTTTGATTTTTTTTCTCAAGGAAGACAGGGAGCCCTGGGTGAAGCAGTCTCTGTGAGAGACAGAATGACCCCACGAGGAGACCTTTAGGGCCAGGGAAGAAACCTCCAGGGAAGCAGAATAAGGCTCTGACCCGGGGCAGAGGAGGGCTGAGCTGGGTAATCTCCCATCCTGGTTTCAGAGCCATTGGTCTGTGTGACAGCACTGCCATCACTGTCCTTTTCCCAGCAACATTTCTGGCAGTGGGCAGTTCCTCAGCTGCAGGTTCAAAGCCACATGTGCAAGAAGTGCTTCTCAAATTCTACACTTTCCCCTGACCAGCTCCATGGCTGGCCAAGGTCTTCAGCCACATCAGAACAGCAAACCTAGGACATGGGCCACTCTTGACAGTGGCAAACACTTGTGAAGCCCAGAGGAAGAAGCATAGATTGCCATTCTCTGTGTAGCTCCTTGAAGAGGTAAACAGAGGACTGTCAGTGAAGGATCTCCATAGCAACTTGCTGCATCTCACCTCTGCCTGAAATGAACCACTTCCTCTGCAGCTCCTGCCATTCAGAAGAGACATTTTGTTTCTCTCAGCTTTTAGAACTAGCCTATTCACTTCAGCCATAATAAACTCTTTGTCATTGCTACTAATGGAGGTTCCATATTGGAACTAAACCTGGAACCACAGGTGCCATGAGGTCTGCAACACATACTAGGAATACCAGGACTTGCCACTGGTTTGGGACTTAAGTTTTGGTCAAGACACAAAGAACCTGAAGTGATCTGGAGCATCCAAACTCACAGTGATTGCTTGGGAAACCTCAGGAGGCCCCTTGCTGTGTTAAGCTGAACCAGAGCAAACCTGACATGCAGAAGAACCACCTCTTGGTTCCTAGTGCCATTGCAGAGAACCTGCCAATCTGAAAGGGACACCAGAAACACATTACAAAGGCTCAAGGGTGCACCACATACCTGAACCATCACTGCCTTCACAAGCATTGTGAGAAACATGCAGAGAGAGGTAGGACACTGCCACAGCCTCAGCAGCTGGCCCTTGAAAAAAAAAGCCACAGGTAGCTTTGGCAGCCTAACTCCTGGTAGGATACCACAGCAGCAATGAGTGTGGGCTTCCAGGGGATTTCATTGAACTTCCTACTGTTCTCTCCATCTTCCGGCTTTGAAGGTCACTGTCAAATGGAATTGATAATTCTTCCCTCTGTTACTCCACAGAAAAAACAACAATCTGCTCTCAATGCCTGCATTAATGCCAATCTGCGGTGAAACAAGGGTCTGCCTGCCTCAGGGAGCAGATTTCAGAACCAATTCTTCACTGGACACTGAATGGCTGATGGAAGCTCAAGATAGGAAAGGATCTGCTTGGAGATCCTTGGCTTTACTCCTCTCATTCAGTGTCCACATGATCATCTGTACCACACTTGATACTTGCTGTTCCCTGCACCAGCACTCTGCTCCTCTTGACCCCAGACACCCACCCAGAAAAACTGGATCAGGCACTGACAACCATCCTGAGCACTTCTCAGGGGCAGAGGAGGGGACTGGGGCTCACATGCTGTGAAATCCTAACCCTGAGTCACCCACGAGGTCCTTGCATGGCCTCGGACACTTCTTGGCTTGCCAATCTCCATCCTTTCTGTAAGGAGAGTTAATCCTTATTACCAGGCAGCTGTAGCACTTGGATTAATTACACACAGAGCACTGAGGCAAAGAATAATGCACAGCACTGCTCTCAACGCTCTCCTTCGAGGAAAACCACATAAAAGACAAACACTGACATCTGTGTGTTTGCAGAGAGGCCTCTCCAGCTGCCTTCTGCTGAGGAAACAGACCATGCTGCCCATTCTGGTCCAGGCAGTTCCCACTGAGCCTCCACAGTCCCACTACCTGCTGAAGAATCACCACCTCTCTAGTTACTGAACCTAATGAAATCCTGGCCTCAGATTCTAAAGGCGTGAGAAAACCAATGTATAAAGGTGCAGTGGAGTCAGAGATATATGCTTTACAAATCTCACAGTTTATTTTTCTTTATGTGCAAATCAGAGCTATTTAACATTGATCACATTTCACAGTGCAGGGGGCAGAAGTGATTACAACACCGTCTAAGCTGCAGTTCAGTGGGATCCTTCTGGGTCCCAAATCCCAGGCAATCTTCATGTGCCAATGATCTGGAATAAAAAAGAACTGCACCGCAGCATTTCCAGGAGTTGTTATTTGTAACAGCACCTCCAAGGGAAGCCTGCTTTCCTCCTCAAGGCATCACAGCATTCATGGCTGCATGCAGACTCCAAGAATTTACAGTCAGTGGCATAGAAAAAGTTTAAGGCACAGTTTCCAAGTCAGAGCTAGCAGAGACAGATGAAGAGAGAGCAATGAATAAGCTCTTTTCATAGCCACTTAACCTCACATAAGGCAAAACAGTGAAGGAAAAGCTGGTCCCTAGAGTAAGAAGGTGGGGTCCCAGCCTGCTGGCTGCTCCACCAGTGGTCACCACTTGTACAGAGGGAACAGAGCATGAAAGCAGACAGCCTCAGCACTTGGAAAAAAATATCAAAATCCTGTATATGGCCAACAGGAGAGACCCTTGGGAATACTGGGCAAGAGTAGCTCATACTAGTTATCAGGAAGTTCTCAGAGAAGATTATTGTGTGACATGGAGATTTGACAGTGCAATATGAGCAACAAGAAATGTGTCTCCTAAAGCACCCTTCCAGAGCTCATAGTCAGGCCACGCTGTCTGCACAGTGCCCCATCACTGTTCAAGCACAGAGGATTAAACCAAAAAACAGATTTGGGAAAGCCAACAGCAGCTCCCTCACCAGCAAGAGGGAGCCTGGATGGGACAGTGACATGAGGGAAGCAGAGGGAAGGCTAGGCAGTGTCTGTGCCACAGCTCAATACTTTAGGCACCTAAGGTAGCAGTCAGAGGAGCCAAATTTTTTGCTGCATCAGCCTAAACCCTGTCCCACAGAGCTCAGCAGCCGTGGGTGGAGAGAGGCTGCAAGTGCCAGCATCCACAGGGACTGGCTGAGGGATGGCTCACACCTCACTCATTATTCCCAGCCGTTTGCTCTGGCACCTCCTGGCCATACTGCTGGGAGGGAAGAACCCTTCTTTGCAGTTTGGTAATGAGGCTATTTAGAGGCAGTGTTGCTGTTCCCCTGGAAAGAGCAGACAGTCACAGCGCAGCAGAGCTTCCAAGAAGTATCATGAAAACAATGGAAGGCTGTGACTGACCCATTTTCAATCAAATGAAAAGTCTGGTTTTGTTCCCCATTTTAGTTTCTTCCTTTGAGCCATCTCATAGCAACAGCTTTGCTCTACTATTAGCAGCTTGTCCTTGTAAGGAAAAGCAAGAGACCATTAATGAGCCAAATTTGTCACTGGTGGAACTGCTGACCCAGTTACATTAGCCACATATTTGATCCATTATGTTAACCTTCCTCTGCCTCCTCTATAGTTAAAAGGAAAACACCTTTCAACTTTAATCAGGACAGCAGGGAATACAAACAAGAATTACAGGAAAAAAAAGCCACGTTGTTCTAGCATCCCACAACACATGACTTGAAGGCTTAACTCAAAGGGGAAGCACATGCACCTACAGGGGAGACACATCAGCCAGGAGTGCAGAGGTCAGCTCTAACCCGCGTGTGAGTATGAGCCCTGGAAGGACGCCTGAAGGGTGGCCACTCACAGGGTGGCTCCAGGGATGTAAAGCCAGTCGGCAATGCCCGTGGGCAGGTGGGTCATGACTTGCAGCCTCACCCACCAGTAGGTCTCCATGGGATTGTAACGGTTGTTGGGGCACGGCGAAGTGAGCGCATCGGCGATGTCATTCACCACCAGAGACATGTCCTTCAGGCCACTGTTAACGAAGGACTTCATCATGGCCACGTGGCGGCTAAAATACTCCCCACCATAGTCCTCCCGCACAGTGTCGCTGGCCCCACTCCACAGAGCCTCAGCCTGTCTGTCGATGCCCTCTGCCGTCAGGATGCCAGTTGCTGCCACGAAGTTGCTGGGCTCGATGAGGATGACTCTGACACCCCAGCGGTACATCTCCTGCCTCAGGCAGTCGGAGAAAGCTGCCACCCCAAACTTGGAAACACAATAGCAGGAGCGAGATGGACTCGCCATCCGTCCCAACATGCTCGTGATATTCACCACACGGCCTAGAGAGAAAAGAGCAAGGAAAGATGATGGGCTGCAGAAGAAACAAGTCAGAACATCCTAGTAAAAGGGTGCTTAGTTGGATGATGCTGATTTCTAAAATCTGAATCTTGAAGAGACATACAAATCCCCTGTCAAGGAGACCTCCTCTCCTGACTCAAGCAAGGCTAACCCCTGCTCTGACCCCTCCATGGATGGTACACATGCCTGCCATGGTATTAAAATTTCTAAGCAGGGAAGTATTTTGATCTTCTGAGACTGCAAGCTGAGTGTTCTCGTATCAGTGTGGAACTCCTTGTTTTGCTAGAGAAGGGTTCAAGTTTCCAGCCAGCAGTGTTATGAGCTGCAAAGCTCACGACTCAGCATGATGCCATACAAGCATTCTGGTGCTTTCTGTAAGCACAACAGCCCAGCTCAGTCCCTCTGCTTAACACAGCTATGTGCTTCTAGATACGAGCTGGATGGCAGAGAATGAGTAGAGATTTCTCCGAACCTGCAGCATAAGCAGCACAGCCTGTTTACCCAGCTGGTCGGCCACGAGGGCTCACAGTGTCCATGCCTGGGACAAACAAGGGGAGATTTGATGTGCTGCTGTCCATGGGGCAGTGAAGAGCAATTGTCCTACCTCCTGCCAGCAGCCCGTGACAGCCCAGCTCCAGAGCTCTGGCAGCTTGTGTTAGATCAGGCACTGCCTTAGGAGAGTGACAGCAGTGGTCACTCTTCTGTGGGTGTCTCTGCCCTCATCCAAGACAAGCCATGTGCCACTACAATTTTAGATGCACTTACAAATAGGCCCTTGAAATTGCACCAGCTATTTTTACAGAGAGTATTTTCACAGTCATCGAGCCCAAATCCTTCTGCAGCTTGAAATTTTATCTGAGAAACAAGTGGGCAGCTCTGCTGCCTCGTTCCAGACCTAAGTGTAACTTAGAGAGACTGTGAGAACCACCTGCTGACCTGATGGGTAACATAGCTTTTGTGGTGAAATGGAGCTTGTTTAGTGGTTACTTGCTTTCTGGAAATGGTATCTGAGAAATCTTCTCAATAGAAACCCTTTTTGTCCTCACAGAACACACACCTGGGCCAGCATTCCCACACATACTAAATAAAGAAGCTCTTCAGAGTTCTGCTCATACATATCTTTTTGTCATATAAACCAAAGAGTTTTGATAATACCATTGTCTTGTAAGATATCTAAAATAGCTGTAATCAACTCTTATTTATTCAATCACTACTTAATGCCATCTGTGAACTGAAGAACATGAAGGGAGGAGACTCAGTTACCCAAACACAATCACTCAGTAGACTCTGGATTATCTTGTCTGTGTGACATCTGCCAGCACTACACAAAGGTCTCTGGATGTTTAAGATAACACCTGCAGTGTAGGTGCCTGGACTGCTTCAGGAGTGGTGTGTGCTACCAAATGCTCACTCTGCATGCCTCAGAGACCTTCCTTGGGCTGCACAGGCATTTCTCAAAGCACAGCCTGGATTTTTAGCTACATCTCTTTACTGTGCTGCAAGAACTCTGAGCTTGCCACACTGCCCAGCATGTACCTCTAGCTCTACGAATGAGGGGCAGGAAAGCCTTCGTCACCCTCACAGTGCCCCACAGGTTGACCTCTGCCACCTTCTTGTAGTTGTCTAAACTTGCAAATTCCACCTCTCCAAATGTCGAGATGCCAGCATTGTTCACGAGGCCCCACAGACCTGCCAAAAAATACATGGTTAAAGAGTAGAAGAAGGAGGAGCATCACAGAAAAGCCACCTGCTTTGTTGTTCACAGTAACCTAAAATCTTGACAAAAAATTCAATGCTTTTGTAGAAAACAAGTTGTAGAGAAAAACCTAGCAAGGTGATGAACTACACTCTTCGTATGCCAGGGGCTTGTTTGAAACATCAGGGAGAGTGATGAGGCCACAAGCTTTGCCTCTCTGAATGTCTCCTGTAAAGTCAAATGCTGTTCTGAGGCTTTTTATGGCTGGATCTGACTGACCCTCTTTTACCTCTCCTCTTAGTTCCAGGTTTGTCTTCATTCAGTGAAATTACAGACTTCTGGAGAGGGCTGGATTTCTCCACAATTGAAAAAAAAAAAAAAAAAGGCAAGGAAAACATTATCCTGGATTTCTAAATCCCCTTTACAATTCTGACTCACTGTTTTGGAGAGTGCATGGTATTGATCTGCAAGTCCATGGCCTGGTTACAAGCTGCTGTGTTTTAGTCCAAGTATCTGTTTCCCTCAACCCTAACTTTATCAGAAGTTAGCAAATTTACAATCAACCCTTATAACTACAAAATTTAAAAATTACTGTATTTTGTTCATGCAGTCCTGTCAAAATTAAACTGACTGCATTTACCCAGAGCTTCTGCACTGAGCCCCTTACATGCCAGGACTTAGCAGGTCACCAGGGACCTGACCCTTCAAAACAATTACTGCTGGAGTCCCAGCAGCAAACAACCGTGTGACTGAATCCATACTTCATTGATTTGTTGAAGCAATAAACTGCACGGGGAACAAACAGAAGAGCTGGAACAAGATAACAGAGTTGCTCCTCGTTAGATGTCCTGCCATTCACTATGGTTTTGCACTGTGTTGGAGTCAGGACTGGATTGTTGGGGTGTATTGGATTCACTGCCCCTTTCCACTCCCTGCCAAGAGCAAGCGCAGGGCTAAGGAGGAGTCTTCATGTCCAGGGAGCTCCAACACTGCTGTCAAAAGCACCAATGTCATGCCATCCTGCTGATAAAGGTTATCAAGCCCTATTTTAGAAGTTTTTGGGCTGTTTGCCCCACCTCTGCTCCACAGCTTGCCTGCCCTGATGTATAAAAGTCTTTAATAACGTCCAGCCTGTATTTATTCATGGTCAGATAGTAACCACATATTGTACCAAACACAGTCCTCTAAGCAAATTGCAATACTCTACCATTGTGCAATGGAATTTATCCTCCTGGTGCATTTGAAAACACCAACATGTCCTTGCTAGCCTGACACCCTGCTCTCACATGAGTCCCAGTAACTCTGCCCCATTCCTAGCTAAGATTGTTCTCCCTGAAGGCTGTTGGCCAGCTGTTCATAGCAGCCTGTCGCTGCTTCACTTACTGAAACTGCCAGCTTTAGTGGGTCAAGATGACTGAAATTCACACTCATTTGCACCCAGCAGAGCATTTCACTCTGAATGGGGTCCCCTGTGCTGCTGCAAAGCAGGCTCTAATTGTTAGCAGAACCATGGAAACAGGGCACCTGATGGTGTAATTTCACCAGTAACAAGAAATCACACAGAGCAAATTTGGCAAGAATTCACCGAATACTTAAACTGTTGGTCACAAACTGACCTCTGCAGAGTATTCCTGACAAATTCCTGTAAGTTTCTCTACAACTATTTCCATTTCCTGGGTTATGGGGTTAGTTTTTGTGAATGTCCCTGAATCATTATTTACAATAGTTTGCTGTTGGAATTCCATTGCTCACCAATCAGGGCATGTTACATGCAGAACAGAGTGCTGAGAGGTGCCCAGTCACAGGGCTGTTTGCTGGACAGTGGTGTGTTTATTGAGCAGAGTCTTATCACTACTACGTCTGTAGTGTCAACAATACAGTGGGAACTGCATAAGACCAAAAACAAACGGGCACTCCTATCAAAATGAGTTCAGCCTTATGTACACACCTCAGGGAGAAGAGGTATAAAAAATTGTAGAGTGCAAGAACTGTTCTGCAGTAGCTCCTCTAGGGCCACATTCAGTAGGCAACAACCACATCTGTGCAAGGCACCTCAGTCTCAATAGTCTCTATACTCCAGCACTTATTTATTCAGAACTATTTATTGGCAAGCGTCAAACCTCAGTCACACTGATGGGCCTAAAAAGAAGCCTTTGTTGCTTTGCACACCATGCTGGAGCAAACAGCTACAGGATAAGGCTCTCAAGTGCAGGAGGAACCGGTCCAACTTGCTGATCAGGGATGCAAGACTTTTCTGTCCCTGCTACACACACGGTTTTGCAAACATTGCTGCATTTATAGAAGAAACAGAGCTGCTCCCTTCCAAGCTTTCACACAGTGGGAAATGGCTCTGTGCCACCACTGCTGTTGCTGGGCTCTTCCGGAAAAGCTTGAGAAGCTGTGAAATGTGTGATGAGGGCTGGGTGATTGTGTAGGAAGGAAAACCATGCAGAGAGAACATGTGTGGGATCAGAGCTTGTGCATTACTCAGTTACATTTCATATGCTTGTTTTAGGAGGAAAGGTGTGCTCACATAATTTGCATGAAGATTAGAGGTATTGTTATTTACAAGCTTTATACTTGCTGTGAACAAAGACAGGGCCATGGCAGACTCCTCCAAGCTTCAAGAGGAGCAACCACCTTCAAGTCACACAACCCTGAAGTCCTGGAGCCACAGATGTCAAACTTCAGTTCATCCTCAGCCTGTGTCTACAGCTGCTGTCTAGCTTGCTACTGGCACAGAGGCTGTAGAGAAATCTATATAGGGCAAGAAGCCTCACAACCTCACCACATGGGAAGAGGTTAGTTGGTGTCACATCAGGCTATGACTGCAAACTCACATCCTACTGCCAAACCACTCACAAAAAGGAAAGAAAGGACTCCCATCTTCTTTGATGTGTTTTTAGGGTCCTTGAGTTGGTCTCATGTTTAAGGTGGCATGTGGATTAAGGTCATCTATACCAAGCCTACCGTGGATCCCACTTCACATCACCTCTGGGATGTTGCATGGCACACTGAAGACATGCACTGACCTGGCTGAAGACTGATGCAGGTTTTGGGGCAGGTCAGATTTGCGCTCCAGCTCAGCACCCAGTTGTACCCGCCCAGCAGAGGGGACTGCAATAAGCAGCCAGGGCCTGTCACCTCTTCATTAGCAGAGTCACTAGCAAGCTCTGCATGAGCCAGGCTGTGGCAGGAATACAAGGAAGGGATCAAGCTCCGGCCATTCTATGCCCTTCACAGATATTCAAGGACAAAGACACAGATACTTGTGGGCTCACTGCCACTCTTTGCTTTTTATGGGATGCAGAGTTAAAGCCTAATCCTCCAGCCACTCTTGGTCTCTTTCCATGTGGCTGCCACATCAACAGCAAGACAATTATCCTCACTGACCCGGGTATGGCACTGCCTGACTGTCACAGGTCTTCAGGCTTGTTAACCCTCTTTTGGTGGTACAGAGAGAGAATGATCAGGTCAGTGCATGGCCTGCTCTGTAGGAAGGATTCTCTGAGCAAAAGATCTCCACATACCTTCCTCTGGTTCCTTCAGGGTTCTCTTCACAAAATCCACAGCCTGAGCCACCTCCTGATCACTGCACACATCCATCTGTAGCACCTTCATGCGGTCTGACTTCATGTTCTTCAGCTCCCTGGCTCCATCTCCATTCTCATCCTGCTCAGCATAACACAAAGGTGTCTCATTAAGATGGACCAAGGACAATACTGCAACTTGGGGCCAGGCACGTTCATATGGACAGGAAACAGAAGCTATTGACATTCCACACAGAGGTGTAAACCTGGTGCACAAATAAGCACACAATCTGCAAAAGCCATTGTGCCTTCTGTCTATTCCTTCCAGCAGCACTTCTATAACTGCATCAGGGACCCACTGCCCACGCTGCTGCTGGCTCCACATGTGGTGGGTTTCACATCTGTAACTGCCTCAGTCTCTACAGGTAACACAGCAAACACTTGTACAGAGATTGGAATCAGATACTCTAGGCTTAAAAGCAAAAGGCTTATCAGGCACTGTACTCATGTCATCCCAAAATATTGCCTCGGTTCTAATGAAATGGTATTGTCAGAGCACTTTGAAAATAAGACGGCAGGCACCCCTTCAGCACAGCCAACAGCAGTCAGTCTGATATACAGGATACAGCAGGAAACATTCATAGCTGAGCCCATGTGATATTGTGCTCTTACTACACAGCAGCACAGGATGTACAGGAACACATGCTCGGTGGAGATCTGCTATATAACAGCACAGTTACAGACATGAGGCATGAAAGGAGATTCTGGCTAAGAAGAAAGAGCAAATTTTTTTTCACACTGTAGGCAATAAGAGCATGATGGCTTTGCTTTCCTTTCTCGCCTTTTCCTTTCTTTCCTTCCTGCTCCACTGCGATCATTAGAGATTCCATTACTGTTGTGGTGGGTTTTTGTTTATTCAAACATAAAGACAGTTAAAATTCCAAATTTTACTTGGTCACTTCCAGGCAGAATTGCTGCTTAAGGCTTATAGCCTTGTTTTGGTAGTAAATAACAAATAAAAGTGAAAAAGCATAGATTAGCCATGCAGTTCAACAGCAGATTTGAGATTTAATTCACAAAACTACTCCCTGAATCACAGGCTCTGCCTCATTAGGGAGGAAAAAGTTATGAATTGGTAAGTCACCATGCCTGGCTGCCACTCTTCCTTTAGCACTTGATATCAACTCCCACAGCACAAGGGCAAACAAGGAGAGCAACCCTCCCACAGTCACCTGCTCAGCTGCCTCTGCAGCCAGGCAGATATAAAAAACTTGTAACTGCTTAGTTTTCGTAAGTATCTCAGGCTAGTTAATTAATACAGTATGGAACATCTCATCTCCACCTTCAGTCCAATGAACAGTGACATGTAATGAAGGAAAAGGACTGAAATGTCCATCACAGCCATGAGCAAAACAGGGCAACTCACTTAAAAATCAATATATAGCTACACTGACATTATGACAACAGTAGGAATGAATTCCTGGCCTCATGGCTGCATGTTATTTCACAACTCAGTTACTTCCCAGTATTACGAGAACAGCAAATACAGCTTGAAGCTTTTCTAATCCACATTAAATGTGGTGCCGTGCTGCATTGGCCTCTTATCTGGCCATGAAAACAACCTCTGAAAGTGGCATTAAAAGTAGTCAATAACATAGTCACTAAAATACTATATTCCCTTTGAAACAGGGTTTCGTGACAGGGTTGTATGACACCTCAATGTATTTCTAGAAGATGCTCTTGCATCTCACTGACTTATATAAAGCAACCTTCAGCTACTTAACAGTGAATAAAGTGGAGCTAATTCAGCTTGTAAAGAGAGAACTTTATTGTATCTATTAACAACTTAAACATAACTGTATCTGTATTCAAGTGCCAGTTGTCATTTCAGCACTGACAACACCTTTCCCTACATATTTTTTAATCTCTCACAATACTTAGAAACTAAACACAAAATATTTCCACTGTTTTTTAAAGCAACAAAGTCATGTGACAGCAACTTAAAAATCCAATAAAAATGGTTAGTATTGTTCATATTGAGATGAATTTTCCCCTATCACCAATGCAACTCTATCTGCAAAGTTACTTCCCCAGCTACAATTTATTCATTGTTGACAACACATTGATTTTGGAAGACTGACTTCAACATGCAATATCAATTGGAACCACTTTTCGTAGTTGCAGATACCACTTCAGCCACTATTTAACTGTAAAACAAAGTGCTTAACTCTTTTGTCCAGAAAATCTCTTCACAAATGAAGCAGCCACATAATATTTGTATGGAAGCAAGTGAACATCATCTTATGTTCTGTGGTCTTCAGGGGCTGTAAGCACTTTCCCTTTTCAGATACCCACATGGTACTTCCTCCTTGTTTTTCAAATGGGAGATTTGCTGACTGGGAAAACACCTGGAGAAGTTCCCATGGGATCAGCCAGCTGTCCTCGCAGGGATAACCTTCCTGACCTCGGGATTCACCAGCAGGAGCCATGCAGCAGCACGAATCAAGCGAGGTCCTGGCAGCAATGACCCAGATACTCCTGCAAAGCCCCTCTCCCTCTCCCTTTGCTGTCACAATGTCTGATTTTGCCCTCTCAGAGAATCTCTCAGCTTCCCCTTCCCAGTTCCATCAGAGTTGAAAGCCATCCAGCTCCAGCCCAGCCTCCTGCCTAAATATTCTCCAGAGGCCTTCAGTGGGACTTTGCCATTTCCTCCCAGCTATCTCCTTTCCCCTGGTTATCCTGCCCTCACAGCCCTGCACGGCTCTGCCTGCCCACCCCACCCTGTGCTCAGCAGAGGTTGGTCCTGGCTGGGAAGCCCAGCAGTCCCACAGTCCCTCTCTACCCAGCTGATGAATCTTGTTCCAGCTTTTGGCTGCTTCCCTTCCCCCTTGCTCGCTCCTCTCCCCCGTTCTTGTTTGGAGGATCCCAATGCAGTGGTGCTCAGGAACAGGCAGATCACACAGAGTACTTGCTAGCAGAGAGCCCTCCTGTAACACACACAGCCATGGCTTTTTCCCAGGGAAGCTCATAGGATTCAGGATTGAGTCCTGGCAAGCACTTGGGCACCCGCAGTGAAATGTCAGGGGGAATCAGGAAGCCACAAACACAATGCTGAACACCCATGGATCCAGCCAGCTTGCTCCATCTGCACCAGTTCCTTCCCACCCTGCTGCTGCCTATCCACCCGCTCCCTTCCTGCATTTCCTGAGCGGAACACCTCGTGCTTGTCATTACTGGATTTTACGTACTTGATTTCAGCCTTCATCCGATCTGTCAGAACAATTTTGAATCCTATTCCCCAAAGGGCTTAAAATCTTCTCTGCTGGGTTCTGTGCATAATTTTTCCCAAGTGAAAATTCTCTTTCTGAGGGCACTTCCAGGAAAATGGTCCTGGGACTGAACAGCAGTCACTTACAGCATAAGTTTGCTCATGAGACTATGATGAGGGACTGTAACAAAATCTTAATTCAGGATACTTTTATTCCCTCCCCTTTAACCACTCTGCTGCTTAGCCAGAATAAGATTAGACTGACACTGCACAGTGTGTTCCCAGCAAACTAACACAGTGTCCATCACACCGTGATCCAGTCATTTGTAAAACTGACAAAGCAGTGTGTGGCAATTCCACCTAGTGAACTCAAGGTGAGCTGCCTAGTTGGCAGTTCCAGAGGTCGATCTGCTTTGGGAAGGGAAGTACAATATCTGCCCTTTTCCAGCCTTTTGGAAATCTGGCTTCTGAGAGTATCACCCACAGGGCAGAAATCACAATGGCTCATCCTTTAAATGCCCTTCAGTACATTTCATTAGGTCTGATGAACTTGAACACATCAATTTATGTACACATTCCCTGTTCTTTACCATTTCTTGCCTGCATGTCCTCATGACAACTGCTGGCAGTAGGCATCTGAAAACAATTTATTCTTTCTTCAGTAAGATCAAAGAAAATAAGACAATTATTATTTCAATTTTTGCTGCACTTTCTACCTTTCAAGGTATTTTATAAGCTATTTCTGCATGCTTTTCCATCTTACTCCTAATATATTAACAGAAACTTTCTGTGGACTTAAATATAATTTCTTTTGCATTTGAACCTCTCCAGTTCTATCCCAGCCTGCCTGCAGTATTCCTATTATTCCTGTAATGTTATGTTTGAGTGCCTGATCATTAAGAATGTCCTGATGCACCTGACAGTCTATTACCTGGTATTTAATATAACAGCTTTCTGTGGTGGTTAGTACATCCAGGACCCTTTAATTCTCTGTATAAAAGCATATAAGTAAGTGGTGATGTAACTAAGAGCCTGGCATCTACTTTATGATAACTGCCCCCATACCTGCTCTGACCCTGCAGAGAACCTACAGCAGCTCACAGTCAATAAAGCAAGTAAGCAGAGCTCACTTCAGGAGCATTAGATTCCAGTACGTGGCTTCCAGTGGAGCCTGTCCCTCTCTGCTCTGCACACTGCTCTCCAACCAGCCCCCTCAGCCCACCCTATCTCTCTTCTCCTTTCTGTTCCCTACCTCTGCTGCTCTGCAAAGTGAGTGCCTGACTTGCTATCAGCAGAGACGGGCATCCCAAAGCAGCATGTGACATGATTACTGAAGGAATTATACAGCCTCCGTATGGAAATTTCCAAACAGTGGCAATTTTCCAACAGGACTTTCTTGTTCTCAAGTTACACAATACATCAGTTGATGATAACTTTGCCTTCTAGTGTGGCGGAAGAACGTACGTTATGCTGCAATCATGCAGGCAAGGAGGGCCACCTTTGTTTACTCTCACCCTCCTGAGTACTCAAAAATCTGTGGTCATCCCTTCCTGAGCACCTGTGCTGAAAAGGCCATCTTCAAATGGAGAAATGAATGGCTATGAACTGATTCTGAACAGTTCAGGTCAGAAAATTACATGAGTTTTGACTATCAAAACAACAAAAAAGAATAGCAAGGGTAAAATCCCAGCTGAGATGGAAGTGAAGCTGACCCAGTTTATTAAGAGGATTTCACAACTCTAAGTTGTAAGTACTCTGCAAGAGCAGGGACTGGGATGAAGGGTCTGCAACCCATTCTGATTCAGCGTCTAAACTGGTATCTTACAAGTGATGTCACCTGCCAAACACAGGTGACAAGGGGTAAGACCTACAGGTGTCAGAAAGGTACAGTAAATTTGTTTATTCAGCTATCCAGAAACAAAATAGCTTTCACAGAAACTGCAGAAGCACAGGTAGAAGACATTCTAGGAACAGAGGCTGAATAATGTGGGAGAGGTGGTTTGGAGATGAGTTTGAGGCGAGTGTTCACAAAAAGTGACAGTGTGAAAGACAGCAACAGGGATGCCAGAGAAGTCAGAAAGCCATAATAATCTTGGCCTATCAGATGTATTAGTGTGTTGTGGTACTGCTGAGAGGCTTTCAGAAATGAACAGTGCCCTACTGTGCAAGCTACTGCAGAGTCATGCAGTTGACAGACAAGTCCTGCCCTAAAGAGCTCAGAATTACAGGAATGACAAGATGCAACATGCAACAGATGAAACAATGGAACATGTAACGATCCCTGTCCACTGCAACTCTCTCAGGTCTTGAACCAAGGTAAAAGGAGGCTGCTGATGAAGATGTTTTCACTTCAGAACAATTTTTCCCTAATCAGAGAAGAATTTTGATGAATATCACTACTCACCAGGAGCAAGCATCCAGCAAAAACTGTAAACCCCTTTGCATGAAGGTGTTTTGCCAAGGCATGTCCAAAACCTTTGTCACAGCCTGTTATCAGCACCGCCTTCCCTTCAGCCTGTGTGGGGAACGAGAGTCATATGATATCATCAGACATTGCAACGCAGGCACCACTAGCACCCTGCCCCATACCAGTGGAGGCATTTGCAGCCCTGCAGCCAGGGCTAGACTCTGTTTAGGTGGTACAATTCCAGACACAAATCACAGTGGCACCTGTCAGCACATGAACCTGCAGCCTAACAGTAGGTTAACTGCAGCCTAACTCCAGTAATCTCACTGGAGCTTCTGCTGGGTCAACCAGTGTAAAGAAGGTGACAAAACTCCCATGCAAAACCACAACCAGCTGCCAGCTACTGTGAAATCCCTAATTTATTCCGTTGCTGGTCTGTAACAATTTGTGTTGCCTGGATACCTGATCTAGAACAGTAACTCACTCTTTCAAGGATCAGTAGCCAAAGGAGAACAGAAACATTCAAAAAGAAGTTAATGATCTACCAATTCATAGACATTATAAATAAAAGCAGCATAGAAAACATCCAAATGCCAGGATGTCACTGGCTTGAACAGTACAGCAGCTCTTTTTGCTGCCAATGATTACTGTCTGTTCCCCACCCACTCCCACTCCATGCGGCACTTTCCATGCTGTATTTTAGCATGCAGGAATGTGACTACAGGTCATAGTTTCCTTCTGAAACTCAGCAGTCTTAAGAGGAACAACTTATCCTACAGTTCTCTCCTACATTATTATTATCTTTTGACTGACAGTTAAACTGAGAGAGAAGATTTTATGCCCCATCTGGTACGCCACAACACGCTTGAGAAAGGTCTGAAAACAGAATCACAAATCCTGAAGAGAAGTCTGTAGTGAAACACTGCCCATTCACCCTCTCTTTGCTTGAAAGTCACCTTCTCACCACAGCTGTGAAGCAATGAACTCCTAACGCTTAACCCAACTAGCAGGCTGCCAGCTGCTGTGCAACGCTCCAAGGTGAAACCATATCCGTGAGGCAATAACATGATATAGCAATAAAAATCTAGAGGATGCAATAAGGAAGCGAGGTCAGTTCCATCTCTGTGGAGATACCTGCAACTTATATTCCCTGTTACTGTATTCACAACGGCTGGAATATGAACATAATTAAGTATTAGTTGCACTGGCTTGTCCAGCCACCTTTTCAGACAGAAATGGGTCACTCACCACTGCTCTCTCATCTTTTGCTTTGCTGACACTTGGTGCAGTGAAGTAGCAATAAGGGATAATTGCAGGGTGATAGTGATCAGAGCATTGCTACACAAACTCAGGGTGAGCCTAAGAAGAGAGCAATAAGCAAATAAGCTACACCCTGTCCTATAACTCATGTTGAAGTTACTACTCTCAAAGGAGAGTCGTGATCTGAAGTGGCAAAAAGAACTGATCAAAAGTCTATCCCGCTTTTGTCATACAAACACCCACATTAACACCAATACCTATATTCAGACAATGAGCCCTCAGCTACAGACAAGCTCTCCTAAAGCTCTGAAGATAGCTACAGCTAAAGGACAAAAGATGAGTGAGAAATATACAGTGCCCACCCTTAACATAATTGACAGTGACACAGCTCCAACAGAGATGACAATTGAGCATGAACCAGATCACAGAATTTGCCAAGGTCACCTTTCACAATAACTCAACAAGCTGACCCATGGAAAAAGAAAGGATTTGACTTTGTTCCTCTGCCTCACCTCCCTAGCCCCTTTGCCTCTGAATCCTGAAGACAGAGAACTTCACAAAAAAACAGGAACTGTGAAGGAAATAAAGAATTGCAATCTCTTTCAGACTCCTAGTTTCCTTTCACCAATTAAAAAAAAAAATAAATCCCAAAACAAACAACCAAAATGTAGACAGAAAGAAGGTGTTTTAAAAAAATCCTCTCAGTTGCCTATAAGAGCAAGAAAAGTGAGGAACAACTTATAGTATAAGAGTTCCTGTGATTACTTGTTAATTATTTGCTATGACCCTAATTGCTGGTAATAAAACACATGAACACAGCAGCATGGTTCACAATAGACTGAGATCTCAGAAGCAACAACAAGCATGCAAAAACCCAAGGGATGTACTAGGTCTCACATCTGTACCTGCACCTGTTTGTGCCCTGCCTGATGGACAGAGAGCTCCCAGGGATGAGTGCAGGGATCAACCCCACTCCCAGTCAAAAATATCCTATCCCAGAAAAACTTCCAAACACAGGAAAGCCCAATCATCCTTAGCTTTTGAAAGTCACGAGATAAGGCCTAATGGGCTTGTTCCTGGAGTTTGATAAGGTCAGACTGCACCGTACAGCTTGACTCAGTACCGGGACAGGCAGAGAGGTCCAGCAATCAGCACAGTGACCTAAATAAGCCTTCTGAGGAACTTCAGGTGCCTCCCTCACTCACGTTTATAGAGAGCTCAAGAAACACTGCCCAGGGGACAGCTCTCACAAACAGTGCTGACAAGGGTACCTGGGACCTGCTACAAGCACAGAATAACTTCTTGTACCAGAGGGGCTGCTGTGGCATGTGGGCAGAGTAACACTGTCTGTGTACTCACTGTGTGATCCACAACACTGTAATACACAATCCACACAATTCAAACAGCCTCAGCGGGGCAGCCTGATTTTAACCTGCACCCAGCTCAAGTGCACACAATCTAGCTTTTCCTACTGGGAATGACTGCTGTATTACATAGTAGAATTAATTTTACTAATGCAGGTGAACTATCAAAATTATAAACATTTATTGCAGAACAGGCTGAAGAAATTAAAACTACTTTTTCAGCCTGCCTCCATAAACAATGTTGGAACTCACCATGCTTACCCAGGCTTTATCTTCTATTGTGCCACTTGGGACTTTTTATTCTGTTCCCTTTTATGCTCTACCCTGACGTTATGAAACAGATTGATTTGAAGATGGGTGCAGCTACACAGTAAACTTGGCTTGTTCCCTTTTTCCAGTGCTGGAAAGTTGATGCTTTCAATCCCAGGGAAAAAAACCTGAACATATTCACTTAGAGGGGAGGTATTTTTTTCAGGTGGGACAGGGATGGGGAAGACCAGCATGGATGGAAGAACGAAGTGGGATGCTGCAAGCAGGCTACAGCTGTTATCTGGCCATTTCAGGGGGGCAGGACTGAGCAGGAAGTCCTGAGGCAAAAACAGTGCAGAAAGCCAATCATATCTTGGGCTGCATCAAAAGCAGCATGGCCAGCAGGGCAAGGGATATGATTCTGCCCCTCCACTCTGCTCTGGTGTGACCCCACCTGCAGTGCTGCCTCCAGCTCTGGGGTTCTCAGTACAGGAAGGTCATGGACCTGTCAGAGAGTCCAGAGGAGGCCACCAAGTATATCAGAGGGATGGAGCATCTCTCCTGCGAGGAAAGGCTGAGAGAATTGTTTAGCCTGGAAAAGAGAAGGCTTTGGGGTGACCTAATTGCAGCCTTCCACTGCCTGAAGGGAACTTACAGGAAAAATGGAGCAAGACCATTTACAAGAGCATATAGTGACAGGACAAGGAAGAAAGGGCTCGGACTGGAAGAGAAGAGGTTTAGATTAGATATTAGGAAAAAATACTGTGAGGGCAGTGAGGTCCCTGGCACAGGGTGCCCAGAGAAGTGCCCCATCCCTGGAAGCAACCAAGGCCAGGCTGGAGGGGGTTTGGAGCAACCTGGGCTAGTGAGAGGAGTCCCTGCACAGGGCAGGGGGGTGGAACTGGCTGACCCTTAAGGCCCTTTCCAACCCAAACCATTCGGTGGTTCTGTGAGCCCCCTCCAAGCGAGGCACAGCGGGGTGAGCAGCGGGCCGGTCCCAGGGCAGCGTTCGCCGCACCGCGGCCCGGCCGAGCCCCGCGGTGGGTCCGCCCCGCCCCGCCCCGGGCCGGGCCCGGCTCGGCATATCGCCCCCTCACAAAGCCTGTCCGGCTCCATCGGCCCGGCCTGGCCCCCGCCGCGGTACTCACGGGCAGGGCGCGGCGGGCCCGGCGCGGCAGCAGCAGCAGGAGGCGGAGGAGCAGCAGCC
>VWZG01003107.1:637248-696351 GCA_013396735.1 Grallaria varia
CAGGGTCTCTGGCGCTCTGCCGAGCCGCCGTGTCGCCCTGGCCCGGCCCGGCCCGGCCCGGGGCGGTAACCCCGCGGTCTCGGCCCGGCCCGGCCCCGCAGGCCGCGCAGCCCCGCGGCCCGGCCCTCGGCTGAGATGCAAACAAGCGCCAGCGATTAATTACGTACCATTTGTCGGCTTCGATGAAGGAGGCGGCGCGTTAAGCTGGGCAGATGTTTTTGGGGTTTTTTTTCGTGCCATGGATCATTTTTATCCAAGATAAAGGGGATGGGAATCGACTTTCCAGAACTGAGTCAGTTCTTGAGCTGTTTTCACCCTGTAGTGAGTTTAATGGTGGTTCTCTGTGCTTAGTCCAGCATCACCAGCTACTCCATTACAAAGAAACATTTTTAACTGTGTGGCTCTACTACCTGTAAAGCCCAAGGGTTGCTTTGGAAATATGTTAACATCACCTGTGACTTGAAGTTACATTTTATTTTAAAATTATTTCATATGGCTCACTTGAAATAATACTTTCCATATAAGTACCTTAATATTTACGTATTTCAGTCAATACAGTTAAAGATGCATTAAAGAAGGAGAAATTGATGTTTTGTTTAGGTGTCTTCCTGGCTGGAAGTTTACTTATAATGCTTTTCCTTATTTAAAAGCATCTTGAGGTGGTTGAAGGCTGAGCTGTTTATCTCAGTGTGAGGAACTTAAGAGGAAAAGATGAGTTCCTTGTGACTTTATTTTCTTGTTGAAATACATGGAGTCAGCATGTCTTAAAAAATAATTGAGCAACTGAAACAGAGGTGCTGTCTGTTGTTGCAGAGTTAAGGAAGAACAGTCTTCTTGTTGATAGTGTGTTAATTGAAAGCATGTTGGCTACCAAGCTGTCCCGGCCTCTGCTAAACTTCTCAATGAAAGCCCTGAATTTCAAGGACCCAGGGAATGGCTTTAGGTAAGTAACTTGGTGGAAAAGAAGGCACGAGATCTTGAGTAAAGCACACATCAAAGAGTCATTTGATTTCAGTGGGACAGTTTATTTACAGAGCCACAAGGTGATTGAGCTTGGAAGGGACCTCTGAAGGTCATGTGGTCCAACCCCCTTGCTCAAGCAGGGCCTCCTTGAGCTGGTTGCCCAGAACTATGTCCAGGTGGCTTTTGAGTATCTCCAAGGATGGATATTCCCCAAGCTGTGCCAGTGCGCAGTCACTGATCGGAGCACAGAGGAGATGGCCTGTATATGCAAGGAGGGTTTAGCAACGTGTTTGGGGGTTTCCTACACTGCAGTCAAAAAGCTGTGGAGTAGGGCATTAATTCAGTGTCCAGAAAGGATTTATTTTTGAATCTCAGCAAGTGGGCCTTGCTGCAGTGCAAGAAACTGTCATATGTTTCTGTGACTTCATTAAAGAGGCAATGATTCACATTAAGTGAGAAAGTTGAGAGGGAAGGTTTTAGTGAGAAATGGAGGTGGGCTGAGTAATGAAACTGTTTCTGAACAGGAACAGAAAATTGCCTATCTTATTCCAATTTCTAGTTCTGGAAAACACCCCACTGTTCATATTGCTATATGATTGGAACCCTGCTACTGCAAATTCAGAGGAAGTTCAGTGCTTTCCCTGGCTTTGCTTTACAGCAGAGTTCCCAAACAACAGTGAGTGTGCCACTAATTGTACATAAGCCATTTAAAATTGGCTTATGGCCTGTTAAACAAGAATTGCCACCTCCAGTGTTGTTCTACTGCTGTTGATAGGGGTATCCTGCACCATCACAGACCCGGGTGGCTCTGGTAACAGGGTGTTGTAGATAGCTATGCTGTTAGAGATTTCCTATGCAAACAGACATAGGCCTTTTATCTCCTATTTACTTCACACACACCAAAGCTCACCAGCAGAAATCTGCTGTGGCCTTAAAAATGCGAATTAATGTTTTATTAAATTGAGCAAAGAAAAGAATTTTCAGTTTGGTTTTTTTTTTTCCTTCCTTCTTCTGTTTTGCTTATTGTGTATTTGTGCTTTGTGTGTCTTGTACTCACGGCAAAAAAGTGTTGCATTCGCACGTCCCCAGAGCTGCTAAACCTGAAATGGAAATCCAGCTGTTCATCTGAAAGACAGTGCTGTTGCTATACCAGTTTCTTAGCGCATTGAGGGAGGATTTATATACTTGACTCTTTAAGCTCCCTTTTTTGGTGGAACTGAACAAAAGCCAGTGCATGGTTACAGGCACAGATTCAATCCAAGGACTACCTTTGCATTCTAAAAGTCTCAGTTGTGGTCTCCAGAACTGAGTCACACAGAATGACAAAAATGGCTCATGGTACATTAGTGTACAGTGTGGGGCTCACATTGCTTCATGGCTTGCTTCTGTTGATGACATTCCTGCTGATCAGCAGCCAATATCCACTTTTTGTCCTTCAGGTCAAGGTAGGCAGAATGTCAGTAAATATAGTAGTTGTTCTCTGCAAGTTATTGTGACTTGAGTACACCAAATCAGTGCTCCTCAGTGAAATAACAGGACCAGCCATGACACTGAAAAATAAAAATCAACTTCATTTAACTAAAAGAAATGTTATGAACATTTTTGGGCACTTTACCTCAACAGTAAGCTTCTTGGTGTGTCTAAAAGTTCCAGTCCAGGATTGCAAGTCAGAAATGTTAACATACACTTTACCTGGAGACCGACCTTTGCAGCAATTAACTTGGCTGTAGCTATTTCAAGAGCTGATTTGGCTTGTTCGAAAAAGGGCTGACTGTTGCAGGAAGGTGAGTGGACACCATTGCCTGAATATAAATCAGCACCTTTCCCATCAGGGTCAAGGCTTCTGCCTTCACAGATTCTTTTTGTAGCCTTGTTTTCCCAAGATACAGCTCAGAGACCAGAGTGTCTGCAGGCTGCTGTGCAGTGTAGCACAGGTCACCCTGAGGGCACCCATGATGTCTGAGCTGGACATAACTGAATGATTATGCAAATTCACTTAGAAGACAGAAAAGCAATCTGCAAGATAAGCTCTGCTGAAGAGTAGGGGCTGTTAGAGGAGCCCGGAGCTAGATGTAGTATGACAAGTCCAAGAGAAGGCCAGAAGGCTCCAGAAGGGCAATGTCTGTGCCTGAAGTAAAAATGAAACAGCTGATAAATTCCAGAGATGTGGCTGGCAAGGACAGAGCTTGGAGTCACTCTAGTGTGTTGTCCAGGCCCAGTTTTGATGAATGATGTCAAGACCTAAGACAGAGTGATGCTACTGGTAACACAGCTTTTCTAAATAGGATCTCACTCCCTAGAAGGCATTGTTGCTTTTCTCTTGTCTGTCTTTGTGAACATGTTTATCTTCCTGGGAGTCAGACATACTATGCGGAGGAGCTTCAGATCTTGCATGGCAAGTATTGCTCAGAGACAAGGTGTCTCTTAGCTTAAACAGTTGCAAAGAGTGGATATAAAATCTAAGAGTATCGAATGGGTAGACAGTGCAGAAGAAGTGTCATCCAGGATGACAGAAAGGTGGAGCTGTGTAATTCAACTCCAGTTGGGGTATCAGAGACTAAACCACAGCAGAATGCTTTCATCAGATAAATGAAAAACTTTCCATATCCCAACTTTGTGCAACCCTTAAATGAGAATGTTGTTGCTGTTGAAAATGCAAACATTGCACTACCCATTTTGTGGGTGGAAGCAACTCTGTGCCTTCAGACCAGGAGCTATTTTAGAATTCTTCATAATACCCAGACAGCTTCTGAAGCTGGAAATAGCATCGAGGTCTTTGGAGAAACAAATGTTTCATACTATAAGAAACATACAGGCTCAGATTAAGGAGAATTAGATTCTGTCTTCTCAAATGACAGTCTACATCATGTATGTAGGCAGCACTACATGCCTTTTCATGTGTGTGTTACAGCAGCAGTGTAAGGACAAGATATTCCATGCCTGACTGTGCTGTTGTTTTGGTTTTTTTTTAACAGGCCTGTGCAGAGATTTTCCTTCCCTGCCTTGTCCCCATGTGGCAGCCGCTCATATGCAAATGAAGTTGATCAGGTGAGCGTATCTGCCAGGATCTTGTTCTGCTGAGCTGAGATTTTAAAGTCCCTGAAGCCTGGTGACCAGATTCATCTTTCTGATTTGCCAGAGACTCCAAGCTAGACCCCTCCAACATACTCCACATTCTTTCCTATGAGAGAGCTTCCATTGACGTAGCACAGTACACACTGCTAAGGATGGAAATAAACAATCATACGAGTGGGTTTTTTCTATTTTTGGAACTCAGTCAGCAGATGAAATCTTCCACCTTAGAGTGGAGGGAATTTTCATGATAAGTTCTTAATAAAACTCTCTTTCTGGGTTGTGGTTGTCTAAAGAGATGTAAATAAATCAGTGTGTCCATACCACTTGGTCTGGAGAGTGTCCCTCTTTAACAGCCCTCTCCCTGAACATGCTGACTTGCCAGGAACTGTGCCAGGCAAAAGGAAGGGGAATAAATTGCCCTCTTGCCTGTTTTGTGGCACAGAACTCAGCACTGTAGCAGTGCTTGAGCATGCACAGCTTGCTCCGTAACTCTGGAAGAGAGTCTCAGAGGAACTCTGATATGATCCTCGCTGAGCTTCAAGTGTGACTCTGATTGGTCCTTATGTATGCTGGGAAAAGCCAAATATGTAGTTTGTTAGATGAGTTGAAATGAATTTCAGGTAATTAGTACTTAATCCCGCACACAGCAGCACCTTGTTGGATGTGCAAATGTTGATGTTGGACTGTCTGATCCAGCATGCAATTTTTAGCATATCACTTAACTGCTGCCCTCTCTTTGGGTTTGAAGAAGGAGTTTGGAGAAGGAAGGAGATATATTTCTATTTAAATTGTAAGTTGGAAAAATAAGAAGGCCAAAATACCCAACCAAACAAAAGACTGTTGACCGACTGGTCTTAATTTCATATATTAACCGCACTTGATTCTGCTTAGCTTTTAAAAGCCAGCACTAGGGGGTTTATATGATACAGAGAGAAAGATGAGTGAGCAGTCAGTAAGATTAACTCATATCCTTTCTTCAGTCAAACTGTTTTCTCCATGCCCTATGGGCTGCATGGCATAGAGTAGTGGAATCCCACCTGCTTTAAACATAGAGAAACAGTTCCTGATGAAGGGAAAACATGTCTTGCAAACTGTTTGGTATACTTTCAGGTTTCAAGAGGGATGTGAACTGCCAGAGAATGGTGATTTGCTTGATCTGTTTGCCTTGGGAGCCTGTTGCCAGAGGTGCCAAACTCCTTTCTGTGTAGGGAGTACAGTGATCCTGCCTCACTAGAGTGAACTCCGTAAAAAACCTTTGTTTCTTGTCTTCAGGAGGCACTGGGTGGCAGTAGCTGGCAATGAACGTGGAGAACATCCCTGGAACACGCTGCTCCTGGCCAAGGACATGATCTGTGAACTGCAAATCACTGATCTCAAATAATTCTAGTGTGTTTTGTTCTGTTTTGTTTTGCAGATTGGCAGCAGAGCTGTGCTTATAACAGGCTGTGACTCAGGATTTGGATTTGCCTTGGCCAAACACTTGCATAGCAAAGGCTTCATTATTTATGCTGGCTGCCTGCAAAAGGTAGGGAAAACAAAAACTGTGTTCTTCACCTGTGACAGGTGCACTGACACAGGGCAAATCCAGTCTTCCCTCTCCTCGCTGCACAGATTTTTGCTTAGAAGAGGGAGGGTGGTTGGTGGCCCAAAGGGAAAGACACAGGTGCTTGAATTTCATAGAGAATAACCTAGTTTAGACCAGAACCAGGACTAAATGGTATCTAGGGAGGTTCTTATTTAAGTCACGGCATTGTGGTCTGATTAACTGGAACCCCAAATCTAGCTTTATAGGCTTATCCATAAGCCAATTTGGGGGTCAGGTTGAGTCTGGACCTTTGGCCCTTCTCTCAGACCATACGTATTTACACAGGGTCTATTTTGATTAATTGTGATGTACACCAAGCCATCAGTGATTTTATGCATGTGGTACGAGTGTATTTTTCTATATTCATGAGTACAGCTATGCCTTCTTGTGTATTGAGGGACCCCTGAAATTGTTGTGTAGGTGATAAGAGTCCCACTAGTACAAATGAGAGCAGAATCAGGCCACAAACAGCTTAGTGATGCAGGCTTGATACGCTCTGCAGGAGTGCTCTGTCTGGCAGTCAGAGATGCCTGGTCATGGAGAACAGGAGAGAGCTTTAGCCTCTCTCTCCTTATGAGGCACTGCACTTGTTTTAGCTGCATGGCCGTTTCCCAACAGAAACAAACTTACCCCCTCAGGATATCCTGGGGTGGGTCAGTTATTTTGATCTAATCTTTTAGTTCACGCAGCAGTATAAATGTGTCTTGAATAGTGATATCACTGAAAGAGAATTTGCCAGGTATTCTTTGATGTTATCAGTGTTTTTTCTACTGTTAATTTTTTCCATTATTACTAAGTTTTGCTTAAATTAGTAGTTTACTTCTGTTGCATTCTTTCAAAAGAGAAGTGTTTGTCTCGATAGCTCTGTGCCTTGTAGTGTCTTAGCGTTGGGTCAAGGATTTCTTTGTTAACTGGGCTCCCTCTACAGGCATCACAGCAGAACAAGACACGTGCTACAAACTGCTGCTTTTCAAAAGGGTCAAGGGAAAGGGTAGATGAGTAATTTTTATGATAGATGTTTCTACTTAGATTTTTTTAAACTGAAGATCAACATTAGAGAACATAAGAACACTGCAAACTTAAAAAACATGGTTTAGAGTAATAGCCTGACAGGAGCCAAAAATTTCAGAGTTGCAAAGTTACTTCTGGGTTTCACTTCCTCTGTCTGAGCTGCTAGAAAGACCCAGTTTCCAGTGAGCATGTCTAACTGTCACTGAAACCTCCCTTCCATTTTGGTGTCTTCCGTACTCATCCTACTGAGTGCATGTTAGTGAAAAGTCTTGGCCTCTGACAATTTCAGCATAACCTGACATGCAGCAGAATGCCGGAAGTCTTTTAGGTTTTGGTCAATATTTACTTCCTCACAAAAAAATCAGGAGAAAGCTTTGCATTATCACTCTGTAATTAAATATTACTTCTTTAGCTGGACTCACATCCCGTGTTTCAAAATCTCTCTGGCAAAACCAGTAACAGCAGTTGCCATTAGAAAAACACTGGAAAATGCCAAAGCTCCTTAGCTAACTGCTTGGGTTCCTGTGTGTCTTCAGGCCATGTACTTTCTGTAGAACAAAAACAGCTCCAGGAGATTAAGCTGATTTCTCATTGTGCCACAGGTTTCGCTAGCAAAATCATAAGCAGAATTCTGATCAGAGTGTAATTATTGCTGGTGCTGATTTTAGTGGCAGAAAAAGTTTGGTATGTTTTTAGATGCTAGATAGAAGTGGAGGTAGAAATAAGTATCATCTTTTGCTTGGGTGTATTTGACCTAGCCCTGACATAGAGGAAATGGTTATGAAACTTCAGTGTTATTTTCATGGGTTTGTTTTTGTCAGCACACCTGCACATCAGGAGCATACTGGAGCTTGGGGAGCCATCTGTCCTCAGGGTATGCACTGCTCTTAGGAACGTCACGACCTTAAGTATGTGCAGCGCTGGCTCTTCATCAGGAAAGGTTTCCTAGAGTGGCCAGATCCTGAGCACCTGACTGATTTTACTGAAGGAAAAATGAGAAAGGAGTTTGGAGTCATGACTGAGGGGAGCCCAAGGATGGAGCTGTGCTATTTCACACACAGTTACTTCCTCACATTTTCAGTGTTATGTGAGAGTTGTGTTGATTCTTCATTGCCAAAAGGCAGTGATAGACTGGATCCAATGAATGCTCATGCTACAGCTCTCTTATTTTTATCTCTTTGGTTAATATGTGGAGAAGCCAGCTGACACAAGATGAAGGTATTTTTCCATAAGTATCTGTTACCAGTGGACTTATGTGGTGTTTGTCTCGGCTGTCAGGAGTGGTGGAGCCCCTCTTTGCTTTGCTTTGTGTGCTGGGGCCTGTTGCAGCTTGCAGGGGAATGATCAGGCAGAGATTCTCTGAGCAGGCCAGCAAGCAGGTCAGCTACTGCAGGGCTCAACAGAGTGCTCAGAGCCACATGGTGTTACAGACCCCAAGTCACACTGACAGAGGTACCTGCTGAAGCCCATGAGCACTAGAGAGCAACCGTGGAAGGAGGAAAACGAGGCAGCGACGTGCTTTTTCAGTATGCAAGAGCTGGGCCCTCTTGCCCTGGCTCTGACAGCAGAGATGCACTGATCTGCTGCTGCAGTGTTAGAAGGTCCTTTCACTGCTGTGTATGGGCTCAGGAGTTGTGGGACTGGCTGCATCCTGTGCCAGGAAACCATGACACAGTCATCAGGTGCCTGACTTAACACCTCCCATCCACCCTTTCTGAAGAGCCAAGGGAATGGCCTTGTGGGTCTGGGTTATTGCCCAGAGTCCAACTCTTGGTCAGGATTCCAGCCCCCAAGAATCCGTGTCCACGCACCCAGCTGCATGTGGGTGGGAGGGCAGGAGGGATTTTGGCTTGCTGAGCCAGCCCTGTAAAGGAGGAGGAAGAGGATGTGAGGTCCCAGTAGAGCTTACGAGGCCTCTAAGGCTGGTGCAGACCAGAGGTTTTGTAGCACATTGCAGAACTGAGATCAGGGAAAGAAGGACCTTCTGCTGTTTTCAAGACACTTGAATACTTGCATTTGCTGATTCCCTGCTGGCATTCCCACATGTGCCATTTATATGCTTTCCAATGCTTTGCCATATAGGCTGGCTCTGCTTTTGAGTGAGCAGCAAACTTAGCATGAAACTCTTTTCAGTCACTATAACACCACCACTAAACTGTGCATGGGACTTTCAGCTGCTCCTTTCTCTATGTAGTGTGCTTCTGTAGCATCTTAAGACAAACACTGGTATTAACAGTCTGCAGTGGAATAAGGCAGGGTGGAGGAGAAGACAGAAGAGATAGCCAGTAGTTGCTTTACTGAACTGTCTGTAAGTGCAGTGGATAAGCCCAGAAATGACAGGAGCGAGGAGAAGGATCTTTGGAAGGCAGGTGGCACATAGACGGGGACGTGTGGCCATCCTTGAGTGGTATCTGAAGGGAACTCTTGCTCGAGGGGTGAATGGGCAGTCTGGGCTCAGACTGCAGAGAGCACCCACTCAGTGGCCTGTGTCCTGGAAGCACCACAGCCAGGTTTCACCACCTTTAAGGGATGCCCTCTGGGCATGGCAGCCTTGTTACCAGCAGCATCTGGCCCATGTTGAAGTACCTCAGGAGTTGGCTGCAGTTAATTTGCTGCGCTCTGAGGGCATATGTGTATACTGGGGGAAACTGCTGTACTGAACTGAGGAAAAAGGAGCACAGATGGGAAATGGGAGTGAGAAAAATCTCATGGGGGAAGACAGAGAAGAGGGCAAGATGCTTGAAAAGATGCTGGGGGGAATAGCTACCGGGCAGGCTGGCCAGGCTCTCAGTGTAGCAATCCTTTGGAGGCAGAAGTTGGGTTTCCAGGCAGTGGGAGCCATGTGTGTAGATCAGCTGAAGGGACAGAGCAGTGGGCGCGCAGTCCCTCTTCTTGGGCTGTTGCTCACAGAGCTGGCAGTGTGACTGAGAAACAACACACATGTCCCTGGCTGTAGCCCCTCACTGGCTGTTTTATACCAGACCCCCGCCAGGAGAGCTGCTGTGCCCCGTGTCAAGCCAAAGTGAGGACAGCACCGCATTCCCACTGCTGCAACAGTGGCACATAGCCTGACCTCAAGAGCTTGTACTTGTACAGGGGGTCTTGCTGGGTGCCTTGCTGGGGCCAATCCAGCTCTGGCTGCTTTGTTGGTGGTTGAAGCAGTTTGTACCAGCTGACTTGGGGAAGGGTTCACGGTCAGATGGAGATGCTTGGGGAAGGGTGTTCTGCAGGACCAGCTCTGTCTGTTCCCCTTCCTCTCAGAGCTGCAGGACCATCCTGATTATTCTGTGACTGCCATGCACACTCTTTTGTTTGATTTGATGGTTGCTATTCATTTGATACTCTGCTCAGGCTCTTTGGCCAGATTCAAACCTGCACTATCTTCCCCTGTAGGACAAGGGAGAGGGTGGCTCCAAGGAACTGGATGACATGAAGAGTGATAGAATGAGAACTGTCCAGCTCAATGTCTGTGACAGCAAAGAAGTGGACCGAGCAGTGGAGCATGTGAATAGCAGCCTGGAGGACCCAGAGAAAGGTGAGTGCATGTCATGGACTCTAAGGTCACAGGGCTGGCAGGAACTCCCTTGGCTGGGCTCCAAGGGCATTGTCAGGGTATATTTCAAAAGCTGAGCACAAGATTGAAGAGCACAAATCTATGAGGAGCAGCAGTGCAGAGCAAGTGGCCTCTTTGAATATAGTGCCATATCAGAAAGCAGCTTCCCGCTTCAGACACATCTACAAAAGAAACTGCTTTGTTCTCCACTGGCTCCTGTGGGGGCATTAGCAGAAACCAGAGTGGTGTTCAAGGCCCTGGGATTAGTACTTTGTTCCTATGAACTGAAGTTTATTGTGACTTCCTTTATGTAGTAAAACCTGCCCAGTACCCAAAGGTTGGGGATTAACAATGGAAATGTCTCCCTCACTCTTTCAAAAGGCAAAGGACATGGAGGGGTTTTCCAAAGAATTTCCTTTTAACCAGCTGAGATAATCATTAATATCATTGCAGATACAATCATTTCAGGTTCAGGGGATAGCTGTAACTGACTTTCTTAGCCTGCCTACTTCATTCTGTTGAGGTGATGACAATAAATTATGTTCCAGTACTGTGAAAATTCCCATTGCTCATACATTTCGGAAACCTTTCCACCCTTTGATGAAATACATTTTTGCCCTAAAGAAATTCAACATAAGGTTCTTTAAAAGCACAACAACCAGTAATGTTTCATTTTGGATTTTGCATTAAAGTGTTTCTTTTGCTTTTCTTTATATTTTTATGTATGGATCTTCTGTATAAATTCAGTTTTCCAGCCCTGTGTTCTCAAGCATAGGCCGGGATGAAGTTGCCTTTTTCTGGGCTGCTTCTGAGGGCACAGATCTGGACAGTCAGTCAACAGATAGCAGTGAGTTTTTCTAAACACCAGACAGAAGCCTTTCTCAGACCTTTCTTAGTATGTTTCCTGCACAATTAGAATATTATATGAAGTGAGCTGATTTTATTCAAAATTCCTTTTCAGTCTTTCTTTTTATTGCCAATGGGTAGGTAGCTTCAGTTGTTGTAATCTTGGTAGTAGCTGCAGAATAAAAGGCAGAGGCTATGGCATGCATGCCTACCCATGCTTACATCCTCCTTCCCAGCACTGCAGACATTCTAGTTCTTATGGTGACAGAAGGGATTTTATTTTGAAAGAATTACTCTCGATTCTTACAAGGTTGATCCTATTCTTATTATTTGCATTTAGAGACTATTACTTTGCTGCTTCTAAAAAATCATGATGGATAAAAAGAGAGTGGCAAGGAAACAGCTCAGACAAGGCTAAAATTTCTGTTTGCTGGCTCAGAACTCTGTAAGGGAAGCTTTACTCACAGTACTTTGGGGCTTCTGTGTTGGGTGGTACAGGCAAATCCTGATTGGGGTTATATTTGCTCAGGAGACTGAAGTATGCTCTGGACTGTCTTCTATCTGGTTTCCATCACTACAAGTCATAATGAAAAGCTCTGTTGTGTGGTTCAATAACCTATCAGCAAGGCTTTTACCAAGCTGCTCTCATTAGTCTAACAGAGGTGCTTGATTTTGTCTTGTAGGGCTCTGGGGGCTGGTTAACAATGCTGGGATCTCCACATTCGGGGAAGTCGAGTTCACCAGCATGGACACCTACATGGAGGTGGCTGAAGTGAACCTGTGGGGGACCGTGAGAACCACCAAGGCTTTCCTCCCACTCATCCGAAGGTCAAAGGGTGAGTGATCCTCTCCTGACTGGCTCTCCCTGTAGCAAGTCCCTCATCCTGCCATATCTTGCTGTGTTAGAGGCCAAAAGATCTGTTGCACTTCTTTCTGCACCAGCAGCCACCTCCCTACCTTCACAGACAGAACTTGGCCCCCAGCATAGACAGGGACTACCTAACCTCTCTGAGTTACACAGCAAGTCAGCAGGCCTGAAAACCAGTTATTTCTCTTTCCCATCTGTTCTCCTGCAACATCCCACACAAGATCTAATCCATCATACTTTCTTTTACCTCTTCAGAAACTGCAGCTCACAATAACATGATAAATTCCAGTGCCAGGAGCAATCCTCCCTGCTGTATAAAAACCAGCTGTGCCAGTGCTGGCAGGATGGGCAGCAGGAGTGCAAAAAGCTTCTTGGAGGGAAGTTGTTGGCCCTGCACTGTTACTCTGGGAGTCTGTAATGTAGGAGATGTGGGGTTTGTACAGCAAAGGCACACAGGCCTGGAGCTTCCATGGGTCTCATCATAAGTGGCTAAAGCTTTCCTGTACTAGGGCCAACCGCCTGACTAAATGAGAATATTTTTCACTCTCGAGTCATCCACTGGCATTAACAACGCTGTCCTGTGCTGCGGACCTGGGCTGCATGTGGCCGGGGCAGCATTTCTTCCATCATGGAAGAGTATCCACTTCTGTGGTCAAAATTTGTCTTTCTGACACAACTTAGGAGTGAGCACTGATAAAGAGTGCAGAGAACTGCAGCCTCTGCCTAGACTACAGCATCCACAGCCTCCTACCAGCATTCTCCCCAGCCAAAATGGATGGCTTCTAGCAAGGAGAAAGACCCCAGCCCTGTGCCTGGAGCCATAATCCAGCTGTCACACAGAAAAGGGTGCAGTGGACTTGAACTGCTCTGCCTGTTTGTGGAGCAGGAGCAATCCATTCCCTTTTAAGAAGCAGACACTATGAGCAACCATTGGGCTCCTGGATTTTTGTGCCTTTAATTTGCAAATAAACAAGCTCAGCATTGGTGCCAGAAGCTTTCCATGCTCCTGCTTCCTCTTGTCTGGGATCAGTCCAAATTCCTGCTGAGCAATCCTGTTTCCCACCGTGTTGGCTCTGTCCAGCCTCTTCTGTGTTCCTCATAGCGCTGAGTTTTGTGTGTCACCATGTGTTCCCTCAGGTATAATGAGCCAAGGAGCACGAGCAATGGGCTTGTTCTCCTGCCTTAAGGCTGTTGCATTGGACAGCACTGCTTGGGTAGAGCAATAAGCAGGTCTGCCAGGCAGCCCTCACGGCCGTGTGGTGGACGGGTGGGTGGATGTACGTTCAGGAATCCATTGGGTGGTGTGTGCCGGGAGTCTGCCCTGGATCAGGTACCACAGCTCAGCTGCGCTCTGCCTAGGTCGTGTGGTGAACATCAGCAGCATGATGGGTCGGATGGGCAGCCCTGCCCGGTCCCCGTACTGCATCACCAAGTTTGGCGTGGAAGCCTTCTCCGACTGCCTGCGGTACGAGATGCAGCCCCAGGGGGTGATGGTCAGCATCGTGGAGCCGGGCAACTTCATCGCTGCCACCAACCTGTACAGCCCTGAGCGGATCAAAGCCATCGCCGACAAAATGTGGGACGAGCTCCCAGAGATCGTGCGCAAGGACTATGGCAGGAAGTACTTTGATGAGCAGGTCAGCAAGATGGAGACGTACTGCAACAGCGGCTCCACAGACACCTCGCCCGTCATCGAGAGCGTCGCCCATGCCCTCACCTCCACGGCCCCCTACACCCGCTACCACCCCATGGATTACTACTGGTGGCTGCGCATGCAGATCATGACGCACATGCCTGCTGCCATCTCAGATCGACTCTATGTCTACTGAGGCCTCACTCCTAAGCTGCCCAGGTGGGAAATTTGTTTTAAAGAGAGCTTTGTACACACTTCCCATTAGTCCTTTTTAAATTTTTCTAACCTCATTTCAGAGTACTGTATTTTAGCTCTAAAGGGTTCATTTAAGTATCTGACATAAGCTAAAGGGCAGTAATTTGCAGGAGATGCTTCATAGGCAGGAATATGTTATGTTTGTGCAGGGACAATGATTCTTTGCTATTTATTTCATGTAATCCTTTCATTTTTCACCTCAAATATGAAGTTACAATAGTTATTTAAACTGCAATTGCTCTAAAGTGTTTTCAGAATAATTTCTGCTGATGGCCAAGCACAATCTTCACAATTCCTGCCTAGGGTGCAACCTTCACACCATAAAACAGAGTCTCTCCATGCTGTAATGGCAAACCACTGCTTCCTCATGACAAAGAATGTCCAATTGACTTTTCCAGACCTGGTGACAGTAGCCCAAGGCGTGGCAGAGACTTCTTTAATTTGAGGATCTGAACTCAAAATGCTAAAGGTGCTGAAACTTAGCAACTGACCCCATCATGTTCTCTCTTAGAATTATCCTGATGAAACATTAGAGAAAAGGAACAAGTCTGCTTTTCTTGCATGCTTTCTTGCAAAGGAGTTCAATGATCCAGGGACTCAATCCTGCAGATCTTCCCTGCAGGAGTTTCTTACTGATATGAGCATTCCCATGAGTGTGAGCAGCTTTACGCACAGGACTGCAGGTGTCAGGATTGGCCTGCAGTGACATTTCACGTCAGCAGTAACTGAACATCAGCTCCAGAGTTGCCTGGAGAAGTTTCACTCGAGCTCCTCTGATTTGTGAGGATCACTGTGGAGCAGAGGGAAGCAGAGAGCGATGTAGTCACATCAGTGAATGCCCTTCTTACCAGGGACCTCAGAGTTACACGGAAGTATTTGTACAGCACCTTGCACAGAAGGGCCTTAACCCTGACCAGGGCCCCTGGGCACTATGCAGTGCAGGTGATGGTAACAATAATAACTTCCATTGAAGGAGTCACTGAGCTGAAATACATCTAACATGACATAAATCTATCAGAACGTCCGTAACAATAAAGTTAACTTTAGAAGCAGTTTCATTTCCTTGATGGTTGTTTACATGTCTGAGAAACATTTGTTTTGTACTTTAAGAAAAGAAAAGAAAAAAAAAAACCAAAACATAAAAGAGCCTTCCATGGGGAATGCAGAAAGAGTAAATTTTTTTTAATCATGAGAGGCAAAAATAAAAAGTAATTAAAATAACCATTGGTAGCGAAGTTAGAAAGAAAAGATGCTTTAGTAACATACAGTGACATGATCAAACTCCTTTGGCTTAATAAATGTATACATGAATGGTAATAAAATTCAGAGGCCTTCTCTCTTTGTTTTTTAAATACTAAAGGTGAAAAGCTTATATTCTGTAGTGGTGGGGTTCATACTGGTGCACACACACAGAGCGTTCAAAGGCTCATTTGCAGTCCTGGGTCTTACATGTCTATGCTGGATAGAACGAGTCTTCCTTAGGAGTGCGAGATGTATCCTGAGTCTTGTGACAGATATGCCCAGCCTCTGACTCTGCATATTCACAGCTCTTAAACCTGCATTTGCAGCGGACTCTTGCAGATTATAAAGTATTATTAAGGATTATTCATAAGAGATCAGGAAGGGAAACGGAGCTCTGAAGAGGGGAGGGTTGTGATGGTGATTCAGCAGGGCAGGCACACAAGTCACAGATCCCAAATCTCTCCCTTGGAGAGATTTGCTGGTTTCCAGACCTTCCTAGTTTTCTCCAGAGTCTCAGCAGTGGTTGCTGCATGTTGTGGTGCAGGGTGTATTGACTTTTTTTCCAAAACATGGAATTTTCTCTAGGGCACAACATAAGAGTATGAACCACAAGAGACCCAGCAGGCACAAGGACTGACTTGCAAGGCAGAGCAAAACACCTGGAAAACAATGTCTGGTGCACATGACACAGAAGAGAGAAAAGCCTCTAAGAGAAAAGTTCTGGTAGTCTAAAAATTCAGTCCCAAGATGCTAACTAACTTTAAAAAAATCATGTAATTCCACCTGGCATGCTAGCTCCCAGTTTTACTGCTGGATTTTAATACAGACATCAATGGAGTTAGACATGGAAAAAAATGAGTGTAGAGCCAAGTTCTCTCAGTTTAGCTCAGAGACCCCTGAAAGTGAATGTAGCAGGTGTTGAACAGTGCCACATTCATTCCCAGAAAGATAAAGCTGAGCAGGGATAACTGCACTCACGTCTACACAGAATCTCTTCTGGAGGCTCCTGAACTTGCACGAGGTGTCCCCATGGAGCTCTGGAGCTGTGCCCCTGTGCCAGGGCCAAGGAAAAGTGACAGTATTGTGTGGTCACATACAATGTGGGGGTGATGACTGGGGTGCTCCTGTGCATCCACAGCTGTTCTGATGTTTCTGTGTGAGTTTTCCTGACACTGAGAGAGTTTGGTAGCAGGTTTGTTGTCAGGAGGGCAGCAAGCTGGCTGGTTTTTCTGCTGGGATCTTGGCAACCCCACGCTTTCAGGGTTTGCTCTGAGAAGCGCATTAGAGCTAATCCCCTCTGGTTTTGCATGGCTGTCCTTTTGACTCCGTGCACTCGAGGTCCTGCCTGCACGGTGCCACTGCAGCTCCTGGAGTAGCTTCAGCCCAAGCATATTTGAAAACTGAAAAGAACAAAAGCATAGCAAAAGAGGACTTGGCCGGGCACCTGGTCCTCTGCACTGCCAGAGCTGCCTCAGTGGGACCTTCTGCTCCCTCAGGAGGAGCTGGGGAGCCTGGAGGTGTCAGTTGCAGGGTGCCCACCCGGGGGCTCTAGACTGATCCCAGCTGGCTGGAGTAAGGGATCCCTCTTCCTAATTTGCCAGGCAAAGACCCTTGGCAATGATGCAACAGATCTCACTGTGCAGCACCCCTTGGGCAACCTGGAGTTAAAAATTAGTTTCCCTTGGGTGGTAGGAGGCAGCAGAGATGGGGTAATTTTAACTACAGCTGTTACATCTTATTCTGAGCCTTACTGTGGAAACCCACTTCAGAACTTTTTCTTATAGTGATGAGGGTGGAGAGTGCTGTGTTTGAGACCCACATTTTGTGACATTTTACTGCCACATTATCTGGATGGAGCACAGGGATTTCCCAGTTAAACAGAAGATCATTTCACAGCCGGGAATTCACACACCTTCAGGAGACCTGGTCCCAAGCCCATGCCTCAGTTCCCACATCTTGGCACAGGTCTGGTCCAGGCTCCCTCCTGGGTGTCAGCCCCATGGGTCTGGCTAAGACTCAGGGCCCTGGGCTGGGAGTTTAGAACCAGGACTGCTCTAGAAACAGAAAAGAGGAAAGAACCATTCCTGGTAGTGTTAAACAGCTGAGCACAGGGTGTCTTCGCCAACTGAATTAAATATAACAATTAAATAGATCTTCAATTAAACATATGAGTGACTCAGTTGCTGAGCTCCAGGTGAAATCCCTGCCTGTTCTGAGATTGGACTGAAGCCAAGGGGCTTTGCTGCAAAGCGTATGTGCAGCTGCTGGCTCTTTTGGGACTATGGCTTTAAAAAGAAAGTATCCTCCCAGAAAACAAGAAGGGAATCATAAGCATAACTCACAGATCTGATGACACTTCCCCAGGGAGACACCACTCAGGAGCACTGCAATGGTTTCTCTTCCCTCCTTCCCAACAGCCATATAGGGCTCACCGTGCAGCCTTGGGGTGCTATGGACTTAAACGGGTACTTCCCTATGTGAGATGAAATGCTGGCCTGGTACCACCAAAGCAGCAAACAGTGAATTCCTCCTCACTGTGTGAGTGCAAGAAGCAGGAGACACCAAGGCCAAGAGCAGCCTGTGCACCTGCCACACGATGGCAGACAGTGCTGGCAGTGCCACCCCCTGCTCATCACCACCCATCACCGGAGCATCACAAC
The DNA here is from genome assembly GCA_013396735.1 of Grallaria varia. Taxonomy (NCBI): domain Eukaryota; kingdom Metazoa; phylum Chordata; class Aves; order Passeriformes; family Formicariidae; genus Grallaria; species Grallaria varia. Next base: position 654,940 of record VWZG01003107.1, read on the forward strand.
CCTCTCTGGGTGGCGGGTGAAAGGGATGCTGTGAAAATGCCCCAATTTTGGCAGTCCGAGGGGCAGCACACGTGCCACTCTGTGAGCCGGAGGAAGCGACTGCCTGGAGCAGGCTCAGCGCCAGCCCTGCCAGCAGTGAGGGTGGGGATGGCAAACACAGGGGTGCCAGCCCAGCCTGTGTTCCTGGGGACTTCCACCCCCGCACTGTGCAGAGAGGGACATGCAGTGTCATCCTGCAGCTCCCCTGCAGTCCGTGAGGGACAAGGGTAGGTAGTTGTCTACCATGTTCTGCCTTCCAATGGGTTCCAGGACTTCAGGACTGCCTGGAAAACCACAAAGCAGGCTGCTCTGCTTCCATGGCCAGCAGGCAGCTCACTGTGGTCCATGGGAAGCACAGGGGCGAGCAATCTGGCTAAGATGTATGTTGCTATCTTAAAATAGTATTTGCTAACCTAGTGTTTTGTTTGTGGTTATTTGAAGTTGCCTTTTTGTCAGCATCTGTCCCTATCAGATACGAGTCATTCCATCTTCCTGGGGCTCTACCACCATAAGGAACGGGGAGAGGGATTGGACGTGGCTGCAGCCTCCTCCAGTCGTCCCCACCTTCCCTAGCACAAGGCTGTGCAAATATTCATGCGATATGAGACATCTTTAGCAGAAAAGCTTGGGAGACCTGTCCTCACCTCCCACATGAATCCTGGGGAGAGAGAGCTCTCCAAAGGAGGGGTGTCCTGGTTTCACAGCCATGCAGCAAGCGGGTCATCCCACCCACAAACCAGTTTGGATCTGTGGTGCTGAGGAATGTGCCCTGAGAGCCACAGCCTCACTGCAGCCACCCCAGACAGGCGCAGCCCTTGGTAGGCAGTTCATCCCATCCTCCCTTTGCATTTCTGACAAGCTTCAATGTGCTGGTCCCTGGGATATTTGCTCCCCTCACTGCTTACCTCCATGTCAGCATATGGGGCCGAGCACTGAGGAGAGGTCTTGCCTTTCCCAAGAGTCTGGTCCCCTGAGTTTAAAATTCCCCCTCCTGGTCTTGTGCAGGTATTCATCCTTGAGCACAGCTTTACTTTATTTTCCAGCCAGAATTGCAAGTTGGGAAATAACAGGAGCCTACTCTCCCCCTCCCCAAATACCCACACCCCAAACCCTCAGAAAGCTGCCTGATGGAGCTGAGGGTGAAAGTGTAAATGTTCCCATCCCCATTTCTCCCTCTGCATAAAAGTGCAGTAATATCCAGAGCAATCACTGTGGTGGTATTTCTGACTTTGCCTGGAGCAGGATGGACCATAAATCTTGTGAGATAACATGTTGCCTCACAGACTTCCAGCCAGTTTTTCAGGCCTTAGGAGTCTGAATGGTGCCGGTGCATCCCACCCAGGGCTGGGCATGGCTAGCACAGAAAGCAGCAGGTCTCTGTTGTATCCGTGAACACAGAGTGCATATTCACTGCTTCCCCATCATGGGACCTTGGTATTGTGGGAAACTTTACCAGGATCCAATCCACTACACAGTGTAACTGAGGTATTGGTTGTCATGAGACTAAAAGCACAAGTGGTCTGAAGGACCTTGTCCTTCCTCTGCTTCTTGGATTCTGCTGCTGCTTCTCCCTGCCGAGAGGTGCTCCCCGTCCCCTGTGGCTGGGGATGTGCCTCTGGCTGGGGGCTGGCACACAGCAGAGGGTGCTGGATCAGCAGGAGCAGAGGGAGCTGCTTTCCTCCGGCTCAACAGCACTTCCCCTGAAGCTCCTCTGGATGCCACCCTGCTCCATGGGCATTAGCTATGCTTGGCAGAGACCTTTGCAGATGAGGGCATCGCTTTCCACCCCACGGAGACAAGGATTTGCAATCCCTTTGCCGATGCTGTGGGACAGCTCTGCCTCTCTGCGTTGTTTCTCTAGCACAGAATCTGCCAGCAATTTGCTCACCTGCTGTGGAGCAGCACTTCCCACCAGCACCACCACCAGCCCACCTGCAGAGTGGGTTCTGCTCAGGAGAGAGGGGACCAAACCGTGGCACAACCCAGCCCAGCCCTGCTTGTACTGGCGCTGCCTGGGCAGCATCCCCAGGGATGCAACCCTTTCTCCTCATCAACCCTGAGTCCTTCTGAACCTTCCCTTGTTTCCCAGGTCCTGGGAGGTCCCTTGGGCTAATTCTCAGGCAGATCATTGCACTTCCAGCCATGTTCTAGCACTGATGAGCAAGGGGCTTAGTGGGGTGAATTTCTGGGGGGTGGGTCAACAAGTGGCTCCTGGGCTCTCAAGAGGCTGGTAGACTTTTATTTTCCCCTGTTGTTTCTAAACACAGGTTTTCCTCTCAGACTCGGCTGGTCTGAGACCACCGTGCTGAGGGAGGGCTGGGTGGGTGTGCCGTGGGGCAGCATGAACAGGGATGCTGTGGGGTGAGGAGGGCACACAGGGATGTGGCAGGAGTGCCACTGGGGGACAGTATGGCATCTGGAGGAGACTACTGGGGCACAGAGCAGCCTGCTGTAGGATCGGGGTGGGTGTGTGTATTCTGCTCCAGCTGCCACAGGAGGGCTGGGGGGGTGGTGGGTGGGAGGATTGGCTGTCCCCAAAATGCCTGTCCTGAACTGAACCCCCCGGAGTCCTTCCAGCCGCCTGTTGTTGGTGCTGTGGCCCAGCGGGGTGTCCTGAGTGCTGGCTGGAGGTGAGCAATCGTCCCCAGAGCCTGAAAAGGTCCCTTTCAGCCCTGGCAGATGAGAACAAGGGGTGACACATCTGCCAGAGACAACTCAGTGCTGGCACAGAGCACACACAGAGCCGAGCCCCGTGCTGGTGCTGCGGGCCAGGCACGGGCTGGTACCACAGCCCCAGGCTGAGCCCCAGCCACCACCCTGAAAGGCTCTTTGTGGCCCTGGCTGCTGCAGCCACACGTCTCCACTCCTGGATGCCCACTCATGGCAGGATCCTGCATGTGGATGTGTTTGTGATTTTCTGACCCACTGCATCCATGCTCTGGTCTGTACCTTAACTGCAACCCGTGCCAAAATCCTTCAGAAACTCCTCAATGTGGAGCATGAAGCAGCAGCAACATGAATTTTGTTGGGTTTCCTCTCGATGTGGCCACTGCTGTGCTGAGCAGAAAGGTTCCTGTGCTGGTGTCTGGGGTGTGATGCCCTCCCAGAACGTGCAACCCATCAGAATGCCACATGTCCCACATGGCACTGAGGGTCACCAGCTCCATGCCCTGCAAAGGCCTGTGCCAGAGCTTCTCACAGTGCCCCAAGGTCTGTGTCCAGGAGCTGAGCTGGCTCTGGGAGCCCACTCTCACACAGCTCTGCCCAGCAGCACTGGGGCTTTGCTTTGCTGCTCTGTTTGTCCCTCCGTGGGATGGTGGGTTTGCTGCCAAGATTGTTTCTTGTGAGCAAACATAGGTGGCCCTAGGCTGGGCTCAGTGGGGTGGCCTGGTGTGTACAGGGGGTCACACCCAGGAGGCAGAAGGGGGCAGATGTCCTGGTGTCTGAGAATAACACCATTTCCCATTCCAAGGAAATGTTGGAGCCCTGGAGGACTGCACCTTCTGACAGCTGTTTCCCCGCTTTTGTAATTCTTTAGGAAAAAAGTCCAGGCATGCTAACTCCATTCCAGAAATGGAAAAATTGTACCTGAATTCCCAGCCCAGCTGATAGCCAGGTCTCCAGGGAGGGAGGACACGTGATACAGCCTGGGATCTCCAGGGGATGCCCACCAGGCTGAGCTCCTGCTCCTGGAAAGCACCACTCACTCTGGTGCTGCCTCTCTCCCAGCCATCCAGCTACCAGTCAGTGGAGATGGGACTGCCAGGATCACGGAGATCTTTGAAATGTGCGTTTTGACAGGATTCATCATGGTTTGATACAGCAGAGAGAAAGGGAATCCACAAGGAATTACCCAGGGCCCTGTGGATGTCTGTTAGACTGCAGTGAGGATGAAAGCAGAGGAGGTTTTTTTAGGGCTTGGCTGAAACACTCTTTAGGCTCCACTCTGGGCAGCACTTTGAGCTGAGCTGGCGGCTTTGATCCCGCGTGCGGTCGGAGAGCTCGCAGGAGCTCCTGCAGCACTGCAGTGGGGAGCAGCGGGCAGGCGGGACTGTGCTTCAGGAATGCTGTTATTAGCTCAGTCACAACTGTTTTGGAGAACTTGGCTGAGTGAAGACAGCAAACAAGCAGGGCTGGATTTCAGCCAGCTGGTAACCAGGTGGTGGATGTGTCCTTAGCTATAACTGCACCAGTACACATTGCACTCCCCAGCAGAATTTTAAAAACATCGCATTCCTTAAAAGACCCAATTTTGGAGGAGGTAAAAGTGCTGTCAGTGGCAACACCTACCGAAGCTTCTGCTGAGCAGCAAGGGGAAAATGCAGGCATGCCTGCTTGGAGATGTTTCTCCCAGTCTGGTGGTCAGTGCACTTGCGGACAAGCTGTGGGTCGTCTTGGTCGGGCAGATCTGTCACTCTCCCAAACCTTCAGGATCAGCCCTTTTCCAGACTGATTATAGGACTGGCTGGAAATGCAGACAGCATGGTTTCGGTGTGAGTCACAGAAGGTTTGGTGGCTTTTCTCTCCTTGCAGCTCCAGGCTCTCCAGCCGGAGTGGTTAGCTGGCAGCTGGCTGCTGGCAGTGTCAGCCTCCCCACCCCGCGGAGCAGATCTGCAGCCCTTGCACTCTTGGAGGGAGGTTTGTACGTGTCCTGAGCAGGCTCAAGGATCATTCTGGAGATCTTTCATCTTCTGGGGGATAAGTGACCCCAGAGGTGGGTGGTAGGGAGGCTGGGCTTCCCAGGGATCCCCCGTACGGGGAGATCTGTCCCTGGGGGCCCAGACGTGGTGCGTGCCGTGTTCCCTCTCCCGCCCCTGAGGATTGCAGAGCTGTTCCTCTCTCCTGGGAAGCACAGAGACCTGCCAGACTTGCTCCTCTCTGCCGGCAGGAGTTCCTGATGTGCCTGGTTTGCAAGTAGAGGTGGGTTTTTAATAAAACTGACTGTTACAGCTGGAGGACAGAGAGAACTGCCAGGTAGTCTGTCAGCCCGGCAAGGGACCTCGGCTCTCCCTGTAAGGATTGTCCCACACAGCTGGGGGCAGGAGCAGCAGTTTTGGTGTGTAGAGTGTTGCCCTGGAGGTCCTGTAACATCTGCAAGGCAAGGGGAAGCCTGACTGGGCTGCAGTCATAAAGCACTTTGGAGAGGGAATGTCCTATTTGTGAGACATGAACTGCTGCCTCGTATTGCACGTGCTGTGTTTGGGGAGCACACAGTGCTGTGCCAAGGCAGTGACCCACAGCTCAGCCCCCCAGGCACAGGCACTGCCATCAATGTGCTCTGCTCCCCAGTCTGCTAAACCACATCAGACACATGTTTGAGCTCCAAGAGTCTCAGGGCTGTGATGGATCCTGGTGCTTCCACAGACAGCTGCTCTGAATGGGCTCTCCCATGTGGTTTGCTCAGGTACATTGTGTCTGGGCCCCACAGTGTTTGCAGCATCTTCCAGCTCTGCAGCAGGGGGTGACTGTGCAGGACCCCAGACATCCCCCATCTCATTTGTAACAGACGTGTTTCCCCTGCCCATCACCCTGCTGTGAGCCTCCCAGCAGGAATGGGCATTTCGGGTTCTTCTGAGCTCCCTGTTCAGACTTGTGCCACCTTCACCAAGCCTTTTGCACCATCCAAGACTGTTGCCAGCCCCCAAAAATGCTGATAATGCCCCTTAGTGCTCCTGGGCTTACAGGGCCTTGCAGCAGCTGTAAACTGAGGGAGCTGTCTTTAGTGTAAAGCACATTGTATTTTGGTTGTACTAAAAATAACTTGGAAATGCTGTCAATGAATAGCTTTGGAAACATCCCAAAGCAATATGACATGTCTCAGGGTGCACCAAAGCAATGGACACCACGAATGTCCTGCTCGGGAACCCACTGAGCCCAGCACCGTGTCCCCAGGCTCAGCATCAGTCTGCAACATCAACATAACCCTCTGGTACAGGAGCAGCACTGTTATTTGTGTTTGCTTATCAGATGATTTATAATATCTCTAATCACCCAGAGTGGCTGCAGCCTGCCCAGGGTCAGGAAGAACATGAACACCATTTTCTAACTGACACTCTGTGGTTCCCCCAGGGGAAGGCTGTCAGTGCTATTAGCAGACATTACTGCACAACGGGGAGACAATTACTGAGGGAGAGCCACTTCTCCTGGGCTTCACGATTCACCAGCACCTGTGGGTGCCATTAATTCCCAAGGGAGTGGGGGCAGGTGGCCACTCAAACACGCTATTCCCAGATGGAGCCTGGCAGCGATGCTGGCAATGCCATAGAGGGATTCTTCCTGCTCTGGGTGCCTCAGAAAATACTCCGAGAGGAGGCAGGACTGCTCTGCAGCTCATGGCAGGCTGGAGCACTAACTGGACCATGCTGTGGGCTTTTCCAGTGATACCTGCTGTCTTGTAAAGGGAATCCTTGTTTGCCTGATAGGGGCTTTGCCACTGAGCTTTTCCCTGAAGCAACAGCTGATACTCAGGTGAGAAGCTCCTCACATTCACTCACCTCTTAAGTATTCAGGAAGCTCCTAGATGCTCCGTGGTTCCCCACAGGAGGGATCACAGCTAACCTGCATGGATGAAGCACCTTGAGCCCTCCCTCACAGCAGCACTGTCTGCTCTGCAGCCCCTGTGCCGGCTCCTGAGCTTTGCTATGGGAACAGCTGGGCCAGCTGGGGATGCTGCTCTCTGCCCCTGCACCTATGGGGTGTCCTGGCTGTGGCATCTGGGCCCTGCGCCAGGCCATTCTGCACCAGCTGGCGTGACACACATCACAGGAGCTGGCATGGGCCATGGAGTAGTGGGTTTGTAATGGAAATGTTGACTGAAGAGCTCCCTCTGCGCCTCAGAGACATCTGAAAGTCCTGTGCCTTATATTATATGGGTTGTATGAAATCATAGGTGATTTCCAGGCATAAAAGACATGATTGAAGACAGGCTGACACACAGAGGAGCTTACACCAGGGCTGAAAGCTGAAGAGAGTCTCCTGCCCAGCAAAGGCTTGGACATGGAATGCCTGTACTGGGGAATGAGATGCTGGAAAGAAGTGCCACAGGAAAGGACCTGGGAGTCCTGGTCAATGGCAAGTTGAGTCTGAGTCAGCAGTGCCCTGGCAGCCAGGAGGGCCAAGCCTATCCTGGGGGGCATCAGGCACAGCATCACCAGCCGGGCGAGGGAGAGGATTGTCCCTCTCTGCTCTGCACTGGGGCGGCCTCACCTGCAATATTAGGGCAGTATTGGGTGCCATTAGAGAGCGTCCAAAGGAGGGCAATGAAGATGGTGAAGGGCCTTGAGGGGAAGCCATAGGAGAAGCAGCTGAGATTGCTTGGTCTGTTTAGCCTGGAGAAGAGGAGACTGAGGGGAGATTCATTGCATTCTACAACTTCCTCAGGAGAGGAAGAGGAGGGGCAGGCATGGATCTCTTCTCTGTGGTGACCAATGACAGGCTTGAAGTTGTGTCAGGGGAGGTTTAAGTTGGATATTAGAAAAAAGGTTCTTCACCCAGAGAGTGGTTGGGCACTGAACAGGCTCCCCAGGACAGTGGTCTCAGCACCAAGGCAGACAGAGTTCAAGAAGTGTTTGGATAATGCTCTGAGGCACATGGTGCGACTCTTGGGAATGGTCTTGTGCGGGGCCAGGAGTTGGACGCAGTGAGCCTTGTGGGTCACTTCCAACTCAACATACTCTGATTCTGTGACTCTGTGATATTGACGGCCTGTGCAGAGGGGAGGTTTGTAACTAAAAAACAAACAAACAAACAAAAAACCAAAACAAAAAGGCCTTCTTTTTCCCCAAGCTTAAAAATCTGCATTCATTTGTTATTTATTTTTCAACATGTTTGTCTGACAATTGTAATCACTGCGAGTATCTCCAATGTCTCTTAAAGCTTAATTGCCTGACGTTTTTTTCTTAGCAATGAGATGATTCTTACCTCAACGATTCATTATCCCATAGCAGCTTGTGGCCCCTGCTGCCTCCGCCTTCAGCTCCGTGTGCCCAGGAGAGGCTATTTGCTGGCTGTGCCGTGGTCCCGTGAGGCTCCCTGAGGCATGGCACGTGCTGCAGAGCTGTGGTGTGGGTGGTGATGGAGGTGAGCAAACCCGGGGGAGCAGTGGCTATGGGGACCAGGGAGGCAAGTGGCAGCACAGGAGAAACACAAAAATGAAGGGTTAAGCCAGAAGGAATCCTTCTGCCAGAGCAATCCACTCAGTGAGTCAAAAAGTGCCCCGGGGCTGGTTTTTAGGGTTTTCCTGGCAGAATGCCATTGGAGTAGGCAGGGAGCAGAGGTGCTGCAGCCCCTTAACATGGGACAGCAAGGGCTGCACTCTCCTCAGCTTGTTGACAGAGACGTCCTTGCCCACCTCAGAGTGACCAGGTGCTCACATGGTCCCTGTAGCAACTGGATCTCTGGGCTCCCTTGGTAACAGCAAAGCCAGAGGAAGGAGGAATTGCCCTCTAGCACACTCTAAAAGGCAGCACGCTGTAAAATTCATTACACTCAGACTAGTTTTAGCCCTCCTGTAAAACACATTTTGTGACTAATCTCGGTAACACCAAGATTAGATTCGCCACCAGCCTGGCAGTGCGTTTACTGCCGATGAGTAACGAGAGAAGCCTCACTGCGGCAGCGAGAGCAGCCCTGCTTGGCAGGCACATATGGTACCCTTTTTCTGGAGACATGTTTTCCCTCGTCGGGCTGTTTTGAGCTTCCTTAACTTGAAATCATCAGCCCTCATTTTCAGTGCCTCTTGAGGCAGGTGAGATGCTGCCGCTCGGGCCCTGTGGGTGGATGGATGGATGGATGGATGGATGGATGGATGGATGGATGGATGGATGGATGGATGGATGGGTGGATGTGTCCCAGGCATGACATGCAAGGCTGAGCTCGAGGTCCAGCCTGGGTGCCCTAAATCCGGGGGTACACACGGGGTGTCCATCCCTTTGGGAAAGGCTTCAGCCCATGGTAGGAGATTCACGGACTGATCTGTTCTCCAGAGTGAGCTACGGGAGCTGTGTTAGGCCAAGACACGGGTCATTTCTCCTTGTGAGCACTTATTTAAGTCTATCTGAAGCAATCTGCAGAGAGGAGCATCCCTCTAGGCTGCCTGCAAAGCTGCGGGGTCTCCTGGCCTCACGTACAGGAAACAAACAAAAAAAATTCTCTATTTCTTCACCAAAGGAATGCAGAAGAAATGCTTATGGGCAACCTTTGCAGAGCAAGGGAAGAGCAGCTTTCGTGCACGGTATGGGCTGACGGATTTAGCACGGAGGGAGCCAACCCCCGAGAGGCTGCAGAGCCAGCAGGGCGGCGGCGTGCCCGGAGCCGGGCAGGGGCTGATGCTCTCCCCGTCCCTGGGCCAGCCCCGCCGCTGCCGCTGCTCTCCTCGCCGGCTCCGCTCCCTGTCTCCTGCCCAGAGACGATCCCCGCCACAGATGACTATTTGGTGCAGAGGGAGGTGGCTCGAGCATCCGCCTTTCGCTCCCGTCCTTGTTTCAGAATGAATCACCGCGATGAGGGAGCTGAGCTACAGGCGAGAGGCTCATTCGCCCTGTGACGGTGATTCAGCCTCTGCCGGGGCGGTGACAGCGCCAGCGGAGCTTCTGTTTCTCCCCGTCAGCTGATGACAAAAGCGTTCTTGCCCCTCTTAAGACATTTCATCGTAGAAGAAATAGGGACAAAGTGATGCGTAAAACAGTGGTGAGTGATGTCCCTGCCCCAGGGAACGCCCTCCGGCCCTCAGCCTGCCCCGGACGCTGTGCCCGCCGCCAGCCCAGGGTCGCTGCTGCCGCGCTGCCAGTCCCAGGAGCAGCTCCGGGCACACACGGGCTGGCGCTGGCCCAGCAGAAGGGACGGGAGCCGGTTCGGTCGGTGCGTGCAGACAGAGGAGAGCCCTGCTGAGGCAGCCTGGCAGTGCCACCCCAGCTGCTCCCGCAGAGCCGCCAGCCAGTTCCTGCACTGTGGGTCAGCAGCCGCCCTGCAGACACGCACCGGCGATCCCCACGCGCAGTGGTTTGCCGGGGGCACAGCCCCACACTGCAGGTGGGATCGGGGCTTTGAACGATTCCCTCACGAGAGACGGACAGGTCCATGGCCTGCAGAAACCCATGAGCCACGCAGAATATTCTAGAAGTCACTAAATCCTGAGTGCTGTGACAAACAAGGAATGCTATTGCGAGGAAACTTATGGACACCAGGAACTGACCAATATGATCAAGGTAATGCCGTTTATTGTTGTGAAAACACCCCTTAAATAACCCAGATAGCACACACACTGCACACACACTGCAAACCACCCTGTGACTGGTTAATACGAATAACACACAACTCTATTGGTGTAAAATAAAGTCCTTGTGACTTCTCTCTGTGCCGTTGTTTTTCAGTTCTTCTGCTGCAGTTTCTGTAAGTTTACATTCTTGTCCCTGTTGATCTCCACAGAGGCTTCTTACAAGCAGTTTCTCACTGCAGTCTTAGAGGCCCTGCAGCATAACTGCATCCAAAATCACAGGGTCGCTCACATGTCCATTCTCTGCAAGAAATTTCCCAAGAGAATGCTCATCCCCTGCCTCTTCTTAAAGGAGGCTTCTTTGGGGCTCCAGGCGAAATTTCACCGGGTGAAACAGAAGCCTGTTCACCACAACAAAAGGGGGGAAACTTATTTACAAAATTTGTAGCTAAGCTGTGAAACTCTTTGCTGCACGGCGGAGAAGCTACTAAAATTTGACATGGATTCAAAAAATGATTCATTGGGTTAGTGGAAGAAAATACCTGGTGGTCACTAATTCAATACAATCCCAGCTTTAGGAAGGCCTTGAATAAAGTGTCAGCAGAAGTGGGGAGGACATGCAGGAGTCATCTTTGCAAGCTCCCTTGGCCATTTACCCTCCCCTTGGCTTGCACTGGGGACATGCACCACCAGTTCAACTCACTGCAACTGTTTCCACATCCCCTTGCTCAACATATACATGAAATTTATAGGTTCCTGTATAAGTAATTTGTTGACTTTCAACAAATGCTGCCTGATGAGTTACTACTCTGAAATCCAGCGCAGCAAAATTAAAATGAAGCTGAACTGGCAAATTGTAAATCATCTTTTACTGACTTTAGCATTTTTTTCTCCCCGTTCTTTGCATTTTTGCATATTTTGCACTTGCATTTTAGATGAAGCCCTAGGACCTGCATGTAAGATTAATGCATGATTGATAGCAGCTTCAGGATATTCAGGCGGCAACAATAAGTGTATTATTGACAGTGAATATTCATAGGGATAGATCAGCTTGGAGGATTCAAAGCCACATCCTAGAGGGGTGGATATAATGAAAACAGGGGCAATCAAGTAAATGAAGCAGAAAAGGTGTAGCTTTATTGCCCTTTTACAGTCACTGTCTCTGAGACTCCTCCAGTTCAGAATTACTGTTGCCGCAAGATACAAGCCATTAGCAGTGGCTACAGATCCCTGGGCTCTTTGAAGTCCTGAATAATAGACCACAGGAGGTGCTACGGAACCTTCTTCATCTTCTCCCTAGTCTACACCATGCCTGGGTCATGCAAACTGCTGATGGCTGTTTCCACGAGCAGCATTCTCAGCCACCTTTTATTACAGCCACGCTTGTAACAGCTTCAAGGAATGGGCTTCATTTTGGTAGAATAAAAATAATTCGTTGTCTGATCATATCAAAACAACTGGATCTGCCTGGGAGGGAGGAGAGGTGAGCTCGTTTGGGCAATGCGGAGGTCCCACCAGGGAACCTTTTCCCCTCCTGACCATCTGGTTCAGCCCAGTGACAGCAGCACCTCTAAGTCCCAGTTGGCCATGACATTGTGTAAGTGTGAGATAAAGCATCAGGCTCATCCTCAGATCCAACAGGCACAGTGAGATGCAGAGGGCACAGAAGGTCAAAATTTATCTCTCAATTAAACCTACAATCTCAAAATTAAACCTAAAATGTCCTTTCCCTCCAAGGGTTTTTTTCCTTAATTGCTAGTGACTTATAAAGAGATTCCTCCTGTACACAACAAGAGTTACGGATATGTTTTAATTTCTCCATAAGACAAAAACACCGTTTAACTGTTCTCCATGTGGTTTTGCTCTAATTTCATTCCATTAGGATATTAGAGCACTGTTTTCGCACGCCACATGGGTACAAGCAGATGTTTGGTCGCCTTGCCCACGGCCAGCTGATTCCATCTGTTTTGTCTAGGGCTTTGGAGCTCCAGTAATAAATCACTCACGCTGAGTATGGGGCTTTTATGCTTTCCATGTGCAGAAACCATAGGAAGGATGGATCTCTCCCTTCCTACATACCTGCCACCTGCCTGGTGCTGCTCAGGACTTTCTGCACCACTTTTGCACCACTGCCTTGTTCCAGTCTAGGAGCCTGCACAAGTGTCTTTGTGGATGGGGAGGTTGCTTTGGTATCTCAGCAGGTGTTCTCCAAACTAGCCAGCTCTGAACAGCAAGGCAAAAACACCCTCTCCTTGGATCACAGAAAATAGGTCAGGAGGAAATTCATGGATCCTCAAATCTGACTGCTCATTTTCTGAAGCAACCAGACGATGTAATAACCTTCATAAAGAGTAGGGCTTGGACTGCACTCTTCCTATATGGAAGCTGCTGAAGACACCCATGATTCTGATGGATAGACACCTTGTTTTAGGGGGGAAAAAAAAGTATCACGGCCCAAACTTTAATTGTGGTCAGAAGATATCAATTTGTTCCTGTGGCAACACCAGCTTAGACAGCTGCTCTCACTCCCAGCTGCTCAGGTCCCCATTAGTATATAATCACTGCTGCTCTCACCTGTCTTTCTCTAAGTGAGGGTGTGAGGCTGGGGGGGCTCTGGGTGGACTGCCAGTTTGCTGTGTGTGTGACTAGGTGGTGGGATTGACGCCAGCATCATGCAGTGCTGTAAGTACCATGGGAGAGAGGGCTCTGCAATACCTGAAGGTGGAATTGCTCCATCTTTTTGTAGTGGAGATGTGGCAAAAATTTTGCTGACCTAGTTACTATTAAATGTCTTTTTGTCTTTGCCTTCCTGCATTGCTGTAGATGCTGCTCTGGAGGTGCATGTGGTGCCATGTCCCTCATGGCAGCACAATAATCCTTGCAAGGGTATATGGTGGGGTGGCTTGCTGTGCAACCACCATGAGATGTCACAGCTGTTACCTTCTGTACAATTTTTGGCTTTGCTCTTTTTCCTGCCCTGATGAAGACTCCCATGTTTCCTGACACTGTTTCAGCTGTACTACCCCTCTCACACTTCAAAATGTTCTGTTAGTTCCAGGTTAGCCATCACCTCCCAGCTCAGTTAATCAGTCCCTTATTAGTTCTGGTCCCCTGCTGCTTTTTCCCACTCTACTTCTTTAATCCTACTCTGATCTGACAAGCAAAGCACATGGAAACAGTGGCTAGGATATTGCTCTGGAAATAATGCTGCCCTTTAAAGTCTTTGATAGCTTTCTTTTCTTTGGTCATGCCCCAAAACTTCAGTTGTTAGACCAAAATCCTCCTATATTGACTACTGTAATCTGCTGCCAGAAACCTCCTCATGAAAACTGTCGGTGCTTACATCCTCTGTGCTGTGTGACTTAGGAATGCAGTGGGAAAACTAACATCTATTTTTACTGCAGTCAAGCTGCAGGGAAATTCTGCACCATAAGGCAGTCGTATGCCATGTACGACCACGAGCTCCTCAGTTCACTTGCTGGCAGATCCAAAGGCTTGGATCCTTCCCATTCAGAAGTGATGTGCACTGACAAAGATCAGCTTAGGAGCAGAGCCCTGGGGGGTGACACTTCAGCAGAGAGGGGGCTGTGGGGCTGCAGAGGGGCAGCTTCACTGAAAAGGTGCTGGTTACAGCCCTGAGGGGAGCAGCGTGGGGAGGGCTGAGTGGAGCACTGCAGAGGCTTCAACTTCACAGGTTTTTTTTTAAGACTTTGCAGCTCTGATACTCAGTCACAGATATCTGCTCATTTACTTGATGTATTACAAGGTATTAAGAAAAATGTTTTATATGGAGTGCTGCTTTGCTTAAAGAATAATAAGTATTGATGTAATAGTGACAAAATTGTTCTAAAGCACTCCTCCGGCATCGTCTTGCATATGTTAGTGAAAAATGTCACTACTGCATAGGCAACCCAGTGATGGTGCCTCTGTGACATGTGGCATCCTGTTTCTGCACGTTCATTATTTCCATGCTTTTGAGTTTTCATTCTCTTCAGTGTCTGATGGGTGAGGTAGGAGAGAAGGGGGAGAGATGAATAAATTAGAATAATGTGCAAGAAAACTTTCTTTATTTGCATTTGGAGTTTTGAACAGCCTATATGTGAACCTTTGAGATGAAACTTGAAAGTAGGAGTGCTGGTTGTCAGCAAGGAACAGACAATTGCAAAATATCCTCTCCCCAGGAAAGGGCCTTGCAGCTTGAGGCAATATTTCCACAGTTCTCCAGTGTATCTGGTCACTTATAACAGGTTTTCTCTATTTTATGCAGCTGTGGTCTGGCATGTTGTATGACAGGGAAAATTTTCAAGTTATGATTGGCAGACACTGGATTATTAAATAAGTCCTGTGCAGACAGAATAATGGCTGCTTGTCTTTTTTTTTTTTTTCTTTCCCTCCCCTGAGTTGGAGCAATTTCATTCTCAAAACAGCTCTGAATGTCCTTGGCTTTTCTAAATGCTGGGTGATTTTTGTCCTCACTGATGTGTGAGAACATGCAATGAGTCTTTCCATTTCCACTCTTAGCATACAAGGCGAAGTGGAAAGGCTCCTGGATTTTGTTTTCAGTTGACTTCTGCAGAGGTGCAGGTAGTCAAGTCCTCCAATCCCTTTTGTGCCTATTTATGCTGGGACACTTATCTACTTCCCATGTTTCCTGAAAATAAGCACTGCAGAAAATTGGATTGGAGGCACAAAGGGCAAACAGCTGCTGCCTTCTTGTCGTGGTGAGGGAACAGATGCAGGATGGGTCTGCCCCCAGCAGCCAAGTGGTGAGTGCTCAGATCTGATGTTGGCAATGTCTACTGTGCTTAGAAGGTGTAAGTCTGGGACTTCTGGCTCTTAATACTGAGATTTTACTTTCCAGCTTGATGAACAGAATGAACTATACTTGGTGCTGTGGTCAGCAGAACACAGACTGATGCAGCCTGGCCATGGGTTGGTGGTGGCCAAGCCCATAAAGAGCAGGTATGGCTTGTGCTGCAGCCTGAACTGGCAACTTTGGTGTGGGGTGTAACTGCAGATTCAGAAAATGTCTCATCCTAAAGGGAAAGAGCCCTAGGCAATAATGCAGAGATAACAGCCCTGTATTGATCTGCAAGAGGGGAACTCCTCTGCCAACAGGTTGGTTTTAGTTTGTGCTTTGCTATGGTGGGGACTTGCTCCAGATATTTCTCTCCCTTGTTTCTTGTCCCACCTCAAAGTTGCCCAGATGTAATAGTACAAAAGCCTTTTGTGGAATAAAAATCAAAGGAATGAATAAGATAACTTTTAGTCTGAAGATTTAGTCTAATTCCTGTTATCTTGGGAAAAACTTGCTGAACTTTCCTGGATGTCATTGAGGCTGGTGTCTGTCATTAGAGCTGTCTTGAACTGTGTCCCCAGGCACTGACCACCCCACGGCCCTCTGTCTTTGTCAGTAGGCTTGGATATGCAACAGAGGCAACATTTACCATCCCTCTGCAGTATCATATCAATATACAGTGAATGGAAAAACTCTGCACCAAAATCACTGAAAATTCAAAGCAAAACATCCTGAAGGGTGCTCAGTTTCACTTAGTGTCAGAAAAGGAGTTTCTAAATCAACACCAGTGCTGCTTGTCTAGAAAATAAAGAGCAAGTTAATTATTCCCTGCTTGACACAGAACTGGTTTTGCATGATTTGCAGATTCTGATCCTTGTCTCCTTAATCTGCCTCTTTTCTCTTTCACCACCCACGCAAAGCTTCTCTTTCTACCTACTTCTAGCTCCTGCGTGATGATACCAGGTATTACCTCCATTCATGGGGCCAGGCTCCTGCCACAGCTGATGGAAGCAGCCCTGTCCTGCTGGCCCCTGGGGACAGCAGCCCATGACCCAGCACCTGCCCTGACCTGCTGCATGACCACAGGCACTGGTGACCCCTGAGGTCTGTCTGTCCACCAGCACAGCAATTGCTGCTGTGCTCAGGGCATTGCTGAGTGCTCTGCAGGCAGCACAGCTGTGTGGCTGGAGGCAGGCAAAAAATAAGGGTAATTGACAAGCAGGCCAGAAGAAAGCCTTATTTTGTATATTCTGTTCAAACTTAATCTTGGAGAACACTTCTGACTCTGGGAAAGGCTTATTTTTATGGAAATTCTTTGAAACAACCCAGTGCATTGCTCTTCTCTGTATTGGTACCTGTGTGAATATGCACTGGTACAGCAGCAAACATTTCAGTATGAGTAAGATTTATATACTTTTGTATATGTCAATTTTTGCTGATCTCATTTTTCAGCCACAGGGGTATACTATAGGTTATGGTTTTGGCAAGCCAGAAAAAGCCTTTACTGGGGATTATATAAAGGCATTTTCCATGAGAAAGCCATGTCAGAAGATTTCTAAAAGATAATAATGTGGCTACTTTTGTGCTCAAAACAGCTGAGTAAACCTGTTTTATCTACAGAATACAGCAGTTCAGCAAATGCATTTCATCTGGAAAACAGTTTTAAGACTCAGGATGGTCAGGCCAAATTCCAGGAGCAGGAATGCTGATGGTCTTGTACAAGGACATTTTGACAAAAGAGCTGTATCCACCTCTTTGATTCCGAAGAGATGTGATACCTGTGGGTTTGCACTAAAGGACACCATGTTCACAGATGCCATGTGGTTAGAAGAATCCCCTCCAACCTGCAAGTCAGATGGAAAGACTGGCCTAGTGGGGGAGCAGACAGGCAATGAATGATGCTGCTGAAGGAATGCAGGTGTACAATCTGTGCTGCTGCTGTGGGCCCCAAAGAGCCATGGCTGGATGGGGTGATGCAAGGTCTTGACTCAAAGTTTTTTGTTTTGAGACTGTGCTAATTGTATGATCTCCTGACCTGGGTCCCCAGCTGGCTTTGTATAGCCCCTTGGTGGTCTCCAAGAACATCTACCTTCAGAGGTGATGAACCCCTTGGCTCCTGTTGGCTTCAGCGGTTGTGTGGTTGGGTTTGTTTGTTTTTTTCTGGGACACTGAGTCATGTTTCAAGTATTATCATGTACTTAAGTGTATTTTCTAGGTGCTACTTTTAATATTTGTCCCACTGTGATCCAGTATGATCCTGTTGTATTTTTTAAAGTCAGCTGATAGAAAAGTTATTGAATGCACTCATGAGGTCCTCGTTTTTATGTTTCTGGTAGGAAGTAAATCAGGAAGCTTTTGGTGATTCAACTCCAAGCTGTTTCTCTACCTGTCCTCTTATGTGTACTACAGACCAGAATCAAGTCACACTGATTATGCTAAGGAATTGCTGCTTCAGGTAAAAATTAAGAGGGGAATTGGGGCTAGGACTGGGAGTTATTAATGTGGGTTTACATATGAAAACTTGTTTTTAATAACTTTCCATATCAAAAATTTCTCACAGGATAAATATGTTGCTTGAAAAAAACCACCTATTTGAATATCTTTCTGGTTCTCTGGGAGATGTAGTAGTTTGACACCATACAGATATTTTGGTATTAATTCAGCTGGCATTGCCATGAGTTAAAACTACTGTTGGAGTAAGGGCACAAGAAGGGAAATAGAAGAACAAAGATGCTTTGAAATATGTAATTCTGTGAACACAAATACTTTAGGAGACATGAGTATAAAACTGAACTTCTCTATTAAAGTGGGGGTTTATTATTTTTCAAGATGATTCTTTTTCTGAAAACAACAAACACACATCAGTTTGTTACCTAGATGTTTCCAGAGGTCTCTGTCAAGGTCATTCCTGCTGAATGCAAGGCAAGTGATGCAAGGAATTAATGGGCAGCAGAACAGAGAAATGTTGGGGTGCTTGCAGGGAAATACATTATCCAGGACAAAACCCTTCCTCTGCCCCAAATGCTGCATGTGCATCTACCTCCTGACAGCACATGTTTCTCTTCCAAGAAGTGTTTATGTAATTGCTGCTCCAAGTGAAAGGAAGATCATCATGGATTTAGAAACAAAACTGTAATTTCCAGTTTCTCCCTGTCCTAGCCTTCTGTGAAAAGGTTCAGGCCTGTTTGAGGAGCAGGGGGCCGGCTTGCTTTGTTTTTGGCTGTTGCTGCAATAATGCTTTTCTTCCCTCCCCCAATCCTGTCCCCAGGGAGGCCCAGATGGAGCAGGTGGGACCCTCTGTTCCCTGATCCATGACAGGCTGCAACAAGTACACTACAGAACTGCAGAGTTCTGCTGAGTTTCCTTGTGCTCTTCTTTTCTCGTGGAAGCCTTTAGGTATTCTTGAGCCCCTCTCTGCCTTTGCAGCGTGCTGCTCTGCAGTAATGGGTGGGACAGGGGTGTCTCTACTCTGATATGTCCCGGGCTGTCCAGCTACCACATTATCAACAGTGGTTGTGTCCCAGTGAAAGCCCATGTTCTTTTGATCACTGCTGCATCCTTTCCAAAATTTTTGTTTCCCCAGCTGCTCAGCAGTTTCACTGACCATGAGGAATGGAAACTATTAATCAACAGGAACTGGGATGTTACCAAGTGACATAACTCAGGAGGTAGAAAATTTGTCCCAAATTGCTGTATTTGGAACAGAATCCATGTATTTCAGTTCCATTCTTTTTCCTAGGAGTACTAAAGCTATGTCTGGTATCACAGACATAGCCAGCTCTGGCAGATGGAGGGGCGTGGGATTTAGGGGGCACAGCTTGGGACTGATACTTGAACTAAAGGCCTCAAAGGCATGGAATAACTGAGGGTGAAGTCCTACAGGCTGGTGACCAGAGCGTCCTCCAGTGAGCTGCCCCACTGCAACAGCAAAATGTCCTGCTATTCAGACCCTGCTGGTAATCAGCTTCTTAAACAGAGTGCAGCCTCTCCACTTAAGTCCTGTACCATCAAAAGCTGAGGAGATCTGCTGTGGGCATTTCTCCTTCCTGAGCATGGAGGTGGTGCCTGGTTAGTGGTGGTAACCTGGCTTTGCTGAGAAGGTGATGAGCTCTGGACACTGAACTCATAGGAGCAGTGCAAGAGCTCTTTGCAACTTCTACAAAAAAACAGACTGAGCAGTACCAGGTGTCCTTGTAGCTGCCTAATAGAGCAGAGGTGCTGATTTCTTCTTTGTTAGTATTTGGCAGTGCATTATAATAATGTTCACTCTCTTAAAGTGCTAGTGTTGATGGAGCAAAAACCCAAGGGATTATTGCACCTGCTCTCACTGTGGTGCTGCTGGGATGGGTGTAGGACACAGAGTGGCCCCGCTTAGAACAAACCCCTTTGCAGGACTGTTTTTTAGCTCAGTTCTGTAACTGAGTTGCAGAGCCACAGCCATGACTGACTGCACTTCTACATAGGGGTGTAAATTAAGATAGTAAAAGGCTTTTCCACTATTGGCCTGGCAAAAAGCACTGCACCACTAGCAGGCAGCAGCGGCTCTAATTGAGCTCTGCAGGCTGGAAGGGATAAGAACATGGCTACAATGGGGATACAGCTTTAGGGTGAAGACTGGATAGTCTGTGTGACCACTCTAGTTGAATACTGATAGGAAACAGCTGGATAATATCTACAACAAGCCATGAGGGGAGGACTAGGTGGGCAAGCATGATGGGAAGTCTGGTCTCTGAAGGAGATGCAGAGATCTCTGCACTGTTCCCACAGTTTTCAAACAAAAGATTGTTAATTTCCTGGCTATGCAATTAGCCAAGCTGTGAGGGCTCAGCAATGGGTATTTTCCCATGTCCCTTGGGAACCTGATTCATTAGTCTATAATTTTAATTAAAATCGTGCTGCTTGATGTCTTTGAACTGTACTGACTTCAGTGGAGTGGTGCCATTATCTTGCAGAACAGAGGGACACACCTGATGCTGGCTGGCTCTCACCTGGCTGTGTGTAGTCCCTAAGGAAACCAGAGGCCAAGGCACTTTTAGTGCTTACAGGCACATGATGGCTCTGGGTGCATTTCCCTGATATGATTGTTTCTGCCTCCTGCACCCAGCCATGGCACCTTTGGGTCCTACTGCTGTTCCCACCCTTGTTGAATGAGTTCCTGACTTCTTTAGTGCTGCAAGACTCTGGACATGTCCTCAGTGGTGGGTGAGACAGGTTAGAGATGCAAGGGGCAGAATGACAGGCTGGGTTTGTGCAATCCCACAGCATGTTGTTGGTTGTGGAGATGTGAGAGAAGAGGAACATGCTGGTAAAGAACCCCCTCTGCACCTGAACTGGTGGTGCCTGGCTGATACTCAGCCACATCAGTCACAATCTTTGCTGGAGATTAACAGGGGAGGGATGTATTAAGTGCTCTGCAGAGCTTGAACAATGTAATTACCCTACAAGTGAGGCAAGAGTTTGTGCCAAGAGATTTTTATCTTCCATGAATGAGCTAGAGAGTGAAGGGCTCCTGGCTTTTATGAAAAGCAGGAAACTCCAACTTTCCAGCTACTATTTTATGAGCTGAGAGATTGACCACTGTGAAGCAATGTCTGTGTCATTAACTTGGCTAGACAGCCTAGAATATGTCAGGGCAAGGGTGATGACTAATGCTGCTAGAAATGTGTTCCTGAATTACCGGTGAGCTGCTGCTCATGGAGCACCTGCTGTCACCAAGGGGTCTGTCTTGGCAACACCAGAGCACCTCTGCCAGCTCCCAACTCCTCCTGGCAGTGCTGCAAGTACTGTGGCCATACAAGCACTTTGGCACAGCCTGAAGTGAAACTCTGCCCAGACATGGGTGGAGAGGAGCAGGCAGGGAGAGAGGAGAGCTGTGCTTCTGGGGGACTGGGATGACTTTGCTGGTGCGGGTGTCTGTGTAATTGTACCTGCCCCGTCTGCTGCTCCTCACAAATCCCTCTTGATCTGGAAATGAGTTTGGCTTCTTGCCCTGCTGCCCTAGTGGTGGAAGGGCTGCAGATGCACACCAGGTGTACCCCAACCAGCCTGGCCACTGCTGCTCTGGGTGGCTGAATAACTGTTTCCTCTTGTGCCTGTTCTCTGCTCTAGACAGGAGCAAGGTCTCCTCTGTTGTATTTTTGCAGCCTGGACTATCCAGCCATTTAGCCCTTGCTGAAGCAGGTTGCTCCACCAGTGGTGTGCTCTTTCATGTCTGTTGAAATGAATCCAGCTCTCTTGAATGTAGGCAGCAATGGATCTTTTCTTGTGCCAGACACAAACAAAATATCAAACTTGACAGTAGATCATTAGACCTGTGGTAGTGATTCCTCTTCAGCCTCATCCTGCCTCTCACCACACCACTTTCTGTTGCCTCCTTTGTAGCCAGTTTCTTTCTACTTTCAGTGCCTTTTTTAGCAAAAGCATCTTGAGTTTGCTAGTCCCCCTTTGGCACATCAGCTGCTACTCTGAAGTACAAAGGGACAAGCTCTAAGTCTTCATTTGACTTTCAAAGGAAGAAAGAACAAAGTCTGACAAAATTCATCTTTGCAAAGTCCACAATTTTGTTATTGTATTCATTATCTTGTACTATTTCAAAATTTGTTTTAAGTTCTGGATTTCTACTGCAGTTAAACTATCAGGCCTCAAACTTTCCTCATTGCTTCTCCCTCCCTAAGAACTGATATTGCTTTGCTTTTCCCTGGTCATATGTTAATCTCCCAGATGTACTCAAATACTGCTGCTTCTGCAGCACCACATGTCCAGTATGCAAAATTATGCTTTTTCTCCTGCTCTGAGTTGAAAAAAGAAGTGAATTACAGTATTTATTACCATATTATTCATCCTGACTTTTGTTGTATCCAACATTTGTTTTCTGTTAAAAAGTAAGGCAAAGAGTTAACTTGGCTTGAGGCCATCCTGGAATTAGCACTTACCCCATTTTCTCTGTAGAAAGACCCTCCCTTCTCCTCTCTTTGATGTACTTTTTCTCATGTAGATGACTAAACTTGTCTGTTTGTGTAATACCTTCAGTGAGGTGTCATTAGGTCTGAGGGTTGCCGGAGGTGATAACCAGATGCTTTTGACCGGTCAGGTATTGGTACCTTTGCTTTTATTCCCTATTCTGTTCCACTGGGAGTCTCTGCATGCTCCAGCTACTCTAAGATGGTTAAGTGGGGGCTTTGGCTGGCAGTGCAGCTCCAGACCCCTTTTGCATGAGATACAAGTCCCAGGGAAGTTTAAGAGCTTTTCTTCCACTTGAATTCCTCAGCTCAGCTGATTTCTCATTTCCTTGAGCTGATCAATTTGCCTTTTGAAACTGGGAATTCGGGATCATATAAATGTTTCTTAGAGGTTTGTTGTAAATTAGCATGTGTCCAATTGATAATTTATTCTTATCCATTCCTTTTTCACAAGCTCTGTCACTGTAAGCTGGAACACCTCTCTCTGTGTCCCTCTGAAGAGGCATCTTGTGGCACTGCAGCCTCCTGTCTCTGTGCCTCTGTGCACTCCCTTCATCTGGCCTCTGTAACTCCTCACCTCTTTCTCTGCTTCCCAGGGAGATAAATCTCTGCTCTCCTGCCCTTGGCTGGTGACAGCTTAACTCCTTTGCTCTCCTGCCTCCCTCGGCCCTGCCCTTTCAGTTGGGGCTTAGCAGTTCATGGTCCATCAGCTGAGAGTGAAGCTTAAATAGGAAAAGGCTTATTCATGCGGATCAGGTGATGGGGCACTCCTGCAAAGCCTCGCCTGGGGAACAAAACATTTTTGGGCCTTGCCAAGTCGCCTCTAAGGATGCAAAACCCACCTCCTGTGCAATTCCTTCCCTTAACAGAGGGGATTCAAACCTCCCCACACAGCCCTTGGGTGCATGTGATTGTGTGGGCACACTGCAACACTCATGGCTGTGGTGCCCTCGGACGAACGGGCAGAGAGGATCACAGCTGGTTTGATCTTCCTCTCTGTTGGCTTTAGCTAAAAATTGACAATATACAAGCTTCCTCCATATCCTCAAACTTGGGCAGCCAAAGACTCCCCTTGTTGCAGTTTGCAGATATTCACATTCTGGTTAATAGTATAATTGAGATGTTTCCAGTGATTTAAAAGACTTCTGACTAAGCTCTTGGCATAAAGAGGAAACTGAAAGCCAGAGTCAGGGGGAATCAAGAATTCCACAGAAGCCTTTGAATCAGCTTTTGATTTACATATGAATAACGTTGATCTGCACAGGGAATTGTGTCCAGCCATCCCCAACAGAGGCGACAGGCAGGAGCCAGTTCCTTGCTGGGAGTTCTCCCCCAGTTCCTGCTAGGATTATTTGCTTTACCACACTTTCATGAGCGTGTGTTTTAGAGCATCTCACCCAGTATAAATTCCCTTGATCTCCGGGCAGTGAACCCACAGAGTGCAGAGTGACTGTGGTATGTAGAATAGGACAGACCTACAGTCCTGGAGGTCTGGGAGGCATCATGTGCTAATGGAGAGAGATGTCCAACTGCCTTCGTGCCTGTGCTGATGGTGGGCCTGCCCTGCAGGGACATCTGCTCTGCTGCAAGGTGGTGTCTCTGTGCTGGGTGTGGACTTTGTGACTTGCGTCAGCTTCTTGCGTGTCTGGTTGTCAGTTCTGTTGCTCCTGAGGGTGTTGGAGATGAAGGATTTCATGGGTTTTTACTAAGAGGAGGCACTCGAGCATAACATATAGCCTATAAACTGCTTAGGAGCGTCTAAGCTTTACTTACCGTTCCTTCTGGGGTAACCAGCGTCATGTGCCTAGTCTGACTAATGCTTTTTAAAATGCAGTAGATTAAAGGTGAATGTGTTGTTTTGGATTTAGCAATGAAGTGCCAGCATTTGGTATTGCTGTTCGCATACAGCTCATCAGGGTGATGAACATTTCCTCTTCCCCAACTCTGCCACTCATCCCTGAACGTGACAACAGCACTTCAGTGACTTCATCCCTGCCCCCTCCACACACATCCAGAAAACACACCTGCACGTGGCTGCCACAGCTTCACACTGGGAGGATATATTAGCAAGTCAAAGCTTGGCTTTTCATTCCTGGGTTCTTATATTTGTTTTTTCCCTGTCACCTGGATGTCAGCCTGCACAGGTTGATGATCTGTCCCTAAAGGGGATTCTGCAGCTGCACACTTTTGATTCTGGTTTCAGTAATTTTAGCATGACTGTAACTGAGATTGAAATTACACTTTTAAGTCCCATATGATCTGTGCAAGCCTTGTTTGGATCTGGGTGTCAATTCAGATCTCTGATGGTGCAGAAGGTGCTTTCAGACTACTTCAGGGCTATCTGCACTCACTTCTTTTCTTTCTGGTCACTGTCACCTTTCCTTTACTGCTTCAAAACTTATCTCTTTCAATTGCCCTAAAATATTTTTGGTACTAATAGCTTTTAACTGAATGAGGCTTTGATTTGGGATTCCTTGTTTTGTTTGCAGGGAGAATGAGTGATATTCATGCTTCATTTTTACTTACAAGCACTCTGCTCTCTGTGCTTGCAGTACTCTGCAGGATATCTCATCTCTGTCTTGCTGGGCTGACTTAGACCAATCCTACATTCACAGCAATTTATATTTAACCTGCTGTCCAGATCTAGTGCATCTGAGCCACTTCAGTCCATTTGCCTCCTTCTTCCTATTTTGGGCTCCTGGGTGCTTTGACGCTGCTTCTGTGTAGCTCAGCCTTCCAAGCTTCAGCTTATGTGAAATCCCCAAGACAGCCAGCTTATGTCACCATCATCCATCAAGGGACAGCCACAAAGAAATCTGCAGCTTAGTAGAGCTGCTCTTGCTCCCATTCCTCTGGGAGGGGGCAATATAAGCTTAGTGAGAAGTCAGGCATGCTGCAGAGTCACATGTGCAACATCATTATATTTGAATGAAAGAAAAGAGCGTAGAACTCAATTTGCTACCCCCCCCCCCCCTTTGAGTATGTGTTACATAAATCAATTATTTACTATGGTGTTAGAATGAGAAAATTAAGTATCATGTACAGGTGTGATGGTTCTCTCAGCAACAGGAAATATCTTTGTTCATAAAGTGAGGTGCAAGTGTCCTGTAGATCTTGCCTGACCATATGTCTGGGGTACCAAAGCACAGATAATGTACATTTCCTGCCTCTTTCTTTGCTGGAGCTTAGCCTCATCCCATCTCCCTTTTGTCTCCTTCTGGCAGAGCTGTTGGAGGAATGAGGAGTTGCAGCTCCTTCTCTCGCCCTGCCAGAATTTCCAAGGGTGTGTCACCTGAAGGGATGTTTTGCAGAAAGGCTGGAAACTTCGGTGTTCAGCTACAAATGAACTGCCCCTGCCCCAGGGTGAGCTTGGGGCACCATGTCCAGATCTTGGTCATGCATTTCAACAGAGCCTTGCTCATGGCTCTGCCACTGCTCTGCTGGGTGGCTTCACACCTCTCTGGGCTGCTACCCCAGTAGATGTGAGACAACCCAGGGGTTCGGCTGTCCTATGGGCTCCTCAACAGGTACAAAAAAGCAAAAAGAGAGTGTAGGACCAAAGCATTGCACAGCAGCTCCTCTGCCTGCCCTGCCTGGTGCAGCAGAGTCCTGGTCTTTGTGGGAGTAAACTGCCAGAGCAAAAGAAGTGGTGGAATGTAACCATTAACTTGATTGTTAGTAATCAAGGAGCTACTATCTGCTTCCCACTCCCTCCTGGCCCTCACCAGACCTGAGTGCTATTTGTTTCCTAAACAGCCCCCTATCATGCTGTTCAATAATGTGAGAATTCCGTATTTGAGGAGCTGGATGCAGTGCTGTGCTGTTAAACGGCTGTTGTCCTGTGTTGCAAATTAAGGAGATTGCAGTGCGTTTGTAATCAGCAGTAATTAACTTGTAACAGATCGCAGGAGAAATCTTGAGCCCACATCACAGACTTCTCTGATCCTTTCCACAGCACACAAAGCCACAGCACCAGTGCCTTGCACAGACACTCACACAGCTTTTTTCTGTACAGAAGCAGGGCCTGAGGTGTCTGCAGGGCTGTGCTCCCCAAGCCTGTCACCACTGGGGAGTGCAGAAGGGAATAGCCCAGAGTCAACAGAGTCCCCCTGAAACCCACTCTGTGCTCTGCCAGCCTTGCATGCAGACTTGGCTTCCACCCCCTGCCAGCCTGACCACTTGGAAGGTGAGTGTCTGCTGGGCTGCTCCCAGTAGCAGTGAGGTGCAGGGGAGCCTGAGCTCCCCACAGAACCCACCAGGAGGATCCCAGCATGCCCACTGCCTTTTGACTACAGCCTGGTGTTTTTCTCACTTTTCCTTGTGATGGGAAGGGCACCTATAAATACAACCTGGACCTGAGCCTCTGTGCAGGGACCTGCACTGAGCGTTCTTTCAAAAAGGTCTGACATCCCTTCTGAGCCTCTTATCCTGCCCTTCCTGGGCTGTGCTGCTGTAGTGAAACCCCTCCAGTAGATCCACATTGGATTGAGGAGGCCTCTAACGCTTGGGATGATGAAGTAGCTTGCCAGGTTATTCCTTAGGGAATGTGCCATCCCTGGAGCAGAGCTCAGTGCTCTGCCCTTCTAATCAAGGCAGGGACCCAGCTGCTTGTGCAGATAATTTCAGTATCAGGGAGATAGAATTAGATTGTTTATTTCATGATCAGTAATGTTCAAGCTCTTATAGAGGCAACTTTATTATGCTCAAATTAATTAATTGCTGATTCTGGAGAAAGATTAGCATCTAAAAGCTACATAGGACTTTCAGGGCTTGTCTAGTTAGTAGTGCTTGACTTTATTCTCAAGGGCTTGAACACGCCAAGTCAAGAATGGAGTATGAAATGCATCAACTACGTGTGAATTGGATGTACCACCTGCACAGGAGTTTATGCTCACTTCATATGCTGCTGGTAATTGCCTGGCTTTGTTTTTTTGCTGGTGTGCCTGAGCAGTCCTGGATATAAACTGGCTCAGGTGGTAAAGACCAAGGAGAGCTGTGATGTGCCTGAGCAGCAGGGAACAGCCCTTTTTGGGGCAGGGCAAGGAGTGCATACATGGCATAGGGGTAACTCCAGCATCTTTCTTTCACAGCAGAAGTTCTCCTGCCACTGAATACTGCCCCCATTCCTCCCTGCCCGCTGCTGGGAGGCAGATACAGCAGATTTCTGAAAGGTGAGAAAATATTTCCATTTTCAGATTAACTGCCCTGTAATTTTAAAGTCACAAGGTGCCATAGTTGTCCAGGGAGCTGGAAGAGAGACCTTCTAGTTCGTATTCTCTACATCTACCAACTTAAAGATGGAGCAGCAATTTACTTACCAAAAGGCTCCTGCTAAAATAGCATTAGCAATATGTTTGAAAGCAGGTAATATTGCTCCTTCAGAGGTCAACAGGATGTAGTGGACAGGCACCCTAATCAGCTTCTGAACATGGGACTCACTGTTCAGTGCCCATAATTTTCAAATAGTTTTTGGAAGTTAACTTTGATGGTTCATCACAATTTTTGTAAACTGCTCTCCCTCTGCTGTCTTCTTGCCTCTTCCCACATCAGCATAGATATTCTGACAGCCCAGAGACTTGTTTTATTTCTGCCATTGCTGTTTTTCTCATGTATTGTTAGATCAAGATGGTTGCCTCTGTCTCTTTTACTTCATTGAACTTGCTATAATGTAAAAGCAGCACTGACAGAATGGCATTACTTCATCTACAAGCATTTATCAGCAAAATTCTCATCCCCAAAACAGAGTATGCTATCTGCAGATGTGTCCACCATGGGGAGAAGGGTTTTTCCATCACTGTGAAAGCCACAGTGATTGATGTGCCCTTGGTCAAATGCCCCCGTGTAATTCTTAAGTACAGATCTCAAAAGGAGATTTGCATCCCACTACGCTGGCTTTCTCTAGGCTTTTCATACTTTCAGTCAAAACAGACCCCGTTTTTGCTGTAAATCTGCTTTGGAGATGGACTCCAAGGACCTGCCGGATGCAGAGAAGGTGTGACCCCAGCTCTGTAGCAGATCAGGTTTGCTTGTGAGCATGGGTAAGATATCTCAGTCCCATCTCCTGACAGTCTGTACTCATTAGGTCCAAAGCTGAATGTAAACCTCCTGTCCTTAAGTACCTTTGGTTGACAAAATAAACATGAATCTATTCTGTTTTTTCCACCTGTCTTCTGCTCCTATCAGGGTTGAGACTGAAGCTGCAAGCACAAGTGTACCATGTCCACCAGATGCTAATGTTGCATTGATACTTTTATTTAAAAATAATCTTTTGAGGGTCATAACTGTAGCTGCTATTTAATCCCTACTCTTCAGTTTCTTTTTAGGCTCCAAAGAGGGGGAAGAATTTGCTATAGGAAGAATATTGGAGTAAAACATCACTCAATTTGCTTTTGTCTTAGCGGAAATAAAAGAGGCTGCAGCTGTCAATAAGAAGGGACAGTTTATGTTTATCATGTGTAGTTCCCCTTTGGTTGACAACTGTCTGCCCTGGCTTGTGCTACTTGTGTAAAGATCCACGTCTGTTTTACCTCCTTGTTCCTTCCCCCTGAAGGAGAACAACATTGTAAATTCTTGTGGCTCTTGGGAGGGGCGGAGGGTGGGCACTGACTTCTCTGGTGATGCAGAAGCTTTTCATACTTCACTCCTCCTCAGCGGGCAGAGGGTCTGTGCACTGTCCAGTGTCAGGAACTGGCAGCTGCAGCATGCCACTTCTTTGACTGGAGGATTGCACCTGAACATTTAATGACAGTATTTCATAGCACATTTAGACAGGGCTAAGCAGGTACAACTTCTTTGGCTCTGTGGGGTAGGTCTCCTACTTTGGAGCTGAGCTTGGTTGTGTGTTTTTAAACATTACTAGAGTTCAGATGAAATTGCTTCCAGCTGCTTTCACAAAGCCTAAATATTGCCAGGGTCCCACATAACGTTCCTTTTCTGCCAGATTGTGGCCTCCTATAGAGAGTTCTTCAAAGACCAGTTCCAACAAAATCAAATTATTTTGGAATATAATTTCCTCTCACCCCCTTAAATTTCATTGTGCTCCAAAGAGTTTCCTGTAAATAGATCCTGCTCTTTAGAGGAGTCATGCTGTTCTGCAGTGCTGGTGGGAGCCAGCCCTCACAGGCTCCACTCTGTTAGCAGTTCTTGGACAGACAGCACTTAAGTGGCTTGTTATGTGATAAAACGTCACATTTCTTCTCCCCACCACCGTGCTGATATTCAGCTCCTGCAGGAAACCATATGGCTTCCAGAAGCCTACCCACATACCTGTATGTGCCTACACAGTCCATGAGTCACATTTACTGTTTGGATGCCCCCTGAGTCACGCTGAAAATCTGTGAAATTTCCATGTCTTTTTTTCCATGCAATCTCTTCAGAACTTTAGACAGTTATGCATAATCATTTGCATATGTATAGGTTTTTTTCTATTCTGTTTTTAATTTCATGGGTGGCAATGCAATGGCACTTCTTATTTTGAAGGAAATCGAATCTAGATGACAGCAGAGCACTGGCTGCAGCTGTCTTGGGGTGGGATCAAACTGGAAAGTGAGAGCCTTTTGAAAGTAGGGTTTTAGGGACAGGAAGTCCAACACACTTTGGCTTTCACCCTTTCTTCCTGCTCTGGCAGAGCCACACCTGATCACTCTTGATCCTTGATGGGTTTCTGTGTCCAGGGGCAGCTGCCTTCAGGGCATTCTGGGGACTGACCCAGGGCAGCAGGGCTTAGGGCAGATGTCTATCTTCATGCTGGCAGCTCCTCAGCTTCATGGACTCCAGCCTCAGACAAGTCTGTCTGCCCTTTGTAAATCTCATTACATGGTAATTTTGCCACCTCAGGACAGTGTAGGCAGTGTGTGTGAACTTTGCCTCTTGCTTTTTGCTGATGACAGTAAAAAAAAAAAGAAATTATAGCTCTTCCATCTTTCTCTATGAAGAGCAGCAGTGAAGATACTTTACAGCCCAAGCTAAGAACAGCAGCCCCAAGGTTTGGTGCACCAGCGGGGAATGATGTAACCAGCCTGCCAGAAACAGCTATTATTGCAGCTGTACCCCAGATGCTGGCAGTGTTAGGTGTTATGCAGAAAAATCTCACGACCAGTTAAAGGGGAAGGAATAGATAGACTGTTCTTCTGTGGAGCACTGAGCTGGCTGTTCGCATTAAAAACATGTATGTCCCCTTACGAGCATTCCCCAAACTCATGATAACCCTGTGGCTTTTATAGAGCCAGAAGAAATGTCAGATGATACATGTGAGTGTTTCATACAGCTGGAAGCAGCAAAGTGAGATTGTAGCGAGCTTGATGCTATAATTTAGCTTACTGAAATTGTCAGTAGTATTCATTAGGGCAACCAATCTAATCACCTTCCTCACTGTAAGAGAGTGTGCGGCTTTACTTACCTGCCCCAGAATGCTGCTCTCTGGAGGCAGGAACTTTCCTGGTGTTACTGTACTGTTGTGAAGTGTCTGACCTGGAAATCTGCAAATGGATATGCAAAAACATTGCTAATTCAGACTCCTCCCACCCTCTGTTCTGACTGGTACTGTTTAAAAAAATTCAATTTTTAGAATAACAAAAAAACCCCAACCAACAAACCCACAGATATTTTTACAATGTGATAGTAAACCTGGATAACTTGCTGTTAGTATTTAGTCAAACAATATTGGTAACTGGTAGTGTCTGAAAGGATTTAGAATCTGATGCCTGCTCTGGAATGAGTTTTTCAGCCCATTTCCCAGAGGGCAGATGTAATGAGGGTAGGTAGTTTTGGTATTAATAGTCAGTTTTATCTGAGACACCATAGAGGAAATGTTTGCATCCTTCCTTGGCAATGTTCTGGTGTTTTTTAAGAGTGCTTGAAGAAAGCTCTCCTTTGCTTGCACAGCATATGTCCTGGGAGATGACTGAGTTCAGGAACGGCAATATAAAGTCCTTGAAAAATATTAATGACATTTTTATTGATCATAAAAACCAGTTTTAATGTTATTTCAGTGAGCTGCAAGGTATATATACTGGTATATACTGCATACAACATACACACATAAGCACATACAAAAAAAATGTACAAAGACATACTGCATACAAGTAGGTCAGGAATGCAGAGAGCAGAGTTAAAGGGTCATGGGTGTATGGTATGGGATGACAGGAGAGCTTTAAGAGAAGGTTCCACTCAAAGCTGCTTTGGTGCAGAGGGTTCTGGCCCCCCTGATACAGCACTGCCAGGGGAACTTCTGCCTGCAGGTGGTACCTCACCACTGAAAAGGCAGCTGCTGGAAATACTGGCAGTAATGTGCTAATGAGAGGAGGAATAAGAAGTTGAAGAATAAGTAGAGATAGAATATTCTATCTGAATGTGTGCTCTTGCACAAGAAACAGAAATAAGCGTAGTGGTTTCTTTTAGGAAGGTTTTTTCCACAAGTGCTTCTGGAGGGATCAGTGTAGCTCTTTAGTGAGAACAAGAAAGTTCAGAGGTTGTTTCTGTCAGTGTGTGACTGCTTAGAGCAAAATGAGTGCTGCGGTGGATGTCTGTGTCCTGGGAAGCCTCTGGCCGTCCCCAAGGGCCCTGTCAGCCCTGGGGCAGCCCTGGAAGGCAGTGCATCTCACTACCTGGCAGCTCTCTCCCCAGCTGCTCCCATTCCTGAGGAGCATTTCTGAAGTTGTCGCTTGTTCAGTCTGAGAGAGCTTGCCTGATCTCGACTATTTAGGGGCACTGGGTCTCCAGATGAGCCTTTCAGTCACTCCTAGGAAAAGGTGGTGTCCCCTTGCAGCTTTTCAGGATGAAGAGACCACCAAGAGTAGCAAGCCTGGGATACAAATGATAAGGCTGGGCACCCCGGATCCCTGCTGGCTCCTGCTATTCCATCAACAGAGACTTAGCAGGAACTCTGTTTGACACTTCCCACGTGGCACTCATCTTTCCTTCTAGCTGAATTTTCCTAAGGTTGTCTATTCTCTAATCATCCCTGTAGGATGGGCTGCTTTTGTAAATTTTTTACATTGTAAAAGTGAACTAAGGAAACAAGCTGTTGTTTTATGAGCCTAGAAGGGACTCTGCGTCTGAACAGATATTGAAAAGATTTTAGGGGTCTGTAAAATGAAAACCTGTGTTCTGCCTTCAATATATATCAGTGCTGAACCCATTGTGGTCCAAGGCTGATGATTTCACTGTGGCTGTGGTCATTATGGGGTGATTTCCTTGGCTTTAACGGAGATGCCATTGTGAGGGATTGGACTGGCTGCCTGGTGTGCAGTCTGCTTTCCCCTGCAGCCACCAGCAATGAAATGGAGTTGGTCAGTGTGTGGGCTGCCAAAACCTGCAGGGCATTTGGTGGTGTTACGCTTTCCACATTTTCAAAAGTACTGTCCACACATCCAAAGAGTTCACAGAAATAACTTTCTGCCAAATTCAAAAAAGCAACCAGCGTTTGTATTGCATGGAAAAGTTAACTTAAACTTGCTGGGGCTAGACCACATATTTTATTTACTAGCACTTACAGCACAGGTAGTGAAATTCCTGAAGCACCATGAGTCATTTAGGGCTGAGAGTCAGCTGAGTCCCCTTGCTGGTGTGGCTGTGGCTGAGCATGGAGAGCACAGGACTGGGAATGCTGGGCAGTGTGGAGCAGGGGAGCAGCAGGACGGAATGTTTCCTAACTGCAGAAACTCAAGTGAAGTTCATGTAAGGAATCAAGCGAGGTCTGAGGGAGCTGCTTTATACTCATGCAACATCCCTATGAAGCATTTAATTCTGCGGGGCTATATATAAAACAATCACAATGGGTATCTAGCAGCTAACTCTAGTCACAGACAGAAATTAGCACACCTCAGCTGATAATTTCTTGAAAGTACAAGCTGCTTCTGATATAAATATGAGCATGTGGCTTGCTGTGCAGGGACTACCCACAAAATGTTCATTTTTAGTTACATTAAGCAAAAGCAGAGAAAATGAAGTCTGTAAAGGCAAAGACGCAGCACAAATTCACTGGAATTACACTGAAGTTGTACCCTGCATAAATAGCCTTAGCAAACAATGATTAACATAGCCAGCATGTTTCATCTCTATTCTAGAGAATAGAAACAGAGATAATCCCTTCTGAATTGTAATGTAATGCTCTAAATAATGATATAGTTTTCTTTCTTTGGACTGCTAGTTTTGTTTTAAAGGATGGAATGTCTTCAGAGAGTCTAAATGAACTGCTTGCAATGAAACTGGATGTTTCCTCCAGCATGTGATAGTCATAACCAAATGAGATTTTAATTAATACTTAAGTAAATCCTTGGTGAGCTTCTGAAATAGAGGCATGCTCTACATCTGCGTGACACCAGGAGATCTATGAGAATACTGAGCTGTTAGGAAGGTAAGTTGGAGTCCTTGAATCCAAACCAATGATGGGGGGCTGAGCTCTTCTCTTGAGCCTACCCTTAGAGCACAGGCCTGGAAGTTCTTAGCTGTCCTAAAGCAGAAATGTAAATTCAGTGCAGCTTCGAGGAGAAGAATACTATTCTTAATAGCTGATTTCTGTCCCATCCTTGATATGATTAAATATAAAGCAGTAAAAAACCAGACCCAAACCTGTCAGAGTCCTTAGCCTGTCCCCTCCCATTCATCTTAGGGGAGCATATTTAGTGTTTCACTATGCTATAGATGTCCTCAGCTGTTAGAATAGTTCTCAGGACCCCTGGCTTTCAACACCTTGTTGTTTTCAAGCTGCTGTACATTACAACAATGTCCAGACCACCTGCCAGAGTGCCCCAGAAATGTCAAGAATGAAGGCACAAAAGAAACTCTATAAAAGAGAATTTACTGGAAAAAAGCAAATCCAGAATCTAAATCTTTGTACACTCTTCCCCTTCAATATAAAGCAATTTCAGTGTAGATGCAGCCCAAATTGGGCTGTGAAAGTTATTTTTCTATTTTAATTGTATACAGTCTGTGAGTACCTGACGTGAAAGTCACCAAGCCTTTAGGACATGGAAATGAAAGCACATTGTGTGTACTCAGAGAACAACATATTACTGTGTCCCATCTACAGTGATGTGGGACTTTGTCAAGTCCTACCTTGAAAGCAGCTCAGTGACTTGTCTGTCCTCTCCTAGTTGGGCAGCAGTTCCAAACCTCACTGCCCTTGTCCCAGGAAGGTTTCTGGGAGAACCTTATTGTTTTTGCTCAGTAGCCTTGGTTATCTGATAGTATCCTGTGAGGTCCTCTACCACCTTCTAGTGCAAATTCACCTCTGTTGAACACAGATGGCCGTGCTTATGTGTAACTCTAGGTGAGGCCTCACTCGTGTTTTATGCAGGGCCATTACCATAACCCTATCTGCTGAAAGTCTCACTCCTGAGCCCACATCAATCATCTTCCCCTTTCATGGTCTCAGTAAGGGCTCACAGTCATCCTGTGTCGACTACTTGTGTTTCTTGCCTCTTTGTCTTGCCTTGTATGACTTTGATCTCTACACTATTTGAACTTCACAGCATTTCTTTTCACTGTAGCTTTTCATGTCACCCCATGCTTCTTCTATAAGCTTGTCTATGTGGAGTATAAAATATTTAGTGATGAAAGAAAAAGGAAAATACTTTACCTTTAATTCTTAGACCACATGGTTTCTGCAACCAAAAATAAAACTTTCTGTTTCAGCATTAAGCAAATACATAAATGTAAACCATTCCAGGCCAGAGGCCTGTACATCACCAGGCTGATGTTTTCTTTGGCCACATTTCTAAACTATCAGGAAGATGGGACAAGAATTGCAAGCACACAGCTGTCTTCCAACATTCCTTGTCTTTATGAGTCAGTCTTTGTGTTGGACAAACTAGTTACTCAATGCACTCTGCTGTTGCAGTACTGTAGGTCTGAGAAGGAATGTGGTACAGCCTCTGGTGATATCACTTTTTACTTCGCAAAAAACACAGTTGTAGTTAGGGGGAGATTTTTTTTTTTCCCCCCGGTAATGAAAAATCTGAAAATAAGAAAGTTTGATAGATTACTTCCAGAAATGTTGTATTCTGAGGACAAAAAGCAAAGGGAAGGAATAGAAGCGCTGGAATATCAATATTAAATAGCCTTATAGTGCGTGTTACCTCTGAATGTGCATGTTTGATTATTGCAGTCAGCTTCCCTGCAGCTTTCTGGAGCATCTAGCTAGATCCTTGGAGCCAGCTGGAGAATTCCATGCAGCTTTGCCAACAGCAGAAAATTGCTTGGGTCAGTGTGTTCAGAAGTAGCTCTGATTCTGAGAGTCTAATATAAGCTCCTCAGGAACTTACAACTAGAAATTAAGATTTCCATTGATCTCAACTTGCAGTAGTATTTGATCAAGGAACTAGGTTAAGAGAAGTGATATAAAAGCAACAATTAGCAGTCTAAAACAGAGGATTTACAAAGGACAAACCGGAATCTGCATGTGAGCCAGTAATGGGACTTCGGAATCTGTTAACCTCTTTTATACCCCGTAAGAGTAGACACAATATCACTGGGATTTAAAGAGTGGTTTTTACAAAACCCACATGAGGGTTCTCTGCAGAGTCCTCTCTTGAAAACTGAGCAGGTTTACAAGGTCTTTCTTCCTGCACCTAAACACATACCAAAATATAACAGCAAATCTGTGTCAGCACTGCAAGGTGCTTGTTCCTAAAGGGGAGCTCTGGACATTAAATGCTCACTTCACCTGGAGTGAAGGACAGGATGCATTAACAGTGGTCAATTCCTACAGCCCCTAGGTTCCCTTTATCAGTAGATCCCTGAAAGCTGAACAGGTTCCCAGGGTTCTTCACTGCTCCTCCAGCATAGCTCCAGCTCTGCAGTTGTTCTGTGGGACACTGGAGGACCCACTCCTCACCTTCACTGGCACCCTCTCCATTCTAGAATGTAAATTATTCATAAAATTCCAAGAAAGACAAAAACTTTTCTGGAATTCTCCAGCTGCATTCCATTTTACCTCTGCTCTTTACCCTCACATAGCTGTGGTACATACTTGCCTTTATCCTCCCAAAGCTTCTACACAAACAAGGAGGAGGAAAACCCATTAAAGGGAAGGTGTGCCTGATAATTCAATTACCTGCTCACCACCACTGGTAGCCCTGAGGGCCAGCTAATTCTGCTGGCTCCAGTAACTCCTCCTCTCCACTGATTTCTGCAGCAAACTTGTACGATCTCAAGGGGTAGGGAAGGGGAAGCTTGGGCCCTGGGTGTACCCATGGAGTAGCCTGAAGCCAGTAACAGGCAGAATGCTACAGATGGAACTACAATTTGTGAATGCAAACCAACAGTCTGCTGGTTGTGCTACTTCTAATAGTCCTCAAATACGTATTTCTCCAACGGTGCAATGAGCTCAAAAGGGAGGTGTTAGCATAGGAAGAGGGACTCTTAAACAAGCTCAGCTGTCTGTCATTCCAGGACAGAGTGGTTGCTATGAGAGCTCCACATGCTCAGTATGTTCCTGCAGAGTTTAGAAACACTCTGTGTTTGGTGTGAATGAAATGTCTTAATATCTTGCAACAAAACTGTTTATTTGGAGAGTGACTCTTAGTGTTGGAAATAAGGTACTTTCTGACAAGTATGATTTTGATTCCTATAAAAATCACTGCTAAAATCCCTTTCTAGTTTTTCCACTCACCTAATCTAGATACATGTGTCTGTAATCCCAAAACACAAAGATTTTTTTTTTGGTCTTTGAGGTGTATGTGATGGACAATGTGGTGGTAGCAGAGTTGAGTATCTCTGACCCTTGTGTAAGAGGCAGAGATACTGGGCACAATCCTATGCTCTCTGCTACAATTACTACATTGTTTGGGTTGGGAAAACAAAGGTGTCTTGATGTGATATGCTGTGATGTCATTCTGCTGTGTGCTGCTGGATCTTGTGGTTCAGGCACGTCACATTCTGTATTCCAGGCATGGTGAAAATTAGCAGAGAGTGAACCAAGATGTGGCTAGCAACTCTTCTTCAAGGCACGCTGTGGACTGTGCCACAGACATAAAGAAAAAGCACTCCCTTATTACTCTATTTCCATAGAGTAAGAGTGGCTTCTGTGCTTTCTGTGAGAAGGTGCTACTTTGCATAGCCTGCGCCTGCATCCCACAGTGAGGTTTAACAGCACTTTCTTGTGTTCAGTCTGAACTAGAGAACCTTGCTATTTTGGGGGGATTTGTTACATGTTCATAGGATATGAAGAGTTAAATTTATTTTAAATAGATATTTTTTAAATTGGGTAGCAAGGGATCATGTAAAAATCCCTAAACACACCTGTTAGCATTTGATCAGGCAATTACCAAAGCAACTGCTTAGCTCCTCACAGGAAAACACTGCTCAAGAGCATCTAACCTGCTCTTTGAGGGTTTACTTCTTGCATTGGTTTTTCACACAGACAAACTCCTTTCATACAACACACCAATCTCTATGATTAATTTGACTGGGAAAGTTAAAATAGGCAGGTTATATAATGATGTTTATCTTTACATCAGGAAGTCAACTAAGAAGCTGTTAAGCTGATATTATATAACACAGCCCTGATTATAGAAAGTGTGGAGGAAGATGATCTTGGTTGATGTATTTCATATTGGCAGTAATTGTTAATATAACTAATGGTTAGTTTATGCTTTTGTTTTTGATGTTTTGCAGCCTTCCAGAAGGTGTTAGAGCATTAGCAGCCAGGCACTGAATTTCAATTGCTTGTAAGAATTCTAATTGCATTATTCTATACATTAGGTACATAGATTTAAATAAAACTTTCTAAATAATGAAATGGGAATCACATATCGCTTCCTATAATGCTCTAGTTCTGGAATAACAAAACTCACTTCTTTGTAGGATTGTGAACCATCCCAAACTCAATAGATAAACCTTATTACAAGGGCAAAGAAAGATGAATTACTTTATACACGACATAAAATTCCTAATTGAATATGAGCTCAAGCAACTTTAGAGTACACAAATTGCACAATGATAGGAAAAAATGGGTTTTTTTTAAGACAAAGTCTAGTTTTGTCTTACTCTCCCTATAAACAAAAATACGTTCATCTACTAGCCATAGTCAGCTGGACTCTCTAACACTAAGAATAAAGGCATCTTTGTATGCTGATGAAGATCAAATTAACCTAAGAAAAGTTTCGGTTATGAGAAAAAACTGGATTTAGAGTTCACAAATTAAAAATATGAAGCTTGTATTACCAGGGAAACTGTCTTCTCTGTATAAAAAAAGATTAATATCAAATAAGCAGAAATGTGCAAGGGGATCCCATAAGAATTCCACTGAGTAGGCTTAGTTAAAGTTGTTGAACTGATTTTTTTAAAAAATACAACTTTGATTTTAAGAACTGAAGATTGGATCCTTCTGTGTGTAATAGACAGCAACTTATTTTACCAACAAGAATAAGGATAGACAAGAGAGAGCTGGTATTTCAACTATTAACAGTATATATGACAGGCATGCGACTCACGGGGTTGTGGGACATAGTAACTGTACACTGTATTGAAAAGAGTAGTCTTCATGACAATTACCTATAAGTAGTAGCTCTTGTAGAAAAAAAAGACACACGCTACCACTACATGCCTTCATTCAAGTAAAATGCGTCTACAAGAAGCTGTTTACATCTCTTTATAACCACAAAATTACAGATGATAAAGAAAAGGTGTTCTCCTGAAAGGGCAGCTCCTGGAAGGTAAGGCTGGGGCACACGATCCAATCTTATCTGACATCAGAGAATCCAGCTGAGTGGAGGCATAATGAACAAGCTAACTTCAGTCAGGCTTCATCCCTTACTAGCCAGGGGAAATGAGGCATCATTAGTTTCATTGCTTCCCCAGTTAGCTGTGAAGAATTGCACTGAGTTTGCAGGTGGAAGCGAAGTGAAAGCTCTTCTGCAGCTGTCAGAGATCTTTTTTTATGAGCAACAACTCCCAGTTCTTAATGAATAAGGGAAATCATCTGCTCTGTGTACTATATGGTGACTGCTCTAGTATGTGGTGGCTTTGGGCATTAAATGTGACAAAATTAAGACATTATTGTTCCTGTGCTGTGCTGGCCTCCTTGCTGCCAAACAGCTGCCTGCTTCCATACCATATATCTCCCCTAAGGGCCATGTCCTTCCACAGGCAGAGCAGAATGTGTGCTGGAACAAGCTGCCTGTCCCTGCCTGCTGGTCCCAGGCAGGGTGTCCCACACAGGCTGCTGGTAGCACTCCCAAAAGAAGAGACTTTAACAGGGAAACCTGAAGGCAGGGAGAGGAGGCCCATTGGTCAGATCCTCAGCTACTTCTGGAGCCAAGAGGATTAAAATGGTAACAGCTTGCTGTTTCATACAATTGTCCTGTCGTTCCTATGCCAAGGATCATTCTGGGGCACAGCCAGAGTTGAAGACAGCATAATGCTGACTTCTGTGTTGACCACACCACTCACAATTTAAGTATAAGCCTCTCTGTATGTGCCTTGATTTAAGTGACATTGCTTAAGCTGTGGTGCAAATGATGCTCTGGTTCATATCCACTTTTCTCTTCCTTCAACCACACAATTTCCTGAAAGCTGAAGCCTGAAAAGGATGATGTGTAATACAGAACAGTTTTGCAACACTGATTCTTACTGCAATGTTGCTAGTAAAAATGCCATTTGCCATTCATGGGATATTTTCTATATGTGCTGGAATTTCAAACCCATTTTACATACTGGGTTTTCTGGCTCAACTGCTTCCAATCAGCAAATACACTCCTAAGAACTGACACAGAAGTGCCAGGAACCAACACGGCTCTCTGAGGTACAATAAGACTCACCTAATTGCTTCCTGACTTGCTGATCCATCATCTTGACCCCCTCTTTGATGTTTTCTTTTTTCTTTTTTTTCCCCTGGAGCATTAGTAACAAGTGAGAAATGCTGTCTCAGGGTGATATATATGGGATTATTTTGCTATCCCCAGCACAATGACTGCACATAATGGGATTATGTGTTTAAAAAAAAAAAAAAAACAGACTTGGAAACATCAAATCTTATTTAGGAAAAAGCAGTCTGTTTGTGGTGGTTCCTTTAATTTCAAAAAGATTTCTTTTTTTGCTTTGTAATAATACATTTTTGTCAGTCAGCAAAAGCAACCTAAATGCTGCAGATGTCTCCTTTCTGCTAGCTAAATTTAGGCTGTTCTTCCTCTCCTTCTGTATATACATTCCTCTGACATCAAGAGGACTATGGCCCTTTTAGAGTACATTTATTGCTGTTGTAAACAGTGAAAACTGAGGAGGCCAGATGATGGAGGCTCCTGCCAGTGTTCCTTCATAGAATGTTTTCATTTTAAAAATAATCAAACTGGTACCCAGTTAATGCCGAAACTCTGAGATATGAAAATACAATTAGAAAGGAGGGAAATATGTGTCAGTTAGCACCAAGTGTATGTTCTCCTTTCTTCAATGAGTTGTGTGAACACTTTCACAGTACATAGCTGTGGGAGGAGGAGAAACTCCTGGCACAAATCTAGGAATAAAACATGTGAGTATTGAGTAGGGAGAAGAGAGAGGCCTTTTCTAGATCTGGGTTAGATTAGTTGCACTGTAAGTTTCCTGCAAGATTAGGTCTTTGCCACTGCCAAATCTAGTGCTGATTTTTTTACTTGAAATTTTCAAGAGTTGCCCAGGAGATTCTTTTTAGGTTCCTG
Organism: Grallaria varia; assembly: GCA_013396735.1. Classification (NCBI taxonomy): domain Eukaryota; kingdom Metazoa; phylum Chordata; class Aves; order Passeriformes; family Formicariidae; genus Grallaria; species Grallaria varia. Next base: position 695,584 of record VWZG01003107.1, read on the forward strand.
AAATAAGCTCTTGAATGTTTTCAGTGGTGTCTAAATCCAAAAAGTGTAAATGGAAATGCAAACTTGGATCAAAACCAATCACATCAGCAGAATTTGCTTTGAACTTTCAAGTTCTCTCTGCCTCATACATACAGGGTTTGAAGTGTTTCAGATCTGAGGCTGTGTTTGATTGTCCATCTGATTGAGGAACAAGTTAACATTCCCCCTCAGTACAAGTATTGGAGTTAACCCTAAATTCTCCAGTTATAATATACATTTCCCTTTAATGAGCATACAGAATATTCTGCAAAGATTGTTTAGCTCACATGTGCTTCTACGTAAATCACCCATTTCTATGCTGTCAGCTCTTTACTATCTTGTAAAAAACCAAGTTGTGTTCTCTTTGAAGGCACCTCGGTACCATTTCCACGCCACTTTTGAGAAAGGAACTTTCATTAATTCTGACCGGTCCATGATGTCAGCCCCTATAGCCCCTTCCTTAAACTTTCCACTAAGCACGGCTGTCCATGCTTTCTCCCACGACATCCTCACGCTAACCTCACAGCCCCCGGTAACCGCGGCAGAGCTCTTTCTTTGTACTGCTCATCCTGCTCTTCGCCAGCGCTACTGAGGGGAGGAAACCCCTCCGGCAACAGGTGGATGGCCGCTCTCCGTGTCCCCTCCCGCGGCAGGGCCTGCGCCCTCCGGGCGGGCCCCGCGGCTCTGTCCGCGCCGCCCCTGCCCGGCGCTCAGCGCGGCTCTTGGGGCGGCGCCGCCGGCAGCGATGCC
>VWZG01003107.1:706143-1024888 GCA_013396735.1 Grallaria varia
ATATATATATTTAGCAGGTAGTAACTGTTATCTTTCCTTCTACACATTTTCCAAATTAAAATTTTGTTTTACATTTAAAAGAGGCGTGGTCAATTTGAGAAAGGATTTCTAGATTCACTAGTTCACTCTAAACTAAGACACATGATATGGATACAAATATTTATTTTTGACCAGATGCACACGCTGTGACACAACCCAACCAGGGAATAACTAAGTATTCTCTTTGTGTAACTCAGATCATGGTAAACGGATGTGAAGTTTTCCTTGGTGTTTGTATTTTCTTGTTGGTCGCTAATCGTACACTTTTCAGGTTGTGGTTTATTTGTGTTAAATGGATATCCTTACCTTGGTATAGCAGGTGAAGTAAGCATGCAGGATTGAGACTTCCTTGGAATTAATAGGAGTCGATTTGCAACTGGAGAATGTAAGTCTGTAGTGTTGGCAGACTCCTTTGCCTGTTCTGACAGTGATCATGACTGTTTTGTTTATGTATTCATTATGTTGAGCTGTTAAGAATTTGACAGATACTGTGCGTCTCAAATTGCTCTGAACTGAAGTAACATATTGAACTTTTTTTTTCCCCTTTCTAGTCATTTTAAGGCTTAAGTTTTCAGTGCTTTGGCAGGAAGCTCTAAGAAATAAAGATATCTTTCCCTCCCCCTCCTTGAATTGGAGAAATACTTAATTTTTAATGTGATGACGCCTCTTCCTAGACAACATACAGGTAGTCAAATTCTTAACAGACCTGTTTTTTCAAACATGAGTAACATCATAAACACAGGCATTCGCATGTACTCTGTTTGGGTGAACGAATGTCTGAGAAGAGGCAGACAAATGAGAGATGACAAAGGAATTGCTCACATGGATATATTCTTCAAGTGAAATACTAAATTGAAATAAATCAGTTTCTGAGGGAATTCGTAAGCGTCTGTGTTGCTTGAAGGCTTGAGAGAGACTGGTGGCTCTGAGGTTCTGAACAAAGCTGGTATTGAAACACTTTGTGTGGTCAAGTCTGTAGGTAGATGCAAATGTATCTGGTGGTTTACTGACTTTGGCTGAAATTGGTTTGTTCAGCTGCTGAACATCTATCAGAAAGGAACACCTCATCGATACCAGTGCAGGATTAACTGTGTAGCTGAAGTGTGTACCTCCTGGTCATGCTGCCATGCAGAGGGACCTCAACAGGCGGAGGAAATGGGCTGACAGGAACCTCGTGGAGTTCAACAAGTACAAGTGCAAAGTTCAGCACCTGAGGAGGAACAATCCTATGCACCAATATATAGTGTGTGTCACTCAGCTGGAAAGCAGTGAAGTAGAAAGCGACTGGCGGAGGGTTGTCCTGGTGACACCAAGTTGAACATGAACAATCACTGTGCCCTTGGGGCAAAGGTAGTGAAAAGTCTCCTGGGCTGTGTTAGACACAGAATTGCCAGCAGGCTGAGGGATGATGTGATCCTTCCCCTGTCCATTTTAGAATGCAAAACATGAATTTAGAGTTTATAAAAAATGAGCAAACAGAAAATAAACATGACCTTCCTAAATTAACTCTTGCTCATGCACAAAGCTGTTAACTACATGAAAACTGAAAACCTCCAAATGAGGATACAATTAATACAGCATATACAAATGCAATTGTTAGTCACGTATATTGTGGTAGCAGTTTACAATGTTGTGTGGTATATGATATAAGGGCAACAGTGCACTGGTTTACATGCCCAGGGTCCAATGCAGTCTGTTGTAGTAAATGTGGTTTAGTTCAAGAAATGTTAAGCTTGTGTGGAATTTCCTGGTGTTTATTTAAGAAAAACCATCTATAACCCACAAATGGCCAAGATGCTTAAAGTGTAAAAATACAAAGCCTAAAAACAGTAGATTACTGTGATCATCAGAGGAATTCTTTTAATTTTTGAAACACCTCCCATCACCCCACAGATAATTTAAATTGAAAAGGACCTTTAAGATCATCAAGTCCAACCATTAACCCAGCACTGCCAAGTCCACCACTAAACCAAATCCCTAATCACCACATCTGCAAGTCTTTTGAATACCTTCAGAGACTCAGCCACTCCCTGGGTCAGTTTATTCCAATGCTTGGCAACCCCTTCAGTGAAGAAATCTTTCCTAATTTCCAAAACCTCCCTTGGTGAAACTTGGCAATTTCCTCTTGTCCTATCGCTTGTTACTTTGAGACTGACACTCACCTCCCCTACAGTGTTGTTTCAGGGAGATAAATAGTAAATGCCAATGAAATTTTATTGTTTCCCTCTATACTGTAATATAAAGGTTCAATATCAGAAGCCTGAAATGGACATCATGTAAAAAAATTACAGTGAGCTGCTTGATAGTTGGTAGAAAACCAAAACATATTAAAATATGATCAGGGAAGAATGGGGAATGGGACACTGAGTCGTACAGCGAATCTTTCCCATGGAGATGTGGAGTGTTGATGGTTTCTTTCTCTTCACTGTTGTGATTTTTGAGGTTATTGTTTGCTGACATTCTGTGCTTCCCTCTTCCCTTTACAGTTCCATGTTACATTTGAATTTCTTGTATATACTGTGCATTTTGTATATGCTGGATGCCTGTTTTGTTCTGTTATCCTCCAAACCTTTTTTGCCCTGTTCTCAAGGTTGGCTTCCTTTGAGCAGTAATTAGCAGCTGGTGAGTTGTTTATAGCCTTGAGGCCTCTGATACCATCCTGTCTTTTTTTCAAGGCTTCTGCTATCATGCTATGCTTGTGCTCCTCTGTGCAGCTTTTTGTTCCAGGGTCATAGGTAATTAATTCCCTGCAGAATAACCACTTGTTATTGGTATCTATTGGGTATTACGCACACACACACACTTTTCTTTATACATCCAGTCTATGTGTGTGCACATGCTTGTATTTATGTACAGCTTTTCCTTAGCTTCAGACAATTATGTGATGTAACACATGGTTTTACATACATTTTTGTATACTATTTATTGAATATATGTAGTAAATATATATTTATATATATCCTGTATGTCTTATATATAGAAATATTTATAAAAGTAGGTGCTAGCTCACATGGTTGTCTGAAGCTAAGTAAAAGCCATTCAAGTTAGATGAGTCACCTGGTCTTTAGGTTATTGGTGATAGAGTTGAACAAGCTAAAACAAAGCTCTGGTCAGGCCAGGACAAGTGCAGAGGCCTGGTTATTCATTTAACAAAAGGCCCATGGCCTATTTCAAGCAATGAAATTCCCTTAGGAGAATGCTATTACAGATATCCCATCTTTGATTTGTAAAGTTACAGTTATCAAAAAGTTTACAAATATGTGAATGCAGAGAATAATTCTGCTCAGCTTTATTTTGGTATGTGACTATATTAAAATTAATTACTCTTTTCTGTAGGAAGGGTGGATGTGAAGAGCTTGGCTTGACAATGAAGTTTTTAGAACATGCACTGATCTTAAGTTACCCTGATTACAAGTGTACTCTCTGCTGGATATATAGCAAAAAGTAGCAGGCACTGCGCATACCTGTACAAATGGCAAGCAGAGGCCTTATGTCTGATGTGCCCAAGTGTTGGAAGAAAACGATCTGAAGGAGTGGTGTCATGTTGCTGGTTGGAATCCTTGTCCTCAGAGGCAGATTCTTTGGACAGAATTGATGTAGTCTCTTGAAGTGCCCTCAAATATACCTTAGGAAATACTAGAATTTGTTTGCTTCTGTAGTTCTGCTGTTCTTTTCATTACTCCGTTTTGGTTTTTAGTGAAGCTGGAACTCCCTTGTGAAGGTGATTTTGGTTTCAGTTTGTATTCAGCAGATAACTCTTTCTTGTTTGCTTTAAGAGTGAGCAGTTTTAGTTTCTGGTGTATCATGTTGCTGGTGAACAAGCCTGTTCAAAGAACAAAACTAAGATGAGTGGAGAATATGAGAAGGGCTGGATAATATGCCAGAAAACTGCTTTTAAACTGAAAAACCCCACTTTATCACCACTGCTTAGCTTTTCTCTCTACGGGTGGGTTAAGAAATATAGTTTTCATTTTCTTAAGAGTCCTGCTTTGCAGAACTGGTAGTCTGTCACTTGCTTTGTATAGGTTTTTATTCTTGTTGCGATCAAACATATTTCTGATTTGGCTTCTTCATGTGGTTTTACTTGTAAGCAGACCTGATTCCAGGATGGTTTTCTGTATTGCCTACCATTCATCACTTTTTGTCACTTTGGCTTCCTAAAATTCTGTGCTCCTATTTTTCAAATGTCAACTGTCTGTTCTTTTAATGTGTCTCCTCTAGTTTGAAAGGTTTCCTGTCTGGGTTTTCTTTTATTGTTGTATGATACCTTATTTCTGTAACTTAGTTTGAGACATAATCTGCCTTGGAATTAATATGGGAGAAAAGGGCTGGAACATAAAAACAGCACATCTAGCCTGAAGAGGGAATCTGACCATAAATACAACTAAAAATTAGTATTTTACTACCTTCTATTTATAAGAATTAGGGAAGCATTAGGACTTTTCATATGATAATGCATCCACAGATTAACATGTCTTCAGTAGATACTCAAGTGTGTTGATGTGATGAAATATTTTTGTGAACTGATATATAGCAAAATACCAGAAGAAGACATTTTTTATGTTGAATTTAGTATGGTATGAGTTTCTGGCTTAAAAAAAATGTAAATGTCAGCATTCGTTCCTTATGGACTTAATGCATTCATGATTCATAGATGACTTGCCTATACTTGTACCTAATGTTTGCATTCTGAATAGTGAAAATGTAAACTTATTTTTAAAAGAAGGTAGATGCTATTATATAGCCACCAGGTTCTTAGAAACTGTGGATTTGGAGCAAGTTCAGGATAAACAGAAGCTAATCCCCTCATTAAATGGTGTACATATTTCTGACATCTTTCAATAGCAAGTCTATTTTGGTGTCCTTCGTGGAGAAGTGGAGGTGATGTATGGGAAATACTGTGCTTCTTGAAACCAGTCATTCTGCAGTATGAATAAATGGCTACCTCCACTGGCAGGGACTTAAAAGAAGAGTAGCAGAATTGAAAATCAGTGTCCTAGATTTCTGTTGCAAAACAGTTGCACAAATAACCCCTTCCCATAAATAATGTAGTGATCTTCCTTGCTTGGTTGCTGTGGATTGCAGCTGTAGAATCAACTTAAACCACTGCCTATTTTAATATACAAAGTACTCTCTATTGGGGGGAAAAATCTTTAGTTGGTGTGCTTGATTGATGTATTAATGCAGATACAAGACAAATTTGCAGCTGAGGGAGCTAATGTGAAAGATAGATTTAAAGGCAATTTGTATCTCTTAGGCTGCTTTGCTCCTGTATATCTAGGTCATTTAACATCTTCTGCAACCCTCACTGCCATTTCTTCCAATCAGCAGTGCTAAGAGCCAGTATAACTTTAAAAATTAATGTAAGCAGTTGATAGGAATTTGACTCTTGCTCAGAGGAGGGATACAAGTGGAATTTGAGAATTTCAGTTTTCTGAGCTGGTAGGGAGCAGAAGTGAAGTCTGTGAAAACACCTGAGACTGGAATACCAGCAACAGTAGTTGCAACTCTCAGTTGTGTGGTCTTTTTTTTTTGTTTGGGGCAGCTCAAGAAGGAAATGGTTATTTTTCCTCTTTTACTGACTCTAGGCAGCAGCTGAAAATCTGCAGAATTGTGCAGATTAGACTCCTTATCCATGGCTGGGTCCTATTTCCGTCTTTGTCTTACTGTGTCTGTATGTTTGTCTTCTATGAAGTTGCTGCGATTAAAAATCAAGTGTTTGCAACTCCTGTTTAGCAGATTTTTCCCTTGAATAAAAGACTGAAAGCTTTACAGGACAACATCGTTTCTCTGCCTTTCCCTTAGTCTATACCATTTCGATCTAATTTTGTTGTTTAATGTGTGTATTTATGGATGTAAATACAGTTGTGATAGCAAGTTTCATACACTGATATTTCATAGTGACACTTTTGGTGCTTCTTTAGATTGTGTTCTTGGTGCTTCATGTAGTAGATAGGATGTCAAGAAAAAAAACTAATGCAGCCAAATTTTTGCTTCCCACAAGTTTCCAGCTGTTTTCAGGGTTATAGAAAAAGCTGTTTATTAGCTCATAAGTATGACTTGTAATTTGTAATGCTAAGTGTAATCCTGTTTCTGTTACTTAGACTGAAAAAGCAGATGATGACCTTGGTTAATCAATCTTGCCTTTCCTAACTTCTTGCAGCTTCTCTCTTGCTGATTTCATCAGTGTACTTCTATTTCTGTGGTCATTTAATTGAAACATATACCACAAAATAAACCTTCTAATATTGCCCTTGAACAGTAGATTTCGGATAACCAAAGGCTACATTAGTTGAAATTAGGTATAGCAGAACCTGAAACATAAACATCCATCCCTTCTGCTATTCCACTGCCAGTATTCCATATGCTTCTGCCATTCCTGCTGCAGATGGTGCTGCCAGGGTTGGTGGCAGAAGCCCAAAGCAAGTGGTCACACGGAGGCTCTGAGATAGGGGTGTAAGAGAGCGAGTTGTGTGTTTGGTGGGGGATGTTCATGTGACCTTGGTGATACCAATGACAGGTGAAGCTTCCAATTTGTTTTGCACAAGGAAGATGTAGTTAAAATCAGAATGTTAGAGTAACTATAAAGCCTAACCTCAATTTTTTTCACATCTTTAGATATTCAAGAATTTTATGAAGTGACCTTATTGGACAATCCAAAATGTATTGATCACTCTCAGCCATCTGAACCAATACAGCCTGTGAATACTTGGGACTTCTCCAGCCTTCCAAGCACAACAGTGACATCGGAAACACTGCCGAGCAGCCTTAGCCCAAGTGTAGAGGTATGATAGAGAAATCTCTGTTTTATCTTGCTTGTTGAGACTATTAGTTCAACATTGGTCTCTACGTTTCCTTCATTTTATAAAATATTAATTTTCAAAGAAAAAGTACATTCTTAAGATCAATAGTCATAGAGGATTTAATTATTGAAATGGTTAATAACATGCATACATTTTGCTTAGTCAAAAATTTATGAACTCATTTGTCCAGTGCACCATTAAGTGACCATTAAATTGGATTTATGCTTTGATTTTGGAACCCTGCTGACAGGTTTAGTATGTTTATACTCATCCATACTTGTGACTCGAGTCATTTCATTAATAATTTGGGAAATTGAGATTGTATCTTTCTGATAGTAAATTTTTCAGCATGTTCATAAGAAGTTCCCTGCTACTTCTATGTCCTTATTCTGGAAGGACTTGTTTTTGAAAACTATATGTAGCCAGTTGTCACTAGTGAGTGGTGAGAAAACTGAGCAGGGAACTGCACATGGATGTACATTTTTCCCTTACTCAAGATCTTCCTGCCCCAGTTAAAGACATAATGTTGCTTTAACTTTTTTGCATCAGACCTATTATTTGTCCCCAAAGAGAGGAGCTTTGTTCTGTATATGCCCTGAACACTGACAGCAGTGGAAAAGGTGTCTGAGTTGCTCTGTAACTGAAGGCAATGTGCTGTGCTGATCTGTTCTCATGCGCTGATCATAGAGCTCAGGAGGAGCACTAGGAGAGACCAGCCAAAGGACTAGTGCTGCAGCCTGTAGGGAAGCTCAGGAGCTTTTACTACTCAGCAGGATAAAGTGGTTAAGATGTCTTACTGAGTAAACCTTTATCAGAGGCTGTTTGGACTGTGTAAGAAAGTCCGCTTAGCTGCAGATCATAAGTGTGTGATGTGCCAATGAGTTGGTGCAGTGAAAAAAAAGAAGTGCTTGTGCTTACTGTAGCTTTTCTCAAATTTGTTTGAATATTGAAGCTAGTATGAAATACATCAGGAATGCTTTAAAGAGAGCTACTGGGGAAATCAAAGACTTGTGTTCTTTTGGAAAGCTAAAAATGGCCACTGGATGAAGGATCAGCCAAGCCAGGGGCAAGAGTTACATATGGCCAAGAACAGCCATTAAAATCTCTGTGCAGGAAAAACTGAGCAGCCTGGACATGCTGTATTTTTCAGGTTTGTAAGTAATTGAATACCAAGGAATTCAAATTCTAGTTGAACTTACAGTGTGGGAATACATTTTCTTTGATTTTTGTGAATCTTGATTATACACTGGAAAACTCAAATTGTATGTCGCTGTGGAATCTTAGTTACCTGAAATTGCATAGAGAAGGCCACCGTCACTTTAATGAAAATTTTCTTAAGGAATTGCAGTGCTGGAGTATATCAGAAATAATATAGAAAAGACCACTGTGCTATTAACTTGCATGCTATCATCTAAATCTTAGGCTTAGAGCTGTAGAATGTCCCTTTTTGATGGTGTGGTGGCAATGGTATCCCTTAGAAGCAGGAGCAAAAGGAACTATAAGCAGTAGAGTAGGCAAGGAGAGGCAAAGCTTGTTTTATCTACTGAGGTGTTTTGAAATAAACTGGTACTAATGTATTTCATGTTTGCATGTGCAGAGAACTTAATGAGGCAATTTGTGGGTCATTGCAGTTGCCCTTAGTCATGGAGGATGAATGAAGTTCCAGAAAATTGCAGATGGACAAATGCTATCTTTTAAAAAGGGAATATATAGGAGTAAGTCAGGAGAGGAGGATCCAGGTTTAACAGGTACAAGGAATGATTCTACAGCCTTTTGGTAGCTCCTTGAAAATGGTAAAGGAGGCAAATAATAGCTGGCATAGTTGTTGATGACAGTTTTGTCATGATGGGAAGAGAATGGTGTGTTGCTGCTTTAGCAGCAAAGACTGGAATGAAGCCTTGAGCAGTAATTAATGGGCAAGCTCTGGTTCAGCAGAACCAAGTAGTGTCTTTCACTTTGGCTGAACTAGTAGAAGTTGAATAGTGAAGAAGTGGTTTCTCAAAAAAGCTCTGGGTCATTTTTGAATCTCAAGGTGAGTCAACCATATCATATTAATAGATGAAAAGAACACCTTATAGATGTAAGTGTGGTGTAAAGCTATTCTGTTCTACTTGGTCTGCATGAGGCTTTGCTGGAGATACTGTCAAATTTAAGGTACCATGGTGCAAAAAAAGATGTATAACTTCAGTGCTTGGAAGAGATTGACATGAAGGATCTAAAGCTTGAAAAGAAGTGAAGATTGGAAAGATTTAGTGCTGCTTAAAAGAATTGAACACTCAATTGGGAAACAGGAAAAGGAAGCTATTATCTTGTGCGTAGCTGTATGTGGGCAGTCTTTGTTATTTAAGGTCTTCTGCGGCAGCATAACTCTCTTAAATGGCTTAATTTTTATTTTTTTCCTTATAATGCACCTGGGAGCAGTGTAATGGGCTTGAGGATTCATGTGCCTACCAAACCATTTTGTTCTTGCTAAATGCGCTCCTAATTCTAGCAGCTGGGACTGTGAAGTGCGTATTTGCAGCTGTGAGATTTGTGTCATGATCTTGCAAGTGTAGCACCTTTTGTGCTTTCCCTGTAGGAGAAACTTGCTGTCATGTGAACAGCAGAATAGTGGGTCCTGATAAATCCTGGCTTTGTGATTATTCACTTGCCAGTCCTTCCAGAAACTGTTTCCAGTTTATACGTGTCTATTATTTGGCGACCAAGGTGTCCATAATAACAAAGACAGACTTACTAGCTCAACGGTAGTGTTGTCCCTGTATCTTTCTATACTGTGCATGAAGGTGTAACTTAATTACAAAGTTGCATCTTCAGTTTCCTTTCTCACGTGCTGTAGAATGCCAGTAATTCAAGGACTTGTCCTTGACACTGCACCAGTGACAACAGACACATTATCATGGCAAGGTGACTAACGTGTTGAAAGGAAGAATGACCTGTTTTGGGAAGTCTCACCAGAGACACAAGTGTTTGTTCTCAGCTGCACCGTTTGCTTCTCCAGTACAGTCTGGTGGTCATGGTATATAGTGTTACCTAACAGAACCTGATATGGTGCAGACTGCTTTATTTTTTCAGGTGGTCCAGATCTGAACATTTATGGCAAAGCTACCTGTCTTCCTTCAGATCTCTTGTCTTGAGTATCATGTGAAAGTCACAGATGCTTGACTTTCAGTATATGAAGGTCAGATTTTAGATTTTCTGCCAGTATTTAAAAGTATGGTTGCACATGTTGGTGTTGATCCTAGTTCATGTGAAACTGAAAGTGAGCATTTCTCCCAGTCTCGGTTACCTACAGTAAATGTTACCTTGTATTTCAATAGTTAGAATACTGTTTCCTCATTAAGTTGTGAAGGTGAACAGTTTTCAAAAGTTCAATGTTGATTTCATTTTCTCTTTCTGGTGTATCTGAATGTCTTAGTTTAGCTTTCAAATATATATGGAAATTACCACATAAACATATAATCTTACATGTTTTATTTGCCTTTCTTCTTTGGTGACTTTTTTCTTTATATACCTGTAAGGCAATACCTTTTCATCAGTATTTTGAAATTTAATAAAAATAATGATGACATGCATTGACAGTTCATATTCCGCATACTTGCTATGTGCACGATGTGAAAATTTGGTTTTATGCTGTAAAACTTAATGCATTTTGGTTTCAGTAATGTGCTTTTTAAAGCTACTTAGGCATCTTTAAAAGTTATTTTATAATTTCTTTTAATCAACCCAAGGGCATAACAATTCCAGTACAGCATGTGTTTAACTTAGTGATTTGTTAAGTTTGCTGAACTTTACTGGAGACTGGGGAGGGACTTTGCTTTAATATCTCTGATTTTGTTCACAGCTAGCTTTTTCCTAACAGACTTTGACTTTCTAGGCTTTAAAGGCTCTGTCCAATTTAGTGTTAGTTCATTAACCAGGTACAAGCAGATTGGCATAGCAGATGCATTTTGAGATTATTTTAGCTGTATTCTGTTGCTTGCCAGGCTGGTGAGTCCGCAGGTGATAAGAATGGGGCATTTTTTCCTTGCCTGTAAATTGTTAGTCTTCAAAGTAATAGATATCAACTCTGTTTCTTTTACATTGATGATATTTCCTTTCTGTAGCTACGGTAGGCCAAATTTGTATTCTTCCAGTTGACACTTTGATGGTATATGTGAGAGCTGCTTGAGAGTGGGAATATAATGCTCCCCTAAAGGGATTAAGGATTGTATTACAAGAACTTTCTACACAGCTGACTTTGGGAATGACTTTTAAGCAATGTGTGCTTGTGTATATACATAGAATAGTGGTATACAAGCTTAGGTTGCCTGAGACCTTCTAGTGGGTCACAGTGTAATTCTGTTTTTGCCTTTCTACTTCTGAATCAAAAGACAGGAATTTGTAATCTGCATGGATTGTGTATTAGAGAAAGTCAGAGCTGCAGACTGCAAGTTTTCCTGTTCACAGTGATCTGTTTTCTTTCCCATGCTCTATATTCCTGGAACCTTATTTAGCAGTTTTATTTGTTTCAATCTCCAGCATGCAATGATAATGAAAGAAAAAGAAAGGGGAAAAAAAAGGGCAAAAGAGTGATCCAAGACAGTGATAATCAGGAAAGGAATGTTAATCCTTTCAGTACTAGGAACTAGTTAAAAAAAAGAAAAAAGAATATACATGCAATTTGAAAAGGGCGAATGGTTCATACCCTTTTCTTGTGTGCATTAAATACTGAGTTGAGGTGTGCACTGGTAAAGGTAACAGATCTGAAGCAAGATCTCAGCGCTTGTAGCTCTGTGAGAGCAGGGTGTGTGCAGGAGGGAGCGGCCTTGGAAGCTGTTTGCTGTGATCTGTGGTGCCATCTGTAGGTGGGACAGTTTGGGTTTGACAAATACGCGGGGAAACTTGAATCAGTGTTAGAAATCTCTGACCTAATTGACTAGTATATTGAATTATTGCTAAGGAAATAGTTGTTTTGGGACATTCTTTCTTATTTTTCTCTTTAAATCTGTAGGGTATGTTTTAATATTGTGATTGTTTTAAAGCTGAGAAGTTAAAGTGTTTGCTGTTTACCTTGAGTTAAAAGTAGCCACAATAAATTCATTTTAGATGTTGAATCCCCTACCCTCCACTGAACACTGTCGCAAAGGAAATATTTTTGCTTTGGGAGAGGGAACTCAGTCTGGAGTCTCTTACAGCTGCGCAAACACATCTGTGTTTAGTGAGCAATAGTGGCTGAAGGACTTTGGTCTGATCTGTGGTTTCCCCATCTACCTGAACATGCCCGTGTGTTTAGTGTCTGGCATGTGGAGAGACTGTCTGGGTCACTCTATTGTAAAGCTCTTTGCCAAATTCTTTTTTCATAAAATGAAAGCAAAAGAGGAAGTAAGGAAACAGGTGACATGGGGTAATTTCAGCTAAGCTTTGATGCCAAGGCAGAGTGGAAAGGAAAATCTCTAAACATCTTGGGATTATGAAATAATTCAGGATCACCTGTGAGGTCGATCAGATTGCAAAGGGTTTTGACCAGCTGAGCCTTGAAAACCTCTAAGAATGGGAACTGCAAAACTTTTCTGGTCAATCTGTTCCAGTTTTTGACTATCCTCATGTTGGAAAAGCTTGTCCTTATTTCTGATTGAAGCCTCTGTTTCAATTTATATGTACTTTCTAATGTTTTTCCATCATGCAACATGCACTTGGCTCTGTCTTGTGGGTAACCTCACTGCATGTACCAGAAGGCCGATTTTAGGTTCTGCTGAACTTTTTCCCAAAGCTTAAACAAGCCCTGTGCCCTCATCCTCTCTTTAAGGGTCAAGTCTTCCAACCCCCTCACTGTCTTAATGACCCTCTGCAGAACTCATCCAGGTTATCAAAATTGTTGTTGTATTGGGGGCCCAAAATGGAAAGCAGTATTCCAGATGTCCTATTAGAACTACCAAGCAAAGAGGAATAATAGCTTTATGGTAACACTGGCTGTGTTTCTGTTAATGCAGCTTCTGTTTTCCTTCTTAGCTATTAAGGCATGTACTGCCGGCTTGTGTTAGGTTTGCTCAGTATCTGTCAGAAGATGAAGAATCATCAACATGAATATTTTGAGAGAGGATAAAGTTGAGAGCTAACATCATTTTCTCCTACAATATGGGAATTGGCTTTCTTTACAAAGCAAGCAGTAATGTAATCTTAACCTTTGTAAGATTTGCTAGTTTTGTGTAACTTCTTAATAAGATAAACTTATGTAATTTGAAGGAAAACTATGGTTTCTAGCGGAAGGAAAAAATTTGTGTTTAATTGGTAGCAATTTGTATTCAGAATGGAATGGTACCTCAAGCAGTTGATCAGGATCTGAGAGGTCTTGGAAGGAGATACCTGCATCTGAAGAGCACATTGTTAAAGCAGCAGGATGTTGTAGTTCTGTGTTTCTGTTTCTGAATTTGAACTGCAATATCTACACCTGGCCTTCACCAGATCAGTTGTACCTGTTGTAAAAACAGGCTGTTCCTGGGAAAATTCCTGACCTGTTGTGCTGTGTTCAAATACCTTTTTTTGCCTTAATATTTATGAATATTCACCACTGGCTAGCTTAATGATATGCTATGTCTGATTGTTGTACTCCCTGTTACTGTACTGATCCTTTATGCTTGTGTCTGTATGTGTGTATTGCCCATCATTTATGTCAACTCATCTGTAGATATGATGTGCTTGTTTTATTTGAGCATCAGTAGGGTGTAGTCCTGGGTTACTCAGAAGCCCCATTGTTTTCTTTATGTTAACTTTACAGTGGGAAAATAGTATTTGGCTTACTATGTATTTTGCCTTCAATGATTAATATCTGTTTGTACAAAGAAAAGAATGTAAGTCTCAAACCGAAGCTGAAAAAGTCTTTGAGGGACAGGCTTCTGGTTGTGCTCAGTTCAGAACGCATAGACAAGCAATAAAAATCTGATATTTCTAAAAATGCACCTTTCTCAATTCAGAAGTAAATAAAGAACTTACAAATTCATGTAACTATTTTTTGGTATCTAGTTAAGTTTTTTATAAACTTGGAATAATGACATCTTGCAGTCAGGTTCAAAGGTACCTAGATAAATTAGGTTACAGCATCTCACACTTTTAGTGCTTGCAGTGATGATAGTGCTTCATCTTTGCTGAGTCTTTGATAGGTCTCTTCAAATATGCCAAGGCTGGGCAATTGACATCCCCTTATGAAGCTGAGCTGAGCCTGCTGCTCTGGTTACATCTGTGACAGCTGTGTGTTACCTGGGCTTTCTCATGAAATCTCAGAGCAAATTGGCCTTTAAGTAACCGTATGGGCTTTTATATTTGTAGATAGATGAAGAAATTATTTATCTGCAAAATCAGTACTTTCCAAAGCATTGTTTCAATTTACACAATTTAGTCCTATGCATAGTTTATCTGTGCATGAATTTTCCTTTATTTAGTTATCTGGTGACTTTGTAGATAGAATCTTCCACACTGGAAAAAGAATAAGCCTGTGAAAGTACAAAAAGTGACTGCCAAACGTAACCTGAAAGAATTCATAGGTAATTCAAGGCAAGAAAAACCCATCTGTTGCCTTCGTGTTTCTCACATGAGAATCATGTTTAAAAATGCCACAAATATTTGTGGATGGAAACTCACTTTTTCTTCCTGGCCAAGTTGTATATACTAGTTGTTATTGATTGCTATTGAGATCACTTGGAGCTATCAGGACAGAAAGGTTTGGTTTTGGTAAGTATGAATGACATTGAAGAGATTGCAATGCTTCCCACAAATTCAGTAGAATAATAGTGATTTTAATGGCTAACAGCACTATGTGGAAATGCCTTATTTTTCAGTGCATTAAAAATGTGACTTTTCATGCATTTCATGATTTTGTTTCAAGTTCTGTTGTGTTCTTTAATCTTTCTGTTGCTTCTCACAATAGAATGTAATGGAAAGAAGGTTCTAAGTTATTTTATTAAATTGTTTAACTGCAGTAGTTTGAGTTCTGGTTTCCTTACCTAGTTCTCCTTTTGAAAAACTTTTTCTTCTGAGCTCCAAAATTTAACACATGCTTGCTCATTCATGGAGTTCTATAATTTGTCTTCAGAAATATGTATTGTTTTTTTTTTATGAGAATGCTAAGAGTTCTGAATGTTTGAGTCTTGCTCACTCTTTTCTGAATGTTTATTTCATCTATGTGCAGTATTTCCAGTGAAGTCTGCAGAAACTGCTTTTGGGCTAGGAAATGCTTTTTTTATGTATAGTGCTCTCTTATTTGAGGGCTTATCTATCTGTGCACTATATTTATGAAAATGTGTATTGGTGTGTTTGCCACAAAAGTTTTGCTCTACTGGTATAGTTTGTGTGATTGCTATCTTCCCCCTGCCGTGCATGGACATTGTTAGCTGAAGATGGGTCTTGAGAGACCCATGTACACAGTTACCAGAAGGACTTTTAATCCACTGTAGTGGTGCAGTGTTTGGTAAAGGGCTTTAATGTGGCTTGGCTGTACATGCTGTTCTGATCTGTGCAGTGGGTGCATTACTACTTGTCCAGCATGCTTGCTGTGGGGTGACTTTGTGCCCTCTGCTCTGAAGTGCTTAGTGTACCTGTTCTTGGTGAGCAGCCTGATCCACAAATCCTCAGCAAAGAAATACCTTTTCCTCACCTCTCTTTTATACATCTTGTAGTCTGCATTGGCAGCCTGAAGGAGTTACATGCTTGTTATGATAAGACTAACTGGGCCTCGAGTCTTGTTGGAAGGATGGTGGTGATGGGAGAGGAAAAAGTGGTATGATAATGATCCTTAGTGCTGAGAGAGTCCCAAAGAAGGCAAGAGAAATAAAAAAATTAGGGGACTAGAAGACTAGAAGAGATTGATTCAGAACATGAGCTGGTTGTAGCTAGTATTAACCTGCAGAACCTTGAACCAAGGTGGCTGAGAGAGAAATGTCAGTGATGACAAAGTATCATTAATCTTTGCCCTTCATAGACCAAGCATGAGGAACAAGCCAAGTTTACCTGATTTTATAGACAATGTAAAAAAGAAAAATATTTCTAGCTTGACTTGAAGATACAAGTTAAAAATCCTCATCTTGGTGGCTGAATAGTATAAGATTTATCTTAAAATTCCATTCAGATTTGTCCTATAGAGGTACCACCTGCCTTCAAAATAAAACGTGTAATTTTGGGAAAAGTAGTTCCCTTGTACACCAACCCAGCCCCCCTCCACTACCCCAGTCGCCCTCTACTCCCCTCGGCATATGTGGCAAGTGGAGCAAAATTGCAGAAACCTTAAAGGGAATGCTCTAGATACACATTTAGTATATTCTAGAGTTAGCTGGTGCAAAATACAGTCAGTTTTGCTAGCTGTGCATCTTGAGCTAAAACCAAAATAATGCAGATAAGATTTGTCACTTAGTGAATATTTTCAATATGCTTCACTGTGTTTGCAGCAAAGGTGTTAGGAGGAGACCTAATAGAACAAGAGAGTGGAAACTGAGTTAACCAGGTGCTTTCAGTGCCTCTTGTGGGAAATTAATGTAATAAGGTTTTTACCAGTGTATGAAACAGTCAGGTTGGTGTTTCAGAGTACATGGATGGCTTTTTTTTTTGTGCCCAAGTGTTAGACTTTTCCCAGCCGTGCTAATTAGGCTGAGGAGACAATGCCTGCGCATACAAACTTTGCCTTGTCACTGCATTACAGCCTTACAAAAGGAAATGAAATTCTAGGTTAATTCAAGCCTCAAAATAGCGTTTCTCTTGCAATATGCATTACTCTTTCCTTGCCACTTTCTTGCCTCCCTGTTCTACATGGAATATTCCATTCATTACTGCTTAGGAAATCAGTTGTTTTGCAGGCTGCAAATGCTGAAATGACATTAGAGGAGAAATACTTGTTTGCAACCAAAACTATTTTTGAACAAACGCTTCATTTTAGAAATTGTAACCAGCTAAGAAAAGCTGAATTGGGATTTTTTTGCTGTAAAATAATTTTGTATTGCATTTCATCAAATGATTCCCTGTGATGCTCATGTGTTAGGTAATCCTGAAAGAGGAGTATATGAAATAGAATACGAGGAGGTACTTAACTGGTATGGAACAGGATTTGACATCTTTTGTAGGATATTTTCAAGGATACATTTAAGTTTTGCAGACATAGATAATCCAAGTAGGTTAAGAATCTTTCATGAAACTTTATATTTTAGCCTGCTGCATTTTCTCCACACTGTTTCTACCTCTGAATGAATCCAAAGGGAAACCTGGCACTCACTCCACTGTTTTGACTATTAAATAAGTGTGCTCTTTCTCATTCTGCTGAGATGGTGTTTAGCTGTGATTGAAAATAAACCTCTTTAAATGATTGGAAAGATACCTGGTGTGCTGAAACGATGGATTGCTTATGCATTGTAACAACAAAGGTAAGACGACAGAGCTTTTGATTAATGCCTACAGTCTTGGAAATTCTTGTTGAATCTTTCTGTTTTTGTCTACCTGTAATGAAAGTGTTGTGATGGTTTGCTAGGGCTAATTTTTTGAACTTCAAACCACAGATCTTTTTGAAATATATTCTGTAGTTGTTGCTAAGAACAATCATAGATGTTAATTCTGCGAACAGCTAATTATGCACATATAGAAAAATTCAAGTATGTTAGAATGATTTATTTTCTGATTCTTCAGTTACTCTCTTCTATAAAAATTCATTCTCTTTAAACATGGTAAAATAGTAGCTGACTTTTTATTCCAGAATGAGGAATTCTAAACGATGTTTTACATGACCTTATGTTTAAAATAATGATCAAAGAGAAGATGAATCTGGCAAGTCGTGTTAGGGGTGGATATATTTCAAGATGCTTTATTATCTTGACATTTTGCTGCTTTGAGATGAAGACACTCATAGCTTAGTGTCATTACTTTGGTGCTAAAATAAAGTTTTATGTATATTTGTTTTTAATACAATCCATTTGTAACAGCTAAAGAGAAAACCTGATGCATAAACAGAATGTATAAGTAGTCTGCTTGTGAAATACTGACTTGGTCAGTTTGGTTTTTTGGAGGTTTTTTATTTTCCTTTAAGTGGTAAACTCATTCTGTATTGCTCCCTTTTCCTTGGATGCTTAAATAGTTTCTGGTTTAATTTTTTTTTTTTTGACAAACTGCTTTGACTTCTGAGATTTGTCTGGATAATTTGAAACCATAAAACTTGCTTATACAAACATCCGTCTCAAGAAGTGTAATAAAATTGAACATATTTGAGAATATTAGGTGGATTTAATGATATCTTTTATAAAAGAAAGTTCAAGATTCTTGCCGGTCTGTTTGATGCAAGGAAGCAAAGCTGACTGGAATGAGTGAAGTTACCTTGTCTCTCACCATCAAAGGGGTCTTTCTGGTGTCTGAACTGTTGGGATTTTTTGGAAGTGAAAACATATCCTTTCAAATCACATTTGAGTGATAACAGTAATTTGTGGCACTTCTGCTTTATTTATTTTAGAATATTCTCTACTGTGGATTGAGATTGGGATTGGATATTAGTTGCTTAAATTCAGTTATACTGATATGTACTTTGATTTTATTGTACCCATTTTAGGAGATGGTCAGAACCATCACACATAATTTTGTGCATTTGTTCACCTTCCCATATCTACTTGTCTAAGAGAAAGTTCATGTGGAGAGTTAAGCCAACAGAAAACATAATCTGAGGACAAGAAGTTTTTTAGTTTGAATAAGCTAGCTCTGTGGGTGCTAAAGAAGCAAGACTGCTCACAGAAATGTTGTGGGGGGGAGAGAGAGATCATCCCTCTGCACAGCAGAGTCTTACATGGGCTTAGGTTGAGTGTGCTTTTCCACCTGGACTTATCAGCACTTAATCGGTCCTGCCTGCTTCATGTGAAGTTTTGGCCTCATTTAACTAAATGCTGCTGTAGTACCTTGTAGCTTCAACTAAAGCTGTTTATTCAAAATGGGGCTTATAAAAGAACTGTTCACTTCCCTCTGTATGTGTGTGTGAGATTACTTGGAAGTTGTAGTCTAATGAAAAGTATGTTCCTTGGTTTTGTGCATAAACCTACTTTTCAAATGTTAAGGAAAATCAATGCATCTAAGTAAGGCAATTTTGAAATCAGCATTAAAGCAATGTATGATGGGATTAGTAATAATGTTAAACACATCCCCTTTCTCTACCTTGAGTGGAGGAGAACTTAAAATAGTTCCTTGTTACTCTTTAATTCTGACTGGGGAAGAGAAGGATTTGGCCAGCAAGAGGAATTTGAGAAATCTTTCATAATTTGATCTTTGATAATTCTGGTTTACTTTGCCTAAATCTAGTGTGAAGAGTACATTAATACAGTATTTTTTTTCTCCTTATGTGGGCACATTGGTTTGATGTAGGTAGGCAAATTTGCATCACTGCAACCATGGATACTATTAAGAGCAGGCACGTGGGCTGAGCTTACAGTAATGATTTTTATTTAAGTCACAGTTTTAAATGAGTTCATGGCATTTAAAAACACAGAATATGAAAAATCACTGATTTTTCCAGAAAAAGCTATTCTTGAGCAGTCATTTTTAGCTTGTTTGTTCCATAGTATACTTCCAGTAAAACAGTTCAATTTAAAATTAAAATGATGTAAAACTGCTTTAAATAATGTTTCCAGTCTGACTAGTGTGAAAGAACAATTGTTTTGTACCATTTTTATTTCAAAATGCGAAGAAGCATTCTGAACTGCCCCAGAACAGTATCAGTGTAGTCCAGTACCTTGTTTCTGACAGTAGCCAAAACAGGTACTTTGAGAGAGGGGAAGCCTGTATCATGCATCAACCTACTACTAAGGGAGAAAGATGAAGGGTTTTTTCTACGTTGTTAAACTTAAGCTGTGAGACCTCATGAACTGTGGGTGAGCACAGTGATGCGGCTGCAAAGTGCCTGACCACGGGAGCACAGCTACAGCTGGTGTGGCTGAAGTGGGACAGGTTACACTGAGTTAGTGTGATTCCTGCAGATTTCCTCACTTGGTTGTGCATTGCATTGTAGTTCAAAGTCCCTGTGTTGTTATTGTCAGTTTCTGGAATTTCCCTCTACTTGAGTTCTGCATAATGGAACATGCACTGGAAGTGATCTCATCCAACTATCTGCTTAAAGCAGGGGCAGCATCAACTTAGACCAGGTCATTTTTAGGACTTCAATTAGGTTTTGTAAACCCCCTCACCCTCTCTCAGTTTAAAGTAGACTCTCCTCATGCTGTGCACAACAAGGCCCAGTTTTGTTTTCTTGGTAGTCTCCTCTTAGGCATTAAAATGCTCCTGCCAAGCACCTTTCTCTGTGTTGAACAAGCTCAGTTCCCTGAACCTTTCTTCCTTGTGCTTCAGCCAAGACCATCTTGGTGGCTTTCCACTGTACTTGATCCTATATTCCAGATGTGATTTAACAAATACTTGAAAAAACATAAGTTTTAGTCTTCTAAAGCTACTGTGTTCATAAAACCTGAAAGCTCCAATGTCAGTAGGAAATAAAATGTGAGAGGCAATTGTGTGAAAACAGTTAAAATCTAAGCTTTTATGTATAAATGTGAATGGAGGAATTACTTGGTGGGCCCAAAGGAGGATGCTTTCTTAAGTGGAGGAACAAAATACAGACTTTTGAATTGAAAATTGTAGAAGAGATGTAGGTGAATTATATGGGAAATTATTACACTGAAAGTTCAAGAAATACATTGAGTGCTTAATAGTCCACAACAGCCCTTCCAAGTTGGCACATGTGAATAATGCGTCATGATGGGTTTTGGCCAAGAATTTAATTTTGCCAACATTCCACGTCCCCACTAAAAAGCAAATTGCTTTCCAAACATATTTGATTGAATAAATCATAGTTATCCAGTGAGCCAGTTGAGTAGTGCTAATAATAAATCACTTGACTTTGGTATACCATCTGGTTATAGTGTTGAAGAAATAGGTGCAGAATCAGTCATAAAAGCATTGGGAAGTGAAAAAAATGGTGCATCACTAATGTTGGCAGCACCAGCAGATGGTATGAAATTGCTCTTGCATGTAATCTTGAAGTATAATGCAATGCCAAAGAAACAGCTGCCTTCTGGATAGTTGGTAAGTGTCAAAATCAAGGATAGATGTCTGTAGTGTAAAGGATTGGTTTTCATTTGGAGTAGGAGACCAAGCGTGAGGAATGATGCCGTAAATGGCTTTAAAGGGTATTTGACAAAAACAACGAGGAATACAAGCAGAGAATACTGATCTTGTGGTCATGCCAGGAGAAACTATGTCCCAGCTGCCTGTATTTGTGGTTGTGGACAAACCTTTAAAAAGCGTGAAGTTTTAATACACAGAATGGACTTTGGCCAGGAGTCACACTTCTAAACTCTACCTGGCAAATAAAGAAGTCCAGTGCAACATCAGATAGCATGAAATTGGTTAGAACTAGAGGTTGTAGTTAAGAACTTAAGAAATGCTGTGTTTTGGATTCTGTGGATGGAACTGAAGGTGGTTTCTTTTGAGTTTCAAAGATTAATAGGTTTGAAGGTGATGAGTAATGACACCAATAGTGATGAAGATGGCAGAGAGTGACAGTGGGGGAAATGATAAAGGGCCCTGATACACAAAATCTGAAAAACTGTACTAAGAAACTATGAGAAAATGGACTAATTTAAGGCAAATCAGTAGTAGAAGTTTATGTTCTTACTGCATATCTAATACAAGGATATAATAAATTTTCTGCATTTAACTGCTTTTTAAGGGAATTCTCTGAATTTCAGAGTTCTCTTTCTTTTAACATGTTATTTGGTATTCTCCCAATCAGCAACAGTTTTAGACTTAAGGACTTCCTGGGCCAGAGGCAATTGCTCTGTAATATTCTTTGGCTTTCTCTTACATGGATTGTCTAATCTCACCAAAATGTACATAGAATACAACACGGTACAAACCTGTGGCTTATGCTTCCTATACAGAGCATCTCCAGAGATATTTGTCTGATTGCTACTTCTAAATGACTGTGACTATGCAGGGTCATTTAATGGATAAGTCAAAAGTTACTAGAATTGTGTAGTTATTCAGGCAGATGCATCAGTGAAGTTTGTATTTGTTGGAGTTCGTGTGTTTGAAGAAACGAGGTATCTGAGGTGTTTACATGAAGCTGATGAATCTTACATGAATCTCTTTAGTTGTTGTGTGTGTTTGTACTTCTGTTTTAAAAATAAAAGCTGCTAATTAATACTAGATATAAGTGACAAATCAGTTATATACCATTATTGCACCAATTCTGGGTATGTTTGGTTAGGAATCAATTGAAGAGTAGATAAAAGAAATGCCTGTCAAAGGTCACTATTTTCGCAGTTGAATTATACAGCTTGAGGACTGACTCTGAGAATATGGTGTGGAATATGTTTAGAGTGGAAATGCTGAATGCAGCAGTAAAAAGAGAGAATAACTTTCTGAAATCAATCCTATAAATAAGACCCCTTCAAAATATGTTCACAGCTCCATTTGCCTAACTGGAACTGTGTGGGTTTATTTCAGCGGAGCTGATGATGATAACTGAGTAATTTTCCAGGTAGAATTAATGGCAATAGAGTGAAGCATTCATTCCTGATCAGTTCTGCTTTGCTCTCCTGTTTAGTATGGGAGAAGAATTCAATCTGTGTCTTCATTAGTGACAGTGAAATCTGATTGCTGCTGCTGAGAGTGCTTCTATTCTCTTTATTCACTGCTCACATGCTAGGAACCCAGTAGAACTTGGTAGGGTTTTTTGCTGGCTACTGAGTGAAGGCAGCTCATGGAAAAGTCAAATAAGCACTGGACCTATTAAAAGGTAGTTGTGGGTTGGAGAGTTGGAAGGTGTTGAGCAGCTAAAGTGACTCAGATGCCTGTGGAAAGGCAGGTAAAATAAGACTTAACAACTCAACACTTTTGGAAGGAGAAGTTGAGAAGAGCAGTGATTCTCTCTGCAGCAGAATCAAAATTTTTGCTCTCTTTGGCTGCTCATGGAACTGGACCCTCCGAGTGAACAACTTTGGCATAGTTTCCTCTTGTAATGAAAACAGTGGGTGAATGAACGTAGGGTTGTTTGTAGTTGGGCATATGGTCTCCAACACGATTCCTTCAGTAGGCAGAGGGATTTAAATTTCTTGATGGCAGAAAACCCAAAAGGCTTCCTCGCCTGTTTGAAGCGAGATTTTTGGGATGGCTGAGCTCACTGGCTGATTATCTGGTATGCTGCTAGTCAGATTTGCTTTACTAGACAGCACTGTGGTTGATCATTTCTTTCGTGAATGCAGTGCCTTGCACCAGGGCTTTGTTAATGTGAGGGGTGTTTTTACACTTTATTTGAAGCTTAATCATACTCTGATGTTTGTCAGTGGGTATTACTCATACTTTCGTAAGTGGGAATAACATTACTTGAATCTCATTCCTAGGACTGGTATTTACCAGATCAGAAAAAAGTAAAACATTGAAGACACATTCAGATGGCGACCATCCCTATTTAATGAAATTCTAATGCATACTCAAAGTGGAACTGAAAGCTGCTGTTTTAAAGGTCTGTGTGGGCAGCAATCATCAGCATTTTCTGCATTCATCTAAATGCCCAACAGAGAATGAACAGGCCTTAGGGGTGTTTTAGTGACAAGCCCATATTGCCTGGAAGAATGAGTCCCTTCCCTCCACCCTGTTAAAACGTTAGAATAATTACTTCCTTCTTTCAGTCTTTGTGCTCAAACAGTGGGTTAACTTGTGCCCACAAATAATAAATGTTGAGGACATTTTTGCTCTTTCTTATCATGGCGAGGCTGAGTGTGCCAGCCACCATTTATGGTTGTCTCGAGTGTGCCAGCCACCGTTCATGGTTGTCTCAAATGTACCCTTGAGATGGAGCACCACTGCAGGGAATTCTCACTCCTCTGTGGCCTATTCTTTCTTGCCTGTTGGAAAAACTGTGTGATAGTCGGAGCATTTAGGGTAACTTTATTACCTGGTGAAGACACCAGCCCTGAGGAGTGCTTTGTTTGTGTGTTGTGTGTGACACAAGATGTGCCAGTGGTGTATGTCAAGCTTCAGAGCAGACTAGAAAGGCTCTTCTGACTTGAGCTTTCCAGCTGCCAGGTTGGCCAAACGTGGTAGCAGTGAATCTGGAACTGAATAGTTGCTTCTTTCATTCTTGCATTTGTACTGTTGAAGTCCTCATAGTGTACTGTAATGATGAACTTGGTCAGTTTTGCTTCTGTAATTAAAAGATGGCCTTTCACTTTTGTAAACTCATTATTTCTTTGAAAATATGTAGTAATTCAAAATTGTGCATATTTGGCTTGTAGTATATTCCTGTATCTTTTTGTAAATGTTTTACCCAGAAGGAAATTTATTTCTTGTTCTTTCATCTGCTGTTTTTCTATTTGGGAAAAAAAAACCCCAAGCCATTCACATGTGGTAAAAGGCAGTTGCCTTTATCACATGACTGAGTCTGAAAAACCTAATTTGGTTGCTTTAGTTTAGAAAAGCACAATAATAGTTAGTTCAGGTACAGTTCTTCTCCAAAAATCTCCAAACTCAAAATGGAGAAGATATCTGTTCATAATTCAGCAGTCTGAAGTGACGATGCTGTTGCAGTTCATTAAAAAAAGAACACACCCCAACTAAATCCTGTTTCTGCTGCTATTTGTAAATAATTTCAATAATGACTTAACAGTCACTCAAGAAGATGCAGGTAGGACTATTTTATTACATGAAATATTTTTTAAATGCTGTGTTTCATCCTCCTTCAGGCTAAGGAAATGGCTGTGGAATAGTTCAGTAGCAACTTCTTTTTTAAATGAAGTTTGACTCATTGTATGCTCTAAGAATTCCAGTTGGGATGAGGAGGAGAGTTAACTTAGTGATCCATTATTAATAAATGCATCTCAAAAGCTGCTTGTAGACAATTTCCTGGAAAAAAACATCACCTGTATGGTAAGAAATAGATCAGTTCCTCTATTTCCTAAATTCCTAATGGGTTGTTTACAGGATCTGACGTACACAGCTGGTTTTAGGCAAGGAACTGGAGAGAAGTCTGTAGTTGGGCTAGAAGCGGCATAGGCTTTATAATGCTGTCCCTGATCTTATTTTGATCGATTGAAATACTCCTTGGGGGCCATCAGGATATTTTGAGGAGATGGAAAAGTTCTGCTTTATACAGTGTTATATAAGTACCACTGCAAACTGTACATACCCAGCTGGAAGTACTATTAGAGCAGCGAGGGAAATGCTGTCTGGGAGGGAGGGGAAGGGATTAAAAAAAAGCTGCAAGAGCTTGTCTTGAGGATGTAGGGAACATGTTTCCAAAACCAAAAGATGGCATTGACTCTTCAAATGAGATGATGTTGAAATGGGGACAATAAGAATTAAGCTAAAATAAATTAAAGCTGGAAATCAAAAGGATCCTTGCTGCTAAAGTAATTAGTTAATAAAAGGTTTTTATAAGAACACTGTAGATATATATTCCTATGTTATTTGTAGCTGGAGGGTTTTAGAGGTCATATTGAGTTGTTTATTATGGGTTTAGGTTGTTTGAGAGACTTAGCAGAAAAATCTGTCTCACTTTGCATGATTTTGAATGAAAATCTTCAGATTGGGTTGGATCCAAAAATGAGGTTTTTTTTAGTCATCTAAAATCCTGTAAGCAGTATTTGTAGCATATTCTAATGCTACTCTCCTGTCACAAGGATTGGAAAAGTATATCCTCTGATAATTTAACAGGAAAATTAATTTTAAAATGGCATTGTTTCAATTTCCTGACTACTAAGTAGCAATCTGAAAACCTTGACTTTTCTTACCACTATTTAAAATATTTCTTCATCTATTCATTCAGAGAATAAAGTAAAAATGTGGGTTTGTGCATTGGTTCACCACTGCACTGCAATTTATAAACAGTACGTTGAAACAACTTTGGTGCCAGATTGCAACTGTAATGAAGGAAATGAAAAACTTTGTCAGAATCAATTTGCTTCTTCTCAGGTTTTATTTTTAGTTCAAATCTGATGCTTGGAAGTCATAGTGAATTTTTTTTATTTTAGTTTATCTTTGTACTTTGAAGTGTACTTTCGCAAAAGGCAGACTTCGGAAAAAAGAATATAGTTTACTCTAGACTTTAGTGGTTTGCATCCTTATCTTTAAGTAAATGCTGCTGTTGCCAACAGGGAAACGCTGTCGAGTGGCAATGGAGAACTGCTGCCCTCTACTGTGTACAATGTGCTTTTCTCAGATTAACAAATCGGGACAATGCGGGGGTGGCTACTTCTGAGGATTTGGCAAAGCTTCCTTACCTCTTTTGAAGTATTTGAGGATGTTCTTTTGAAAGGTAGAGAAAGATCACAAAAATGTAGTATAACTTGCAGGTTACAGAGCTGGTATTAATTTGTTGACTTGCTGATCATGAAGCTGTAAATCTTGTTAATATTATATGTATTTTTTTTATATTCCTATGTTATTTTGGAAATTTCTTTATACAGTTAATATCCATCTACATACACTATAAAAATACATGCATGTGGTAATTTTAGTTAAAATTGGATTATCCATTTTTATTTTGGTGACCTGTTTTTTCTATGAAATTAAAGGGCTTTTGCAAACTCTGGAAAGTATTGTTTGTATCCCTTTCCTTTCATAATTTAAATGTGTGTGTCCTCAATGATCCATAAATGTGAAAACTTTCTGACCTGCATTTTGTGTTGTATGGCTTTTGTAGACACTACCTGACACTACGAGACACTAATGCACGAGTACATTAAACGCATTGTAATTCTCATTCCCTTTCCCTTTTCCCTCTCTGTTGTTCCTGTTTGTCATTGTATCAGCATGTCTCTAACCAATACTAAAGATGCCCAGGGGAAGCCTGGAGTTGATCTGAGTCTCTGATGTTTGGTAGTAGGTGATGCAAATTAAATCCTTCAGAATACAGGTACTCCTGATAAATGGGGTTGGACTTATGGGTGATCCTCATAGCTCCCTTCCAACTCAGGATAGTCTATGACTGGTAATTCATCTTAAGATGAGGTTTAGGTGAGATGTTAATAAAAGTTCTGCACTGAAAGGATGGTCAGGCATTGGAATAGGCTGCTCAGGGAAGTGATGGAATCACCTCCCCAGAAATATTCAAAAGGCGTGTGAATATTGCACTTGGGGATGTGGTTTAGTGGTGAACACAGTGGTGCTGGTTAATGGTTGGACTTGATGAGCCTTGAAGTCTTTTCCAACCCTAGTGATTCTGGGGACAAGTGTCCACTTGAGGTGCTGTCCCACTCCAACAGGCAGTGCCTGAAAGATTTCCTGAGACAGTGATTACACTTACACATTTTTATTAGAACCTGGTTTGTCGATTTGCTATTTTGTAGTTCCTTTTTGGGCATTTGATATCTGTGACAATGAGTTCTGCAGTAGTTTCTTTTACTGGCTTCAAACATCAGCTGGGTATTTAGTTGTCTGCTAATGCCTGTGTTGTCTTAAATAGTCAGTTGTTGCATTTTGTATGCTTTTTCTCTGCCATTCATATTTTTAAAGATTGTGTGTCAGTATTCCCAACTCAGCTGCTTGCTTTATAAGGTGAAGAGTTTTGGCATTAAAGTCTTCTCAAATGAAAGCCACTGAGCACCTTTATTCTTGCTGTTATTCCATATACTTTTTTGATTTTGCGGCTACTTTTATCAGATGAGAGGATTGGAAATGTCTCCAATAGGCAAGATTTGTGAGTATCTCAAAATTATACAGAGGAGTAATACTTTTTGGTTTTCTCTAAGTTTCTTTTTTGAAAGTTGAAACTCCTAACTTTCTGAGCTAATAGTTTTGCTCCACTTGGTGGTTTAAAAACCCCATCTATAATTTTAGTTAAGGTACTATTTTCTAGGTGTTTTAAAGGCAACAGAGGGGAGAGAGAAGGGGAGAATGACCTACATTAGCTTTAACATGCTGTCACATTCACTTGGGTATTTGAGCCCTAACTGAAGTTATTTCAAAGCTGAAGTAGGGCACTATTTTCTGTAGCAAGGTATTACATCTTGCTAAAACATACTGAGAAGAACTATTCTGTTTTGAACAGTTGTGCAATTAGTTTGCCAACAGCTGCTGGTATTTTTTAAGGACTGGTGCCTGTGTTGCCCTAGATTCCTGCCGAAGCACTGTGGTTTAGAAACAGGTATTAATATGCAGAAGCTCTTAGGTCGATAAATAGGTTTGAGTTCAGGATCAATATTTTGAAAGTTTGATTCATAAACTGTGGATACAAATCTAAATCGAAGTTAAATTTTGTTTAAGCTGCTGACATTGCAAGCTTAAAAAACCCACTATTTTTATGCATTAATATCTGTGCGGTAATAGATAAATATTTGTTACCTGCTTCTGAAGTTTTCTTTCAGCAGATGCAGACCTCAAAATACCCACTGCAATGTTTTTGCTATAGAAGGGATTGTTCCTTGTACCTTCTCTCAAATCTTGAGGGAATGGAGGAGCAGGTTTTGAAAGCATTTGTAACCAAGGCAGACTGGAGTAAGCTTGTGGTCAGGGTTACAGCACTCAGTAAAAAAAAAGTGTATAAAGCATCACTCCTTGAATTCTTAGCAAAATTTGGCTCTAATTCAACAGTAATTTTTGATGTAAGAGTGTTTTAATTTGTGCTAGCTAGCATTGAGGTAATTCAACCGGCTATAAGAAAATGTTGTTTGAGCTGCCTGTGTGGAGCTTCAGTTTTTAACAGTCTGCACACTTCTCGCTTACGCTGTTCTGTCTTGATGGTTAAGTTGTACCTTGTGTTTTCAGTTTTTAAAAGTTATAAGACCACCTTCACCCTCCCAAATCCTTGTTTCAGCCTATTAGTTATTTCCTCTGTATTTGCAAGCTCTGAATGTGCTACTGCACTGGCTACCATATTAATGAGGAGAACGAATCTGCTAACAACAGCAGAAATACTTTAAAACTGGAGAGAAGTGATACTCATTTATTAGCAGAATTGACTCTACTTCTTGAGTCAGGTGGTCCAGCAAATTGTCAGCTCTATCAGAAGCCTTTCAAAGCTTTGGTCTCTGCCTGTCCTGTGCCTTCTTGCAACTCTCCTCTTTAGCTTTTAGTTTCCCAGAAAGTGGGAGAAGAATGAATGACCTGAAGTTAATAACAGCCTTCCTTATCTGTGCTCAGTTAATAACAAAGTGTAAATCAACAGCACCCTTACCGTCTGGATTGAGATGGCAATTGTAGTCCTTCCCTGTAAGAGGATTTGCATTTTACAGTGGAGAAAGTGATGGAGTTGTAATGAATTGGAACTGTAGGCTAGCAAATTATTCTATCCATTGGAGTCAAAAAGTAGCATTACGAATCTTTTCCCATGTAGAGGAAGGTGTCATCTGTGTTGCTGAAATGTTCAGATTCATTAGAATGACTGAAGGCACATTACTGGCATTTCTCCTTCAAGCATGGTACGAACTTTGTTGTATGAAAAAGTCTTTTTTGGAAACAGTAGTTTTCTTTAGAACCTAGTGACAGTCCTCTGGGTACTCAGAAATATATGGCAGGTACTTGAGCACCCACAGAACAGCATTGCTGTCTAGATTCTGTCCTGAGCTCAGGAGACTGTTTTATAATTGAAACGTGATCAGTTTTCACTGTTTTTAAAACAGCAGGCCTGGAGGACTGATTTGTTTGTCTCTGGGAACAGTCTTCTCCCTGTCCGCAGGGGTGGAAGAAAGAAGCGCGGTTATTAGTATTGTGCAAGCACTTCATCTCCACTGGCTGAGAGAGGTTGTTGGCCTCTACTCTTTTCTGCTCTGCTGCTTTGATGTAGTACCAAATATGTCAAATTGCAGTCTTTTCTTCATGTCGTGTTAAGCAAGCATGAGCAGCTATTGAAATGAATCTGAAGTAGTGTGAGGCTTTGCCAGATAAGACATGGATTATTAATATATTTTCCCTCATTTTCACTTGTTTTTTACCAGTATGCCCTTATTTTTCCAGCAGAGGCACAAATGTTTGATTAATACTTTGAGAGTTATTCAGCAGCAGATCTACTTTTCTTGGCTACTTTGCATGGACCATTTAGAAGGTATTCCACTACTGAAAACTGCTGCTTCTACAGGAGCTCTTTAAAAAAGATGGGATGGGATGGGATGACTCAGATTCTGAGCAATCGTGCAATAGCTGAAGGATCTTCCTATGTTATATATACTGGAATAAACCTCAAAGATGTCCCTCTTTCCCTCCCATTACAGTCTGCATGACAGTCTGAAACAAAGTAGCCTTCTGTATCAGCCCAATAGGTGTTTAAGGAAAAGCTTGTTTTGGAGGATATGCTTAGCATAGTCAGACCAGGTCCTACAGGGAACAGTGCAGAGTGATAAATTCGATCCTTTGTCCAGCCTGGTCTCGACACTGGGGAGAGCAGTTCTGACTAATCACATCCTGCTGGATTCAGTCTTTCCCACCAAGTATAGCCTTGACAGTCTAATCTCACCTGGTTGATGATCTTTATCACTTGAGATTGGAGTCCATCCACTTCAAATACAGCCTGGGTGGAAGCTTTATTGAGGGTATGGAGAAGAAATGAGACAAGGGTGTAAAGTTTTTGGGCCTGTTACTTATTGGGCTTTTATAGTTTATCAGATTAATTTTTAGGATTTGGTGTCTGTTGTTCACTAGAAATCTTTTTGAGAATCGAATGGAGCCGTCTAGGGCTAAATATGAATACCTTTTTCTCCAGCGTGGACAGATGCAAGGCAACTTTAGTTTAATCACATACTTGTACTCTGAGTGATTTTAGCAATATTTTTTTGAATGCAAAGATCTCATAGTTGTTATTTTAAAGGACTTTTCAGGTCAGACTGGTCCTTGGTTTGTCTGGGATGGAGATAATTTTCTTCACAGCAGCCCATATGGTGCTGTGTTTTAGATTGTGACAAACACGCCTGTGTTTCAGTTACTGCTGAGTAGTGCTCACACCATGTCAAGGCCTCTTACGTATCTCACTCTGCTGCCCTGGCAAGTGGGCTGGGGATGGGCAGGTGGTTGTGAGGGGATACAGCTGGAGCACCTGACCTAAACTGACTGAAAAGACACTCCATATACTTTAACATCTTGCTCAGCAATAAAACTGGGAGGAAGTAGCTGTTGCTGAGGTTGGCCACTGGCCTGCTGGTGGTTGGTCATTTGGCTTGCCTCGCCTCGCCTCATATGTGTGGTGAGTTGTTTTGGTTTTTTTTTTTTATCTCCTCTTTTACTTATTTATCTTGACCTGTGAGGTTTCTCCCCTTGCTTTTCCTTTTTGATTCTCTCCCACATCCTTCTAGGGGGAGTGATGAGCAACTAGGTGGGGGCATACCTGCCATCCAGGCTCAACCTATGACTGGCTGCTTCTAGACATGTTAAATACACTTGAAGCAATGTAGTATATTTTAATTTTAGGAATTTTATAGTTGTATTCTAGTCACAGTACAGTCTAGTCAGAATAATCACCTTTTTTGATATTGCCAATATAATGAAATTAATTTTCTGCAGTGAATTTAACAGGAGGTCAGATAAATGCCTGTCTGCTGCATGTACAATGTCTTTATGGGATCAAACTTTGAGTATTTCAAAAAGCACAATATATTTTCAGTCATTTCCTGGTCTATTTTGAAGATTTTTTTTTTTTTTTTTACTTTTGTGGTTCTTAGCTAAGAAAAAATAACACTGAGTGTTGACTTTCATTGTAGTCATACTAGCCACTGACCTTTCTAATTCTCAGAAACTTCTTGTGTGTCAACTAAAGATGTAAAACATGCTCCAGTAGTGCTAAAATACTTCCAAAACATAAGAAGGGTTTATCAAGGTGGGCTTCTGTTTTAATATAAGCTACTATATACCATTTTACTAGACTTTTTCCCCTTTGATATTCTTGATCCTGTTCTCATTATATAGATGCTGTTGCTTAGGGAGCCTTACCCTCTCGCTCTTCCCCCTTCCTTTGCTGGAGATTTTTTGGTATTTATTCCCTTAACTGCTACCTACTGCTAAGAAACTTGCACGTGATTAATATTATCAGAGACCTCTATCCCTCCAGTCAATTTGGCTGAAGTTAACCTGTAGTGTTAGAATTACTAAGAGACAGGAACTGACAGATGAATGATATGATTAAATATCTTTGAAATCACACTTGGAATATGTAGTGGTAACTGTCAAGAAGGTTTTGTGAAGTTTTGCTTCTGAATGCTCTTCAGTCTGTCAGCTTGTATTTTGAAGCCTGATTATTTTTGCATATAGCGGACGTCATAATGCAGACATATCTGGGTTTTGGTTTTTTCCCCCCAGTATGGCATTGTTTTCCTCCTCTGTTTTGGAGGAACTCCAAAAGTAAGCTTATAGAAATATCCATAGTGATGGTCACTCGGTTGGGAAGGGAAACATCCCTGTCTATTTTTTGGCTTGACTTATCAAGGCTTATGAAGGACCTCACTGGAGTGATGTCCCAGATCTGTCTTATACGTAACAATTTAAGGCTTGGAATAAACTGGGAGAAAAATCGCAAACACCCACTGAAAATTTCTATTCATAGGACATATTCTGGGCTTAAATGCCATTGCAGGTCAAGTTAAAAAAACCAAAGAAGGCCGCTAATAATCAGATTCCACTTTCTCAAGTAACATTTCACCTTCCTTCTGAAGTTAATGAGGCTGTCGTGTGCTTCAAGGTGTTGGAAACTTAAGACACAAACAGCTGTATTTACAATATTTTTTATTGTTGGTGTCAAAACAATAGAAAAGACTCAATTTTTGAGAGAGCTCAGTAATAATTATTTTGGGCACATGTGGGTCGGACTGAGTGGGCACTGCAAATTTTGTGTATGAGAGTATTAACCTTCTTATGGGCACATCAGCATTCTGAACTGGAGGTGCAGCAATGGCTGCTGGTTTAACTCCTGCAAACGTGTTTACTTGCCAAGCACACAAAAAGGTGCTCCTAAGGTATGGAATCCTGTTAAAGATGCCCTTTAGAAAGGGAATTTTCAGCTCACAGTGTTTTCAGTAAATAAACCTCTTTACCCAAAAGAACCATGCAAATAGTTTGTCTGGCAGTTTAGGAGCAGGCAGGAACAAGTGGGACATTTCTTAGCTATGCTCTCAAAATTGGCTTGGAGGGTCATCTGATGCTTCAGGGAGCAAAAACTGCAGAGCCAAAGAGCTTCCTGGGTGCTGATGGATGCAGTTTGCACCAGACATCAGTTATTCTCAAACGTAGTGTTCATATTTCATGTGCCTTATAAAAACACTTATAAAATTACTACTCCTTGAGTGAGAAATCATTACAGCCATTACATTAGAGCTCTCTGGTGGTGTCAGGTAATCTTAAACTGTTATCCAAGCTTTTTTGCAGGTCTCTTGATGATTTTGGAATTCTGTATACTCTTTGAAGAACTTAGTCTATATGCACAGCAGAGGTTAAAATAAGTTTATTAGATTTTAAATAATTTTGATAAGCGCATTTTTTTAATTGGATTGCATTAAGTATCCCAGAAGTATACCAAGTGAAGCTTCTGGGGAAGACAGACCTAAACTGCAGTTCTGCAGGCTTGACAGGTGTCTGCAGTGTGACACTTAAGGAAGGTGTTCTGTCTGAAGAAATATGAAGGCTAGTATAGCCTTTTCCCCTTTGGTTTGGCAGCCTGAACTGTGGGTACATTTGTTGAGTTAGACCTTCACTACTCATTTCATTAAAAGCTCCAGGTCTTAACTGCTTGTGAGGTTGCTGTTCCCTAGCCTCTGTTGTACTGAGGATACTGGTGGAACACATGGATCAGTGAAACTGGTACTATGTGTGTTCAGTCAAGAAGAGTTGGCAAGTGCTGAACTGAAGCATTAAGTTTCTACATGAGTCTTACACTGTGGATTTTTTTGATGCTGCATAGCTCTTGCTTATCCAATATTTGTAGTGCTCAGGGAGACTTGGAAGTTGCAACTTTCTTATTTTATGATAAAACCAAAATTGGTCTTGTTCACTAATGAAAGGTCACAATGATGTGGATATTTTTATTGCGCACATGGCAGCCATACATAAAGATGGGATAGTGCCAAATAAACATTAAAACAAAACCCCTCATAAAGGCAATTCATTTTATGTAGCTTTTTCATAAGCATGAAACCAGTCACTTTTACTGGGAACACTTTTAAAGAAACATAGCAATGGTGGCCTCTGACTGTGAAAGCCCAACCTTTTATGAGATAATTAAAAAACCAGACTGATAAATGGGGAATGAATAGTGAAAGGTAATTAAGAAGTTCAGGGCATATTCTTCTTATTAACAGCTTAGTCATTGTGTTAGTACATTGTTTTTTGTGTTTTGAAATGTTAATTCAACCTTCAGTTTGAATCAGAGCAATAGTTAAGTGGGAATATGTTTCTTTAGAGTTCAAAAGTAGACTCTAGGAAGATTTTGTTTCTCTATATGATAGCACACTATATGTTCACAACTCTTTCTTTACAAAAGGCTTTGAGCATAAATAATTGTTTAGAACAAGTGAAACCTTCATTTCAGAATGCCTGGATTTAGTCAGCAAAATATGTAAGAATATATTTTAATTTTACAAGTTTAAATGTTGTATTTTTAAGCTTGTGGGCAGCCAGATGTGTAAAAAGTTTCATCTTTGTGTAAAGGTCAAGACAATTTTGCACTGTAACCAATTTATTTATCTACAGCTGCAAATATATGGCTGAAAGATTCTGATGTTTTCTGTGGTCTTCATCAACAGTGTAGATGTAATTGCCTGAAGTTACTTAAGCTTTCTCTTCTTTATTGTGTCTTACTGATGGAATCCTTTGTAGATGTGTAGACTGTATCTTCCTCTTATTGATTTTTCTGTGCCCATGGCACATTAGAGCTTATATTTTCTGCATCACAAAAAGCTATTTCTGCAGCATTCAAGAAGTGCTTTTGGCTCTTTGACTTTATTTGTTGCCATGAAATTGCCATGTATTTGACTGTGTATCATTTCAGTGAGAAATTATGTTATTACAGTGTGATTAGGGGTATGGAAGTAAGATGGATTGTTGATCCATGGTGCATAGAAAATGCTGCTTTGTGGGATAGGAGCATTCTTGTGTTTGGCAAGAGACGGTGCTCTGTGACTGTGTTCCTTCCCCTTGTGCAGTGTTTCCTATTTCATGTGTGGTGTTTGAGTATGTGCTCAGTTTGCTCTGCCCTGCTTCTTCAGACAGGAGACTGTTTACTGTGACCCCCAGCCAGCAGAAGGAACATGAAGGGGTTTTAGGTTCTTCCATCATCCTGTTCTACTTAGGGCTACCCTCGGATGTGGATACTTGCAAGAAAAACACGATCTAACTTAGCTAAATAAAGAAGGTGCATTTTTATTTTATTTTTACAGTCTACGTGTCTTTTTCCATGACAATTAAGTTGAGTGTTAAGTATTTTTCATTGGCCCTGCCCTTGTTGTTGCATTCACATGCAGTTGATGACCTTCTGTGGGAAATGATGTCTAAGGCTATTTGGTGAAAAATTGTAGGTCACTGCACATGGTGGAAAGAAAGCTATGCTCATGAATATGGAAATGCTGTCATAGGTGATCCTTGGATAGTCTACCAAGAAAGAGGTCCTCATGCAAATGAAGTTTATTTTGAGATTTACTGTGGGCCGACTTACACATTTTTCTCCAGACATTTTGCCTTAGTTTTGGTTTCATCAATCTGCACATTTATATAAAGATGACTGTGTCAGTATAATTCATGAAGTTACTCGTTTCTGAGCTGGAAGTGTGGATGCAATTTTACACTACACTAAACTTGCTACCTCAGGGGGTGCTTATGAGGTAAACCAAATGAAGTAAAAGGGAGATGACTAAAGGCTGGTACAGGTGTAAACTTCAGTGAACTGTCATGTCCTAAATGGGTTTTTTTACAATACCACTTAGTGCAGTAAAGAATAGAAATGATGGCTAATGTTGTTTCATTGAAGTTTTTTGCAATGGCTCGTTAGCTTATGGTACAAGAGTGGAGTACATGTTTTTGATCAAGTTCTGTAATGCAATTTATTAAAATATATAAATAGATATCCTGCAGGGACCCCTGTACTTGTAAAAAAGGGAAATGAAGTTTAAATCCTATAGGGCTTGGTTAAAAAACCAACCCCAAACAAAACATTTTTAAAAGAATTTTGCATCTTAGACTTGTTAGCACACAACAAACTACAACAAATCTTAAGGCTATGACAGTGTTTACTTCAGTTCTAAGGTAAAAAGCTTTCTTTTTTCTTTTTTTTTTCAAACTCTTGTTTGTGTTCACATGTACAGTTGTTTGAAATGCTTTACTAAGAGCTCTTCATAATCAAATTGATGCATAGTCCAGATTGTTCATGATTTCATAGTGATAACTGGGGGAAAAATAGCAGCTTCTGATTGCATTGTATGTTGAAGTTGGAGAATATTCATATATTGCTGTAGCTGTTTCTTTATTGCTTTTGGTAGACCATTAGGAATTTTACTCAGCAATTAAAGACCTTTTTTTTTTATGTGTCAAATAACCTTGAATTTTTAATGTTTGAAAATGAGGATTAAATATCCCAGAGCCATTCGTTTTGTGGTCTGCTGACACTTCCTTGAAAAAGCTAGTGTAAACTGCAGATCAGCAAATTCCCTGCTGTTAGGCTTACAACTTCCCTGGTTTTATAATTACACACAGCTGATTTTAAAATGGGTTTTCTCATGCTCGTTGGTGCAGTGCGAAAGCACCTTGCAGGAAGCGTTGGGTTTATCTCCATCGGGCCGTGTAACGAGTCCCTTGCTGCAACATCTCGCCCCTCCCCTAAGCAACCAGCACGCACTGAGCAGTGGCTCTGCTGGAGTTGCTTCTGTTTTCATGGAGGAGATAGCTGTCCTTGCACTGCAGCAGGTGGAGCTGCCTTGGATCTAACCCGGGCTTCTGGCTGAGAGCATCCGAGTATTACTCTGGGCGGTGAGACAGTTGTCACTTCAAGCTGGCGCTAACATAATTAAATATAAAGCTGACTCAAAAATTTTAAAAATGGACGCAGGATTTTTTCTTTGCATTTTTTTATAAGGTCTGGTTTCTAATATGAAGCAAAATTTTTCCTGAAGGATTCAACCTATTTGTATAAAGGCTTATTTTTGAACACTATGGACCTAGATTAAATGTCAAAGACAGGCAGCAAGCAGCGCTTACAGAGGCATTTTTCTGGAATCTCAGTCACGGATCGATTGAAGTGCACAGGGTCTGAAAAAATGTCTCCTAGCATAAAAAACTTGGATTGTTTTTCTCCGATGCTATGCCACTGTAAAGTAGCGTGTACGAACAACACAATTTCTTTAATGTTTGGATGTAAGGTGGGTCTATAAAAGGACTGTCCTGGAAATGTAAGCTGCATTTAATGAATGATTGCCTTTGTGTCTAATTTAACTGTACCTTAAATTTCTGGTGAAATACTTTGTGTTTTGTTCCATGCCTTGCTCAATTACCCGAGCTCTTAGTGGTGGTGACAGAAGTAATGAATAATCATGCCTACTGTTTAGATATCACTTTGAAAAACATTTTGAATGTAGTGAATACTGCATGTGAAATGTCGTCATTCTCCGTTAATCAGCATTAATCATCATGTAATCAGTTTATTGCACTTGGCTTTCATTTTCTTCAGCTGTAGAGAATTAAATACACAGGAGACTTGCACTGAGATGCAGGGCTGGAAATGCCTCCTGACATCATATTGATGGAAGCAATTGTTAGTGGCAGGTTTGGGTTTAACAGTGCTCTCGGGCATTTAGTAATTTTAGGACTACATCAACTGTTTACGTTTCAGAGTGATAAAACATACATAATTTGGTAATCCTCATAATGGTAAACAGAATATATTCAGTTGTATGTCAAAAAAGCTTTTTTCAATAAAATTACCATGCAATGTCAAGGCTATGATGAGAATGTTAACTACTGGAAAGCCCCTTTAAAATTAAAAGGATATGTGTATGAAGTTACTTTTGGTACAGAAATTTGGAAATCTTTCTCTCCAAAACTTACTTTATGTATTCAGTGTTTCCAAGTCAGTGTAGATTATTTTAACAAAAAAAAAAGTAAATTATTGCATTTCATTTTATAAAGTGGGATCAGTTGTGTGTGCACATATACACACATATGCATGTGTGATGCATTTATATATATATATATATGTATCACAAAATGTTTAAATTGAATAAATGTCACCTAGGTTGAGAAGGGAGGAGTCTAAATTTTTGACTATTTTGGTAGTGTAAATATTATAAAACTTAGTTGAATGCTTTATTTCCAGGAGGAAGACTGTGTCTTATTTTGAATCTGCTTATCCTTCCTGTCCAAAGCATTTCTCAGTTGAAAATATGTATCTATTTTTTGATGCCACTTTGAAACTATGTGATATAACATTGATTTCTTTTTGTGTGTGTGTAACTATACACCCTTTTCTTATTTATAAGATATGCTCATGTTTAAACAGTGAACTTGGGGAGAAAGCCATGGAATGAAAACACTCTCGGGCTGGATTTTGCCCTTTGAGCTGCAAAGTAGGGATGCCGTTCACTTTAAGAGCAAACTAAAAATATCCAGCCAGCATCCAGAATCCACTTTGGGCATTTTGTGCCTGGGCTGAGCGATGGCGGCGGTTCCCGCTCCGCACCTTTCCCCGGCGGCTGGCACTGTGGGCAGGGGGGTCACAGCTGCCTCCGAATGCTGCCGGCACCATTCCTCATCACTGCCTGCCTCAGTGTCCTTCTGCTGCACGCCAGTCAGG
This sequence comes from Grallaria varia, assembly GCA_013396735.1. Classification (NCBI taxonomy): domain Eukaryota; kingdom Metazoa; phylum Chordata; class Aves; order Passeriformes; family Formicariidae; genus Grallaria; species Grallaria varia. The sequence continues at coordinate 744,712 of VWZG01003107.1, forward strand.
GTGTCTTGCAGAGCAGACCCACGGTTTCCTGAGCGCAGATAGCTCAGCAGGGTTGTGCTTTAATAAACGCCTTGGACTGTTTATTCCCAGGCTTTAGTTATCTTCAAATAAACGTGTATTGCTTTTAATCCAGAGTGGGTGCTGTATGCTACTCCTGGTGTACCTCTGTACTGCCTGCACCCCAGATGAACTGAATGCTTTCTCTTTAAATGGTGCCTTGCTGGTAGTGCAGAGATTTTGCACCAGGCGCTTGTGAATTTTGAATAAAAGTTGTGGTGCTGCATAGTGCTAAAAATAAAATGCTCTTGTCCTCAGAGTAGATAGAGCCTTTGAATACAGAAAGAGTCCATGTTTAAATGGCAGTGTGAAATGCTAATGCAGGGTTACCTGTACCGGTCCTTCATATAAAGAAACAATCTCACACAAGTAATCATGTGAAATAGCGTTTTCAATTTGCCTTTTTGACCACATGAAAAGAACATTGACAATCTGAGTGTTCCTTCTTTAGTCTTTTCCGTGGCCTTCTGGGACAAGTTGACTTCACTACCAACATTTCTGGAGTTTTAGTAAATCTATATACTTATCTTGTTTTATTGTTTGTGGATGTCCATGACATGAAGCATTACATAAATACTTTTATTTAACCCAGGCTGTTCATTTTGACATAGGATGGAACACTGTGACCTAAATAAGCATGTTATAAGCTGTTCTATTCAAGACACGGTGTCAAAGTAAAACTGTCCAAGGAGAGTGGAATGCCTTATGTCTTAGTCATAGCTCTAGATAACTAGATAACTCTTATTTAATAATAAAAGAAAACTTAGTGGTTTTATTTGAGAATAAAGTTAGTTACTCAAAGTACCAAACTTGTGTTTAAAAAAGCAAGCGCAAAGATCAAAAAACGTCTTCCAATATTTCAAGTCATTCCGTTTATCATATGTTGAAGACTAAACTGAAAATAATACTGAATGTCCTGTTCCATGATCAGTGAGGAAGTTCTAAAAAGATAAAAACACTATCATCCTCTTTTCTTACATTACTGAAGTTTTTTGTTATTCGCAGGCTTTCGGCTTCTCAGTGTGAATTGCTGTTCACTGCAAAAACGTTTTCTTTGGCTTTCATAATTTTCCTGTTTTTTACAAACAAAAAGTTTTCACGTTGACTTCAGTTCTGCAATAGTGTAGTATACCTTTAGTTTTGCATCCCTTTTTTTCCCGCTCCATGAGAAGGCAGTATTATTTTCCTAAACACTTCCCCTAGACTACCGGAAATACTTGTACAAAAGGCATTAGCATCTTAATATATTGATAATTTTGGATTAGTTTTGTTGTAGCAGGATTATGCAAAAATTGCCTTTATTGTTGCTTTTGTTATTAGTGATGTTGAAAGTTATTTTCTGCTGAATAGTATGTGGACACCAGAGTTGTGAAAGTTGGTTTTGGGGACATGTGAGGAGAACTGTAGGTATTTAAGAGTTTTCTACCCATTTGCTTTTGATGTTGCAATTGTAGTTGTTTTATGCAGGAGTGGAGATGTTGCATGTCAAAGTATTTCAAAGTAACTTCAGTTGCTGGAACCATCTTTTGAAGGATCCTTTCAGATTTAGTTTTATCTTGTAAAGTGGAGCAGTGGCTGAATGAGGACAAGTATTTGAACTTGGAGAATCGTGTGCAAATAGTCTAAAGTCACTCTGTTTTATCATGCTGCCTGTTCATACTGCATCAGAGAAGGTCTCCCTGTAAGCTTTTGTATATTTATCGAATTCAAATGATTAGATTTGCTTATTGAAGTCCTCACTTATTCTTAACCTCTTTCAAACCATGGTTGGATTTGCACAGTGAAAATTAAAACTAGCCCAGGGACAGACTGTGTAAGTCAAAGTGCATGTTTTCCTGGGGTTTGCTGGGTTTGTTATTTGAAGTGTGCAGTAACTTGGAAGTCATGTGTCTGGTGGGTAAGGACAGTTCAAGTTTGGGGAAGGCAAGTGAGTTTAAGAAGTTAACTTATGAACATCTAAATTTTTTTGATTCACTCTTAGATTAAAGATGTTTTAGCACTGATTTTTTTTTTCTTTATGTGTAGAGAAGATACTTTATTGTGCTTTTGCATTTGTTTGCACATAAGGTAGTGGATTGATACGTACATCTGGTATGAATTAGATTTTGATGCACATCCCACTTTGAAGGGAACTATAGTTTATTGCTGCCTCACCTTCTGTCATTAGATCAATCTGGTAGTTAAGGATGTTCTAGCATAATTAATTTTCTGTCCACAAACATGAGATTCTGTAAGGCTTGAATCTCTGGAAAAACTGCCTTGCGTGCTGTTACAGATATGGATTGGGAGTTTAGGGCGTGAGATTGTTTAGGGGTTCCTTAAATAATTTCCTTTCACTTTTGTTTCAATAAGGTTTCTCATGAGAGGATCTTTAAAAAATAGATAAATCTACAGTTTAATTGTCTTTAGTGGGTAGATTATGTATCAATCTGTTTGAAATATCTTTTTAAAATATAGATAAGAGATTAGACAGACCAAAGTGAACCTTTTTTAGGATGAGTTTCCTAAAACTTTTCAGTGCTTTTTCTGTGAACAGGTCATCTTTATTCTCAAAAACGGTTCTATAAAGTGTCCACAGAATCCTTGTTTGCCTTGCATATTGTTGCAGATACTTTATTCATTGTTATTTTTGTCTGATTTTGCTAGGCCTGGGACCTGATGTAGAGAGGTTGTGGACCTGAACGATGATTTCACTGTGGTGAATTTGGACCATCTTCTCGTCTCATGCAAACTAGTACTGGTTTATTAAAGTAAAGGGATTTTTCAGTAGTTTACATCAGTAAGTAATTTAGTCCTTAGAGTTTGGTGACAGTTCAAAACTAGCCTGAAGGTATCCTGTTAATTATGTTGCCTCAGAAAAGACATGTTTTAAATGAATTTTGACACACCTGTGTTCTGCAACAGAATCCTTTGGGGCAGTATCTCTGGCAGAAGTCTGTGTTAAATGTGTAGTACTTGGTTGCTTTGGACTTAAAAATATGGTTATAAATTATAGAGCAGTCCCTAAAACATCTTAAAAGTTAACTACATTGCTTGGCCACTACCTATTTGGGTACTGGGAAGCTTCCAAGGAGTGCAGCTGAGGCAGTCTGTCTGCAGGTTCAGAGCTTGTTTGTCACACCTTTTGCTTTCCTTTGATGCATCCATAGCTCTGATGGCCCTTGTAAACTAGGGTCTCCCTGGAGCCTGGGTTTGGGTGCAGGACTGGATTCTCTTGTTTGTAATCAGAGTAATGGTCTGCTCCTAGTCACTCTGAGATGGGTTTACCCTACTCTTTACCTGATTTTCTTGCTGTTGTTCCAGCATTGCTGCGTGTCTCAGCTTGTCACGAGCCACTTCAGGGAACTACAGAAAAATTAGGATTGCTGGTAGAGGGAAGAAATATTTGGCTGGATTAGTTTGCTGAGCTCTCTCCTCATCTGAAGTCAGATGTGTGCTCGCGGCGAGAGGCAGGAAGATGAAGTTGTGCAGCTCAACCGAGAGCGACTGAAGGGGTTCTGCTGCTTTGGACAGTAGCTGCCCTTGAGCGAGCCAGGCTGTACTGTGAAGTCGTGTCTTTAGACTCCTATGGAGGGCAACTTGCATGGGGTTTTGCTTCGTATTTAGCAGCAGAATTAACTTGGCATGTCTGGAACAGCTGACTGGATTCTTGTTCAAGGGCTGGCAGCGCCTGGGAGAGGAAGGAGGAGGACAGTGTTGAGTGGTGCCTGCTCGACCAGCCAGATCACTTGAATGTGCTGCCTCACATGAGAGGCAGTATTTCAGAGGTGATGCTCCACAGTAAAGCGGTACTAAACACTTTGATGGGGAATTAGCTGTTACAACATACGGTAGTTTGTTTCATTTGATGCTCATAAGTAATTTCTGTAAAGGGCAAGGATATTGTGGCACGTTGGAGAATAAGTAGTACCGTGGATGTTACGACTTCATGCACTTTGTGTCTGTGTCTTCTGTTTGCATTTTGAAACATTATCATGTAAGTATTTCATGTAGTGTATTTTAAACATTAATTTTGTTGTTTGTAGTAGTTTTAAGCTGGGAAATATTTTGCAAATAATAGTGAAGTCAGTCCTGAATATTACATCAAAATTGAATTAGCAGGGGGTTTTTTTGTTGTATTGTTTTTGTTTTTGTTTTTTTGAGGAGTTTGTAGGCCTGGTTGGTAACTTTTAGGGGAGAGAATTCTTTACTACAACATTTTCCAATTTTAATCAAAATAGGGACATACTGATCTAATTAAACTTCATATGCACGGTATTATTATAAGTACTGATATACTATATACTGTAAACATGTATGTATTAGTGAAATCTAAAGCCTGTTTGCACTCAGGCTGCTTCAGATATCTGTTTCTAGTAAATGTGTCTGGTTTCGGGAAAAAAAAAGCAAGGGAATTCTGTGCTGTGTCCGAAGGTATTAACTGTTCTATAAAGGAAATTAGTTTTGATTGATGTGTGACTATTTGGCTGATTTGTTTTGGGGGGGTTTTGTTGTTGGGTTTGTTTAGTTTCTTTTTTTTTTTTTCCAGTGATTTGAAGGTGGGTTTGTTTGGGTGTTGTATGTGCCTCTCCTCCCTCCCAAATCCCCAGTTCAAATGGAATGATCAACTTCCAGCTTTCTACAGGGTCTTGTCTGAGATTATCTGGAAACTAAATCCACTTTCAAAAAATTTTCCTGTATTTTGTAATGAAATCAAATCCTGAGGTCTGGCAGGGACATTTTGGATCACAAGTCTCCCCAAATACTGCCTTCACCAGTGGAGCAGGCTGCTTTGAGTCAGGAGAATTCCTCTTTTCTCTGATGCCACAAGACATTTTCTGTGCTTCTTGAAACTCTAGTGTTTATTTTCTTTAATTGCCAGTGTAATCTAATTAATACTCTGGTAATGTTCCCTTTAAAACAGTTCTTTAAAACTTTCTTTAAAACAGTTCTTCTCTGTTTCTGATGTTTAACATGGCTGCCCTGGAGAGGTAATGTCAACTCCTTTCAGAGTTTTGTTTTGATAAGTGAAAAACAAGTTGATCTCAGAGAACAGTTGAATGGCAGGAATCTGAGGCTGAGCAATCCAGCATCTCACTGCTGCAGGGAAAGGAAAGAAAAAGAACATTTATCTTCATGTAGTAGGGAGCTATTAAGTTGATTATCTCATGAAACCTATCTGCCAAAGATTTGGAAAATTAGGGCTTTTTGGCTAACCATTGCAATTTTTCACAACTGTCAGCTTTTACCATCTCTCCTTTGACATCCAGTTAAGGAGAAGGTATGGAAGTGTTTGGAATTGGGTTCTTGTAGTAACAAAAGTCTTAATGCTCTTGCTTTCTTCATTGGAATTATTTCTTCTGGCTTGTGCTTCCCTGCTAATAAGTAGTATTTTAGAGAAAATAGACTTGAATTGCTTGTACTTTATAATTGGGTTAAGAATGTGTTAAGCATTGTAGGACCTGATAACTAATGAATCATTTCAAGCAGGTTCTTTGTAGTTATCCTTAAGTTGGTAGTATTGTAGGAGTTTTTTATGATGTAGATCTTTGTGGTAGCCAGAAACTGAAGTTGAACGTAACTGTTAAAAGGGTTAGTAGTTATACACTGTTTGTCAGGTACTGCCTTGGTGTAGTGTTGCTGTACATACAGACAAATGGGTTACTTGCAGTCACCTACTGCATTATGGTGTAGAAATAAATTACTAAGAAAAGGATTATTTTTGACTTAAGATGCAGTATGTGGATCTTAGAATTCCATTTTAAAAAATGCTAAAGGAATGTCTACTTTTCTAAATATTCTTCAGTAAGAGTGATAACTTTTTCCAACTTCAAAATGAATACATGCTTAGAAGGTTTTTCTGTGCCTTTGGTGATGTGACATGGTTTCCCTGTAAACTAGTAATAATTATGTATGCACTCAGGACTGCAGTAGTGGTGTGTGAAAGGGAATGCGGGTGGAAACTGTTGGCTTGCATCTTTCAGACGCAATAAACCCTACAGGGGTTTAGGTAACTTCCTAGTAATTCCAGATGAGACTGAAAAGGCTGGAACATTTTTGGCAGGATCAGTCTTTAAACTAAAAATACTAATGAAAACTTTTATTTATAGATTTTACTGCCTTGAAGTAGGAAAGGTCAGAAGAATAACTATTTCTGATTGACTTAGGTTTTCTGGATAGTCTTTTCCCGTTTCTGTGGTGGACTGATCTTTTTCTGTAATTTTTTTTCTTCAGAAATACCGCTATCAGGATGAAGATACACCTCCACAGGAGCACAGCTCCCCACACATCGCCAATGAGGTGACGGGTCCAGAGCTGGTTCATGTATCAGAGAAGAATCTGTCACAGATTGAGAATGTCCATGGATTTGTTTCCCATTCTCATATTTCACCAGTAAAGGTAGGCATTTTAAAAGTTAAAATAAGAGTGAACTCTTTTGCTATGCCCTCCAGGAATTGAACTTTGTGGGGCAACAAGATTACATGTGATACACCTGCTTCTGGTTTCTTACGGAACTGCTCATTTGTGAAATCTGCTTGTAGACATTAAGCCATTAATTTACTTCCACACATTCTGACTAAATGTGCATGGTAGTAAAATGCCCGGAAAGCAAATATAGGTAACTTAAAGTTCTGGATGGAATTTTGAGGGTCACTGTAGTTCCTGCTGCCAGTTACATTTTGGGTTTTCTATTAGGATCCTGTACAATCAATTCAGAGTTTGTTTCTAGTAAATATTTTAATGGAGGCCCTATGTAGGAAATGTAAATGTCTCTAGAGTTTTTCAGAAAGCAGCACCATTATTCTCAAGACAGCTCCAGTAACTTCAAGACAGATTTAAAGATTAAGACAACAAACTGAGTGTGAGGTTTGGGAGTGGATTATAACAGGCAGTTTTATTCATTGGGTTAGTAGGTAGATGCAGCTTAATAATTTTCTGAATAGCAGAGCATTTCAGTGTGCCAGTCTAAGTGCTGTTCTCTCTAACACCTCTGAGCCTTTATGACTTGTTTTGAGGAAAAGATGGAGAAGTGATTTGTTACTGATGAATGTTTGTGCTTTAAAATTATGAGATGGACTTGCGTTGTAGGAGGCTTTTAGCTTGATGTATTTAGCATGAATTGTTGATGTGTGCTTTGTGACTGCAAAGAACAAATGCCATTACACTGGGAACAGTCCCAGGGAGAAGGACTTGGGGATGCTGGTGATTGAGAGGCTGGACATGACCCAGCCATGTGCTCTGGCAGCACAGGAAGCCCAGTGTGTCCCGGGCTGAATCCAAAGCAATGTGGGCTGCAGGCTGAGGGAGGGGATTCTGCCCCTCTACGCTGCTCTGGTGGGCACCTGCAGTGCTGCATCCAGCTGTGGGGTCCCCAGCATAAGAGGGAGATGGATCAGTGGGAGTAGGTCCAGAGGGGAGCCATGAAGATGATCAGAGGACTGGAGCACCTCTGCTGTGAAGACAGGCTGAAAGAGTTGGCTTTGTCCAGCCTGGAGAAGAGAAGGCTTCAGGGAGACCTTAGAGACCCATCCAGCTCCTGAAGGTACAAGAGAGCTGGAGGGGGAGTTTTTACAAGGACATATAGTGATAGGACAAGGTGGCGAATGGTTTGAAATTGAAAGAGGGTAGACTTAGATTAGTTAAGACCAAAAATTCTTTATTTTGAGTGGTGAGACACTGGAACAAGCTGTTCAGAGACTATGAAGAAAAATCTTGTTGAAAGTATCACCTCCTTATAACTGACTTGTAAGGAGTCTGTAGAAGATCAAGCTATATTGTGTATTTACTACTTGTTTTCCAGGTTTTTTAAGATTTAAAAAATGTATATGATGGTATTGAACACAGTTATTTTTCCTTATAACTCCATAATGAACTCTGTATTTTTCCATAGTCTTCAGCTAGAAAATATGAATTCTTTAAGCCCTAATGAATAACCATTTTGAAGTGGGCTATACTGACCTCTGAAGTGCCTTCTAAGGATGCGGATATGACAAAGCTTCTTTCATTATTGAGAATGGCCAGGACTTCAATCTTGTCTGGCTTATGAGGACAGACACAGTGTAACGCACTTTCATATGTCTAATTCCCTAAATTTATTGATATTCAGAAAGTTACAACACATTTTATATGCAACCATTAGAAATAAAAAAAAATAATCTCTTCTCTGGAGGCTTAAGGTCACCTCTGTTTATTCACAAGCTTTTCCTGATTCCTAGAGCAGTTAGTCTTGGCTTTCAAGAAGCATAAAGGGATCAAAAAGGCAAAGAGGTGAGGTGTAAAACTTGTCTGGAAGAAAGAAAACTATTTTGGAAATAGAGTTAAACAGTGTATAAGTGTATTTACAAAATATGATGAGGCCTGTTCAAAGTACTGTGTGTCTTAGGTCTCTGAGGAGAATTGCTATTATTTTTTTCAAATTGGTAAATGCTGGAAAGTAGTCACTTGATAAGAAAGAATGTATGTGAGAGAAATACTGTGCAGCTCCTATTATCATTTATAGCATATGTATGATCATTTTCAGGTGACTACTCTCTCAATGTCACAGCAGTGTATGGTAAACTGAAATTTTTCTGAGCTTTGTTAATCTGAAAACTGGGATGGACGCTCCAGGTTTCAGTTGTTTACCAGCATTTTGTGGAATATTGAATTCTGATGCTAGCTGACTGCTGGCTTTCTTCTCTCCTGAAGAGTTTACTTTGCATACATTGATTATAATCAGTCTGAAGTTATTTGGAGTGAGCAGTACATCCATGGTTTCATAGGCATAGCTTGTGCTGCAGATCAGATTAGAAAAACAGCACCAAGTGAAGAGCACTCTGCAGGATTTATTTGATAGCTTGGCTTGATGTGTTGTGTGAGGGCCAAGTCTCGGCTGATATACAAGCTCTTGATTACCTTTGTCTAAATAGTTCAGTGCTTAAGGGAACTAAATGTAATAGAGAATGTGTTTATTAGAAGAATAAAATAATAAGAGGAGTTCTTCAAATACAGCATTAGTAGTTTGGAGAAGTCAGTGATTTTTTAATCACATGTTGCTTTCTAAGCAGAGCCTCAGAGGGCAGTAGAATCAGACTGTGAGGAATGTCTTCTGTTACAGCAAGGCCTCTGTAGTGTGGGGCAATAATATAAAAGAATAGATGAGAAGGGAGGTGCCTGGTTCTAACTAGTTTGCATTTTGTTCCTGAGACAAACTTTCTTGCTTAGACTGCCGGAGACTCTTTTCAAAGAGCAGCTTTCAATGACCAAAAAGACAATTGTGCATCCCAAATTTTTAGAGCATGGTCATGTGAGTTAATGTTCCACATTAAGTACTGTAGTAACTCAAGGTGGTTTATCCTTGAGGGAGGAGTGGGCTACCTCAGATTCAGATAGGGTTAAAATATTGCATGTTTGCAATTAGCATGGAATAAGTGATACTAGGTGTACTGATATAAATTTTAAATAACGCTTACACGTTTTGTTAGTGGAGCTTTGTCAGTTGAAAGAAGAAATGTTTACTTGCTGTATCTTGAGTAACAAGTAAAAATGGTTTAGATGATTTCATGTCCTCTGTTCCCTATTTAATACTGTGTGAAGTAAACCCTGATTAGTGCTCTAAAACAGCTCTTTTCCCCCCACCCCCTCATGTGTACTGGTGGAGAATCATGAAGAGATAGGGTCCACGGTAATACTTCAAATCCTTCACAGACATTATCCTAAACACTTTAAAGAATATTTTTAGGTAGGTAGGCAGCTGGTACTGTGATTTCGTTAGTGTGAGGTTTCCAAATTCCTCACAGAAACTTGTGGTTACAATGCGAAGTTCCTTAAGTTCTGAAATTGTGTGATCCCCTTGGACTGTGATGTTACTTGAGGCAGTGTGTTGCTCTGCAGATTGGCCACGAGATGGCGATGCTACAAAAGGGTTTATTTCCATGTAACACTGAATTTAGCTTCTGTACCACGCCTTCAGAATGAGTGGTTTGGATTTAACATCTGCTGTTATTAAATTGCTCCAATCAAGTGAAATCTGTCACAGATATATGATATAATACCAAGCAATTTTTTGAACTGTGGAGTGAAAGCTGGAGTTTTCTATCAAGTAAAAAAGCTTTGAATAATAGATTATTACAAGGCTATAAAATAATGGGTCATGGTGTAATAAGACAAAAAAAGATCAGTAATCTTCCTTTAAAGCAATTTGTGCGTGAAAGGGAAAGCATTTTATTTATAGCTCATGCAGCTATAAATTTATGATGCAGCATGGCAATTCACTATGTAAGTGTAAACCCTGATTGAGGCTTCTGTATATTCCAGTATTATGTTTTAGTATTATATCTTGGAATTTAGGGCTCTTATTTCACTGGTAATACAGAAGCTCTGAAGAAAACATGTAATAATTTGTAAAAACAGGAAGCTAGACTTAGTGATTCGGAAAAGTCTCTGCAGTTCTTTTTTTCTTAAATCTCTTTTGCTGATCTGTCTCTGGAGATTTTCACCGTAGCACCAATCTTCAAATGCTGTGAGGAAAATGCCTGCACTCAGTCTGTTCCTTACACACATCGACATGGACAGCTGAGCAGAAATATCTTAGTTTGAACATGCTCTGTTAGTCTAGTAAGGGAGCTAAAACTGCTTATTCACGCCATACTTGAAAAATTTTAATTACTGACTGAATAGTCCATCCATAAGGCATTCTACTGGTCAAATATTTGATATCTCTAGAGTAGCTTTGTAGCAGTACAGTCTAGGAACTGTGAAAAATAGGTTGGAGGTGATGGTGGGAAATACGTTAATCTTAATTTACAGTTATGTAACTGTGGACTCTTGTCCATATTTCATGCAATGCCCTTGGCTGCTTTCCTGTTCTCACACGGTTGCAGGAATGGTGATCTCTGTACCAGTGATGCTGGGAACTGGCAATGCTGTGCAGATGGGGCAGAGCAGTGATCAGCCTCTGTCACTGCTACCTGTGTGATTTCTGCACAGACCTGGCACTCTGGCTGAGGGCTGCTTCATTCTGCTAGAGCACTTGTGCTTCAGGTAATGCACTAAAAATCCCCACTTCTCAGTACTAAAGATATTTTAAACATGTGTTAGACGTGTGGATTAGTGTTTTTTGACCATTTAAAGCACATTAGAGGAGTCTTTTGTGGTTATATAAAAGCATTTCAGTGAATAAACCTATGACTTGATAATATTATATTAAATGCAAATGAGTTACTGTTTTCCTGTCTGTGAACAGTGAAATATTTCAAACTAAACTGAAATACTGTACCCCATTGAAAAGAAAGGGGTAAGTTTTACCCTCAGATCTTCACTAAAGGAATCTTTTTGAGTAGGTGAAGCACCTGGTGACTACCTTTGAAGCAGAAACTGTGCCCCATGTCAGTGGCCCTGTGCTTTATCTCTGTTCACTTTGTAGTGTCAGATCTGGGAAAAAATAAAGTTTTTCAGGCTCAATTTACATTAGAGTGCAAGTAGTCTTATTAGAATAAAAGCAGTAAAAGAGCATTTACCTTCTTTGGCTCTGTGAATCTGTGTTGGAGCTTGAGATGCTATATTGGGGAGGGAAGGATTGCTCTAAGCTTACACTATTGGCTGATGAGAGAGGAAGTGGATTAGTTGGCCATTTTGTTTGGCATAGTGCTATGGTCATGTGCCTGTTGGGTGAGAAGTGTGTGTGTCCTTTAGCCTTACCTTTCCTCTTGCTTAGAAGCAGCAGCTTGTGTTTCTGTGCCCCATATCCTATGCTTAGTGTAGTGGACACGTCATTTCAAAAAAGTTTCTAACAGTGTGTCATTGGTACCCAAACCTTCTCCAAAGAGGCTTTGTAATCCTAGGGCAGCGCTGCAGTTGTAGCTTTACTATGTGAAATAAATGTCTTGTGCTCACTCATTGTACCCCTGTTTTTTTCCCCACATGTGTAGTCATCTTTGGAAAAGTATTTCCAAGACCTAATTGCATTTAAGCTTAATGGTTTTAAATTAACCCTGATTTGAAACTGCTTATCTATTGGTGCTGCAATGCTGTATAGCAGTCTACTTATCCTGACTGTGGCATCACAGGAATGAAATATGGCAAGGTGCTTGTTCTTAAAATATCTTCGAGAGGGGAGAGGAGAAATGGGAACTCTCTCTCGTTTCTGTACCGGCAAAACACAGTGAAACTGTTCTGAAATGCAGAATCAATGAGCATGTGAAGAAATGAGATATGAGAAAGCAGTGAATTAATTGTAAAGAGAATTTCTGCTGCATAAATCCCTTAAACCACGTGCATAAAGATCATCTTGTTGATGCTGGTTTCTAGGTTTTCTGAGATGCACACAATGGACTTCCTCAAAGTTTACAGAAAAACTTCAGCTGTCACAAAATAACAAAAAATTTTGGGATCTATTAGTTAAAAAGCCCAAACCAACCCAAATGCCCCATCAAAACCAAACTGACAACAAAAGGAAAGTAAAAGTTAAGAAAGAAGATTGGTAATCCTGATGGATGGAGGTTACCAGAAGGATCTCAGAAGAACTTGTATTCTCATTGCATCATCTTGGAGGAATGAGAGCTCAGGGTTATAAAATCAATGGGATAATGATCTCAGTATTCAATTTACAGTCAAAAAGGCAAATGGAACACAAGGAATATATAGAGAAGCAAATGGGAATTAAACTGCATTATCTTATCACTTTAGAAAGCTGCACATTCATTATCTTGATTAAAAAGGCAAATTTAGAAATGGCACATAAAAGCGTAAGAGTGGTCAGAGGCAGAGGGCAGCTACTCTACAGTGAAGGATGAACTAGTTTGACCCCTCAGCTTGGAACAGAGCTGAGTCAGGAGAAACTACAGCAGGTAACACTGAGTCTCTGAAAATATGGAAATGACTAGGGAATGGTTATTCCAGAAATTAAAATCTATATTGAGAAATATAAATTAGCAGATGATACTGACTTTTAGAATAATCTCTCACCTGCTGACAGTATTTTGGTTTCTGGCTACACCAATAAAGCTATTACAGCATACATGACTTGTCTCTTCTGCCTTGTTTCTTCAACTGCAAACAAGCACCTTTATCTAGCTCCTTCCCATTAATCTGTATGAAAATAGCTGTTATATAAATGTGCATATTCACGCTTGCTTCCTTCAATACAGGACAATCTCCTTTCCACTTAAACTTGAATCTTGTGCTGATAAGATTAATAGGTTCCCTTCTTTCTATCTCCTGATGTGTCTTCCCTCCAGTTCCATCTGTTCCCTCAAAGGATTCCCCAGAAGTCTTTTGGAGCTTGTGGAGCTTCTGTTCAAATAGCCCTCTATGCTCATTAGGAGAGTTTTTCTGCTCTCAGGAAGACTAATGGTCTTTACGATTTGAACTGTGCAGGTTCAAGGTTAGCTAACAGTCAAGGTAATTTTAACTTCCTCTCTGTCCCGGTACATTTTCTTGTCCTGCTTCAGTCTGAGCAGGTAGGTGAGATTACCCTGGAGATGAAGATGCTGTTTCCATTTAGAAATTAGAGATCAGTTGACATGTAATTTGCTATATGGGTTATGATTGTGAGAAAGCTGCAATCTGTTACTTTTTTCTAAATTGAGAACTTTGTAAAGCTTTGCCGTCTTTAGCAGAAAGGCAGTGTATCTGGTGTCAGGAACATACCTAGAATACAAGGAATTATAGAGAAAAGTTTGAATGTACCCTCAGACATAGTAATTTTTAGACTGATATTGTCCTTTGGTTGGTCACACTTGAGAGGAGCTGTCATACAGTATTTAATTAAAATGCATTGCCTGAGTTCCTGATAGGTTACTACTTTTAAACTTCCTGTAATGGAAGAGTGTGCAAATATATGCAAAGGTGTCAGTTTGTGTCTTATAGTAAGAAGCAGTTGACCAAATCTGCCCTTTCCTCCATATGGATCTGCTCAACAAATTCTTGTCAACAGAGACAAAAAAGAAAAACGGTAACAGATGGACTGTGGATTAATCCAAACATTAGAGCAACCTAAGATACAGTAATCAACATCAAGTTGTCCTAATAACTGGTTATACTGTTTTCGCCTGAGATTTTCCCTGAGCTCCCAGTGCCGTTGGGTTCATTTTGATGACTGAAGCAAACCTAAGGAAACTTGCTTTAAACACAAGATGTTTTTATCAGTCTGGCGTGCTAAAAAGATGGGCAGGAGATTCATGAACAGGGTGCGGAAGACCAGGCAGTTTAATCTGCACAGATGGGTAGGTTGTCTGAGTATGAATAATAAGGTAATAATATTTTGTATTGAATATTTATACTAAAATGTGTCATTATAGAATAATCATGCTGAGGTGTTTACTTATAAGTTAGTTTCAGCAGTAAAATATGTACTTTTTATTGACTGTGTGACCTATGTGAATCACACTAGATCAAGAACCATCCTTCAGTCCTGTCTCAACTGAAAGCTAAGGTAGACTTTCTAGCATATCTTTAGCAAAAAGGGTTAACAATTTTTTTCCCCACAGTACTTGAGTCCTAAACTCCCGGGCTTTGGCTTAGAATATGGTATATGCTTGTTAATGAGACTTAAATTTGTTATGTCGGGAAAAGTTTATTAAACTTAGAATTCTGAAAACTGTAAAACATAAATATGCGCTTGTGTCTGCGTTTTCAGTGTTGTTTTTGTTCCCCTCACTGGAGAGTCGAAGTGCATAATCTTATGGTTGAGTATTTAGATTGATTTCTGCACGTTTCATCTCTGTTTTTTTGGTCAAAACCTAAATGATATTGAAAATAAAATACGTTCCTGCAATTTTTTTAGGTGATTGTTGAATTTTTTTCCAAGTCTACCAGTTTATTCCTTAGGGTCTGTGCTTGTTTTAGCCTATATTCTCTTTAGCTAAATGGTAATAAAACTAATATATGACACTTTTCAAATGCTTCATGGAGATTGTTGTTTTTTGTTTAGAAAGGGTAATTGAGCTATAACTGCTATTTCTGTTTACAGTTTTTGTTACTGTGCCTTTTTAATTTGTAGGTATTTATTCTGCTTTTAAAGTTATATCCAGGAAACCTTTATCTTAGAGATTAAAATAGGGCATTATGCCATGTTTTACCTTGTCCCAGCAAGCTGATAATACGAATTTGCTTAGGTACAAAGTCAGAGGAATTCTAGTCCAGGTATTTATTGACTTTTACATTTAGTCACCACTGTGATTACTATATCTTGTTAATTGGCCAGAGACCAAAAATGTTACTCTACAGCCACTAGAAATGCAGATGAATCTTGCAGTAAATTTATTATGTGATGTTTTGTTTTGGGAGAGGATTCTTCACCTGTTTGGTTTTTTGTTTTCCCCTCTCCAATCTGCAAGTTCTCAGTTCTTGCCTTACAATTTTTATCACCATCAGATCAATATCCAGACTATGGAAAAGGGGTAGATGGAAGCTCTCTGCTCCTTTTAGGACTCCCTGAGGTTCCCTGATGAGTCTCCCTATTGTACCTCTTGACTCTGGAGGCAGTTCCAGCTGCCACGTCTGTGTTGATGATTCTCCTTTTTCTGGATATTCCCTTTTCTGTCCAAATAGAACTTTCTCCAATTTTTCCTTGTAATTGTTTGACCCTCTGTTGAAATGCTCTTTGACTGAATAGAGCCCTTGTTTTTACTGCCTCCCAGTCTTTTTTCAAATGTACAAGTGATCATTCTTCTAGTGTGGACTCCTTCTGTTATCCTGATGTTGTGCCATCTCCAGAGCTATGCCTTGTCTTTATCTTCAGGTTGCTCTGTAGCTGGTAAAAATGGTGGCTTGTTTCATCCCCACAGTGCAGGCTCCTTCTACAAATAACTGCAACTGTATCTGCTTAGGCGTCAGCAAATCTTGCTCAATATCATTACCATCCATATGGAGTGTAGGTGACACAGATTGCTATCTTGCATCACCAGCAGGATTGCATAACCTCTTCCTTAAGTACTCTTCTGGATTTCTGTCTCTGTTGAAATTAAAGCATCGTTGCTGCACTTTCAGGAAGTTTTTCTGTGCATATGTTGCTTTCCTGAAGTGCCGATTTCTAAAATCTCTGTGTCACTGATGCCATTGTTGATTGTTGTCTGGATGGGAATCATCCTTGAAAGAAACTGCACTAAAATGCAGCAAAACTCTCTTATCTTCAGACTGATAGAATAGTGGGAAAAATATGTACTTGGTATGTTGCTTGTCCATGTATTGCGGTACTTTCTTTCAGAATTTTAAACAATACTCTTCTGTGTGACTCTCCATTTGGAACCTATGGAGAGAGAAATGAGTTCTTGAAGCAGTTTTTTCAAAAGTTATACTAATTCTTGTGCTCTAAGATATTTAATAAAATGTATAGCAGTGTGGACGTTCAAGGCCATATGTAGAAAAAGATAAAAAATATTTTCACCTTGACTCTTTATAAAAAGACTTGGAACTCAAAGCATGTAATTTGTAGCTTTTTCCAAATACCTTCAAGCATAGCCAAGGATTAATAAATTTCTCCACTAATAAATCCATGGCATTTTCAGACTAAGTATTTTCTTTGTGTCTTGAAAAAGGTAGGACTCAGGTAGTGCTGCAGTATTCTTGTGAAAAGAATTTTTGTTACAAAAAGCATATGCATTTAAAAGGATTGTTGTATCTTCTATGTCTCAGGCATTTATTTACCTCCATTATCTCTCCTATGCTCATAGCTTTGAGGACACTGCACAAGTCAGACCAAGTTTTGTATGACTTGCACTGATAAGCCATTCTATTTTATAAATATTAATAAAGTCTGTCTGAAAGGTGTGCTCAGAATATTGGCATGTGGTTTGTTGTTGAGCTGTACTAGTGACTAGAAGTAAATGGTGCATCGATCTTACTACGACAGATTTCAATTAATGGGCTTATTATTTCTGCTTGTAACATAAGCTCTGGGGAAGAAAGGGTTTCACAGAATAGGGCAGCTGTCAGAAAGAATTTAAGCAGAAGATTATATTGCACCCCAAAAAGTATGTGGGGGATTTTGGTAATTGGCACTAAAATGCACATCATGAGTCAGAATTGGAATTATGTGGTTGTAAGTTGTGGCAGCGTTGTAAGCAATTTTTCTGCCTTTGTTCATCATATGGAGACTTTGCTGCTTTTTTTAAAACGTTTGCCCTGGTGCGGTGATTATGGCCATAGAAATAAACCACAAACTGTTGTCGTCATTTTGTGTTGGCTTGCCAGAGACAAGCTTATACTGAAAGCCTTGACACTTCACTGATTTCATTAGTCATCTCTGATGTGAGCTGGAGGGCTTTTTTTAAAACAGTTGGCTATAAAAATTTGAATGACGAGTTCTGTAAGGTAACTCGAACTCCATATAATCTTTTAGATGAGTAGTCTGTATTCTTTTTTTATTGTGAGGAGAGCAGAGAAAATGCACACCTCCAGCAGTAATACTTGTCATGTTCATGGGAAATCAAAATAATCTTACTGAAAAGTCTTTAGTGAATAGTAAGAATTTTTCACATTTGAACTACTCATGTGCTATTGAGAAATAATGTCAGGTCACAATAAATATATATATTTATTGTTTTCATAGTAGTCACAGAAATTTGGAAATAGGGGTTATGAACACGACACATTATTTACAGAATAAGAACAACAGAGTGTATACTCTTAGTGTTTTATCTTAGTCTCTCTAATCTTCTTGCTGATGAAAAAAACCCCAAACCACTGCAGAACAACCTCACTGGACATCCTCTGATACCCAACACAAAATTAGTGTTTTGTGGCACTGTGATTCCCTCCCTTATAGTTATTTTATGCACTAAAGAAGGGGGAAAAACAAGAAACCAGCAAACAGTTGGTTCTTAAATTCTTGTTTTGAACATGGTGTTAAAGTCTTACTGATCTGTGGAATGTTTTCAGAAAGACAGAATCAGTGAGCAAGTGCAGTTATGCTGTGTGCTCCCTGTTTTGTTTGCTTCAGGTTCATAATTTATGCAAGCAAGGAAGTGAAAAGATGCGATTGGATCTTTCTACAGGCAGTGATTGAAACTTGGTTATTTTTGATCCGTGCTTTCTCCACCCAGTAGCTGTTATCATCCACCACCATCCTCCTAGCTGTGAATTTGTAACGTTGTACTGTACCTGCTACCCACTTTCCCTTGCATATCTGTTGTCAGCTAGGAAGAGAAAGCAAGGTTTTCATCCTATGGGTTCTGAAAAGGAAAAATAAGGAAAACCTTTGCTTGCCTTTTTTCCTTTCTTTTTTTTTTTTTTTTCTTCAAATTGCTCAAGATTATACTCATCACTGTAATCACAGGTACAGAGGGGGGATGTAAAGGGGGGAAAGCCTTGGAAGAAAAATACCATCAGCTAGCAAGAATTTTGTTTTCCTGGGTTAGTAAATGATGCTGCTGTAATTCTATCTGCATTTTTTTTTTCCTGCTCATTCACCACTCAGCAGCTGGTAGGGAATTAAGACTGCCTGGCAACCACCTGCAGAGCTGCAGAGATGAATTACATTTTCGGAAATAACACACTCCTCTATTCCCGTGCCAGTCGAGGCAACACTGTCTCAAGCCACAGTTCTGTAGGCCCAAAGCAGAAGCAGTGGGCAAAGAAAGGCTCAACAGATGAGTTACGGAATGAGCCTTCCCGGTGGCAGCAGATAGTGGCCTTTTTCACTCGGAGACATGGGTTCATTGACTGCATTTCTGTTGCTGCCAGATCCACCCAGGTAAAATGCCACTTGTTAAAATGATTGTGTCTGCATGTTTTCTGCTTACTTGCTTGTCAGAAATAGCAATTATTTATATATGCATGATTTCATGTAATCTCTTATTTATGAATGGTGTTTTCTGTCTGCTTTCATTTTCATACTTTATGGAGCTCTGTATAATTTCTAGCATTAAAGCATGAAAATGGAAACACTAAATGAGGTCTGATATTTATTTAAGTTATTTTGGAAGTGACGAGCCTCCAGCAAGTTTAAATATAAGATATTTTAATGAAATAGTGCAATATTAAAAAATGTACTTTGCGTTCTGCTGCCTGGCTCTGGAGGGGAATAACGTACTTAAGTAATATCAATTTATAGCTCTAGCAAGTTGTCAAATCAAATAAGGAATACGTATTTAATGGTTAAGGAATTATGTCTAAAGGATTAAATAATTTAAAACCTCAACTCTAGGTAGCATATAAAATTCTGGTCTGTAACAGCTTTCTAGGTTTTTTGACTGCTACTAACCCATAATTGAGGTGAAGGAATGCCTTCCTTACATACAGAATGCACATTTAATAGTGCAGTCTGTAAGAAAAACATGACATTTTCAGCTTCGGTGTCTATCTGCTCTAAGTCATGTTTTTATTAAGTGTCATTGAAAGTCAGGTAAAAATAAGCAAGCTAAATCTGAAGTGGGTGGCTTTGAGTTCTTAGAGTTGATATTGAGAGGAGTTTAAACTTAGTTGTGTTAGAAAATAAGTACATCTCTGGACATTACGACAAAGAAAGATCTATGGAACAATGCTGAGATGTTGGTATTATTTAAAAATGTGACATCAGGTTTGTTTCACTTACTGCCAAGTGAAATTCATCGTTAGTTTAATCTGAAATACTACAGAAACTTGTAAAAAGGGTGAAAATTTATTCTCAGACACTGTAATTTTGTTAGGATAATTCGTATCTGTTGGTAGTTGTTTCAAAGGAATTGGCACTCTCTGAAGTCTGCCTATTGTTACCTGTTTTCTGCTTATGAATTTGAAGTAAACAATGAATTGGAGAGTGTAGAGAAGGATTTTCACTTTCTTGTTGCAAATGTACATGATGTGGAAGACAGATCCTGTAGTTTCTCTAATGGCTCATTATACAACTGGAAGTGATGCATTAGATAGACATAATAGCTTTTAAGTACTGTTTTGGTGTTTGGTTTTTTTTTTTTTGGTCAAAATCTACAATATTAACCTTTTGAATAAATATTATAGTTGCTCTTGTTAATTTAATGCTTGAAGAAGTAATGTTAGAATGCTTGAAACTTGCAGCTGGACTGACTAGTCAGGCCTAGAAATATGCTGATAAATAAAATATGGAGTGGTCTCTGCTTTGAGTGAGAGTTGGATCAGATAAAGATCCTGAGATTCCTTCAAACAGAAGCTGTGATTCTGTAAATATCCCACTGTGTTCTGTTTTTCTGCTATGCAAAAGACTGCTTACCTCTGTGAAAGCCTGCCAAATTTTTTCATATCTCTGACAGTTCTTCTGTTAAAAAGAACTGCTTATACATGTTCATGGCCAGAAGGAGAGGAAAAATAACAAAATATTTTGAAGTGGTTGTTAAAAAAACCTTAATGAGCATATTCAGAAGTAAAGCACTGAAAACATAAGAGCTTGTTTAAGCCACTTCCTCTGGAAAGATGCTGTACTGTGCTCATACCTTATCCTCCCATTGCAGCTGTTTTAGCCTCAGGGAAAGAAAAAGGCATTTGGAGATGGTGCAATTTTGTTTTTCATTTCTTGTAAATTTGTGTTCTTTGTTGTAATATTCTGAAAATTCTTGACATCTTTTGTTGGTTCATTTAAGATACCTCCACATCATTTGAATGTAATCTCATTTGCAGAGTCTGAATAAATAATTGGATATGAGGTACTTCTCATTTTGGCCTCCTCTGTAGAAATTCTATTTGTGATCATGGACTTTATTTCTTCTTGTTGTCATGACATCATGATTTTTAACAGATAGACAATCAATGTGATGGTTTTCAAAGTACTGGTCTCCTGCTTCCCCTGTGAATCTGCTACAAAGCCCCAAGATTCAGCTGTCTCTTCATTGCTTGGCTTTCTTGGAGGGCATAAAATGGTCATAGTTGCTTAGTTCTCTCCATTACCAGTGAAAGGGAAACAACCCCTGGAGATGGAGCTGCACATGCCTGTCCTTCTCTGGGACCTGCTTGGGTCACCCCTGCCCAGCAAGGTGTCAGAGGATTTTTCCTAAAGAAGAGGCTTTGGATTTTGTAGTAGGGTATTTTCTGAGTGGAGGATCTTGTACCCTAAAGAATCTTTCTGCCATAGTTATCACTTGGTCCATGCCCAAAGAGTGCACGTGTCCCCAAATGCATTATGCCCCACTAACCATACCAATCTCCTTCGGGAGCCTGGGAAGCTGATTTAACATGCTCAGGAATTTGAGGCCTTTATTGTTTCTTCCTTCTCATTCCCTGTGATGTGGAGTTACTCAGTTACAAGAAGCAAACAATTTGATTAGGCATTGGTCTCTGAATTTTTGTCAGCAAATTTATTAATTTCTGTAATAAAAGCCAAATCTCTGGTACAAAATGGAAGGTAAGGATAAAACCAAACATACAACAAATTCATACTCCCAAGGGTGAATAGCTGTACCATGAGCTTAGTAAATACATGGTTATGCAAATGAAAAATACAGGGTAATTTGAAGTGCTGCTCTAACAAGAGATATGCAAACTGCATCAACGAAGATAGCTGTATGGAGAGCACTGCTTTCCCCCCAAGGTCTTTCCAGAGCTCTCAGAAGCTCCTGTTTCTCACAGGGAATCCAGCTATCATGTCTCAGAAAGCATTTTAACTGTCTGCTGTAGTTGGCCCATGTTGTGCAACAAATGCAGAAACTGATTTTTGTGCAACTCACATGTCATTAAACTGTTTCTAACAGCAGTGCACTGAAGTTATTTTTAGCACATCACTGAGTATGATCTGCTTTCAGCATTGGATACTGAATAATTGTTTAGCTCTTTGAATACGCTGTGCTAATTGGTACTTCTATTTTCTAGGTTATATTTTAGGAAAGAGGAGAAGGAGCAGGACAGAAACCCCCTCCTAACTCTACTTATCCATTTCAAAAACTTAACTTTAAATTTCAAAGCTTATTAACTGTTTTTGTGAATTTTTAGCCCAGTCATTTCTTGACTTTATCTTCCTTTTAAGATCTTGATAAGAGTGTTGCTGTGTAATTAGTCCTGGACTGTTGCTTTCAAAGTCACTTAAAATAATGGATGTAGTTCTAGGATGTACAAAGTGCTATGTCTAATCAGATAACAACACAGAGGTATTGTAAAATGCATTAAAAAGACAGTGATTAAAAAAATTCAAGTGTCTATCCTAATCCCCCTTTTATTGTACTTCCTGCAAAAACTGATTTTTAAGAGTGATATTTATAATCCTTTCTGTATTTTGGTATCTTTAAGTATTTATATATTGCAGCTAATATTGAGATGAAATCATGAAGCAGCTTTAAATAGTATGGGCTTTGGATGACTTCTGAAAGAAAGCACGTTCTGAAATTTAAACATGAGTTTTACTGTACTAAGTTTCCTTATTATTCTTGATTTTCAGCTATGTAATATCACACATTTGTAAAAGCATGAATTTATTTTGCAAATTTTAGTTCTTCCACTGGTTGCGTTTTCCCATAAGATGGCATTGTAGCAGAGATAAAAATAGTATTTTTTCTATAAGAGAAATGCATTAATATGTATTCTAATAAATAGGAAAAAAGTAAGAAATTCATAATAGTTTAAACTTGAGTATTAAGGGGCTGTCTCTGGAACCTTTGGTTAATTTTGTAAGCATTTTCTGTGTACGGTAGAGATGGAAACTTCTCAAGACTGAAGTTTCCTTGACATTTTAGAGACAGGCAGTTCTGGAATCATATTAGGATCAGTAAATCTTAAGAATATCTGACATGCCTCATGTAGGTTTTTTATTAGGATCTTGCTGGTTCCCTGCTCCTGATGACAAGCAGTTGGCCTGTGCAGTGCCCGGGCTGTGCTGCTTCCTGCCCAAGCCCTGTGTGCCTGCAGTGCTGGCATGTGCAGTTGGTTACCTCAGTTAACCACCTGAGGCAGTGGTGATAGGCACTGAGCCGGTGTTCCTGCTAGCTGGAGGCACTGATCCTGCCAGAGGGGTTTGGGTTCCACTTTCACCTGTTCTCTCAGAGCTCTGTCTCGCTCAGAGTTGATAACAGCATTTCTTTGTATTTCTCTTTCATTGTATCTCAAGAAAATTAGTTTTTCTAGAATGAGTCAGAAACCTGATAAACAAAGAAGAGGCAGACACAGAATTTTTTGCTTTTGGACTACTGCTGCTACTACAGGGGCTTTCTGTCTGCACTGTGCCCAAGACACTGAGTCTTCGGGCAAGGCGGGCAGTGGATCCCATCTAAAGCCATTGTCTTCAACTCCAGCTGGTAACTCAGTTGGACAAACAGAGTCTTGCTATATGAAGCCAAGTGCATGGAAGCCTGTGGAAGAGGTAGGACTCTTTAGGCTGTTCTATAACTTTACTAATTTATTTTATATTGTGATAGTTGCCCTCTCAGTTGAGGCTTGTATTGATTGACAGACTGTTTTGAAAGGCCAGTCTGTCTTTCACCAGCTGTCAGATTACTGAACAGCTCCAGCACGGCTCCTGTGGTATAGCATTTCTGTTTTGCTGCCAAAGCTGCTGTACATGTTTCAGTTAATACAATTATTAACTGAATTACTGTCTGACAGAACCACTGAATCTAAAGTGAAAACCATCTTCTTCCCGTTCTTCCATTTTGGTCTACAACATCAAGAGCACTCTGTTATCATTAAGAATGCACTGCATGATTTTTTTACTTTTTAGAATTTAGTTCAACAGAAACTTCTTAGATGGTTTTAGAAAAGAAAAAAACATCTAGTAGACTGGCTTTTAGAATGATCTGCATCTGTGTTTGGGAGTTGATATGTGTTGTGCAATTTAGGAGTCTTCTGCTTTATACACAGCTCAGAGTCCTGTAGACTTCGTGTCCACAGTCTTTCTGGGATTTATAGTAACTCAGGGAGAGAAATTGTCTTGTTAAACAAGAAAAATTGAAATCTTTATGTGTACGCTAGCTATGCAGTATCTTTTGAGAAAGATTTGGTTCTTTTTCCTAGAACCTCTGTTGAGGCCAGTGCTTTTCTCTGTATTTCAAAACAAAGGAGGTACTTTAATTTGTCTTGATGGATAACAATTACTCATTAAAATTTTCAGTGAAACAGGTAGTCTCTTGAGCTCCCTTGTATTTTTATTTTTTAAAGCATTTTCTTTAGTTCTGTTCTCTGTATAAATGTTTGAATAATTTTATCTTTGTCAGATTTTTTTTTCTAGTTCTCAGAAGCAGTCCCACTCTGTATAAACCCACTCAGTGTTAAGTAAACTCCTAGTCCCTGGTAGTTAATTTGTATTTCTTCTCTATCCTCATTGGAGTTTCCTAGAATGATTTTTGTCACATAATAACCAGTGACTCCTATTTTATATCTGTTTTTCTACCCTCTCTTGAGATCAGTTTTCTTTATTCTGCTGGTAGATTTTGAGACCTATATAGTACTGTGTGTTGCTGTTGCTTGCACCTGGACAGTGGGTCAGCCTCCCAGGTATGTCAGTGCATGGAAGCAAGTGTGCCTTCTGGAGCTGTTGTCAAATGCCAGATGTGGATATCTGTAGATCCCTTCATAGACACGTCTTTGAGGCATGAACTATTTTTTACTGAGCCTGCCTGTTTGTGCCATGAACACAACTTTGGCCATCACAGGGGCATGACTGAGTGCAGAATGTGTCCTTCACTACCATCCCTGGGAGAGAGTTCAGATTAATTTCAACATGCTACTGTTTGCTGAACTTCAAGCACAAGCATGTTGTGAAGCATTTCCAGTACAGTTCAGTTTTGAATTAGTTTGACAGATCCACGAAAGATGAAAATGCCAGGAAAACATCCACCTCTTCATGTAATGTTTCTCATGTGCAATTTAAATGAGGTGCCTTGTTTATTAGTATAAACACATCATTCACATTTTGCTTATCACTTTATGGCTCTGTAACAGAGGGATCCCAGTGGATTAATTCCTCTTTTGAGGAGAGATGCTTCCTTAAATGCTATTTCTAATGAGTCTCGAAATTTAATTCAAGTGAGGACTGTGTAGTTCTACAGATGATGTCAGAAATGCTTAGAGGTTTTTGCAGTTAGAATCTTCTGATTAGATGTGACTGTTCCTCCATTTTATTCCTTAGAAAATGGATAGGAGCATTCCTGTTTCACAACAAAGGCTGATAACCTCGGCCATCTGTCAAGGAAGCTCAGAAGTTGTAATCCAGAGTCTGGATTCAGTACTGAGACTTGATGACTTGTTAATACCACACCACCTAGCAAGTCTTCCCTAAATCCTGAATGTACCTCCTGGGAGCCTATAGTTTCTGGTTTTGCCCAAAATAGCAATTAACAACAGTCATTTCTATGCAAGTCAAAATTAATTATGTCACTATTCTTCCTGAAAATACTTTGTCATGACAAAAAAGAGGAAAAAATGTATTATGTACTCTTTGATCTACTCCGAAAGCTTCAGTGTCTTTTAAACTATGCCTTTGTTTACTTGGGGTCATCATTGGCCTCTTATGTGGTCACCTATTGCTACTATTTGAGTTTCTTCCAGGAACTCCTTGGACTCCAAGACAGTAAGTCCAGTGGTGTTCCCTGACTCTTCTGAGCTGCATATGTTCTGTACCTCATTAAGGTTTGCCAACATTGCCCGCTGGAAACTGCTGCTAGAGTAGGTGCTAAAGTTGTTAAAGTTGTAATCCCCCCTTGACTAGTGTGGCCATATGACCACATGGTGGTTTTATCCCCTAAGAAACTGTCAAGAATCCCAAAACTGGTGCAGTTCTGTCACTTGCCTTTTGAAAGACTTAAGGCTCCCTTCCATATACCAGGTTTTTGTGCACACACAGAGTATCAAAAAAGCACTCTGAAGGACTGCAGCCAATGTACCGCAAGGATTCCCTGCTGTCTGTCTTGTATAATTTAAAAAAACCTTTGCCACCAACCAGAGTGCTTCTGGACTTGTTTTCCAGTTTGGTATTCCTCAGGGTGTCTCTGTGCTGTTTATTGCTATTTCATGTGACTTGTTTTCAGTATTGAATTTCATCTCACTGCCTATAACCCACTTCTCTAATACATCAGCCTTGCTCTGCAGCTTGTTTCTGTTGTGCATTTGCTGCTCTTTCCTTTTTGTTGGCGTTTAGCTGCACATTAGGATATAGTTGAGCTGACTTATTCTCCAGACAGATAACAGGCATTTATGACTCATTTTGTCTCTTGTAAGCTGATCTTGGCATTTATGAATTTTCAGTCTTTTGCTCCATTAAACTGTTTCCTACATATATTCCAGTCCCTTGCAATAGTCTCTTTTTTGAAATTATTTCCATAAAACCAGATCACCTTATACATACTTTTCATAGAAAAAAAGAAAGAAAAGGCAGGACAAAGTAGGTGAAATTTTACAAGGACACTATTAAAATAGAAGTGCTTATTATTTTTCTTTCAGATTAAGTTGGGAGTTTTTTGGTGGGATTTTTTTTTTAAAGTTGCCAATGATTTTTAAACTGTGTGGAAGTTAGTAGTATTGTTGTTACTGGAGACTAGTATCTGTGTTGTTGTAAGTCTTCTGATAGGACTTCAGATATTTTATGTGATGCAAGTATGGTATAGGATTTTTCTTTGATGATGGAATCTTCAGTTTCTTCCCACTGCTTTGTGCGGTATTTATTGGAAACTGCCATACCGTGGGAAATGTTTTGGACGAGTCTTCTAGCCTCTCCTCCTTTATTCTCTTTATCAGTGCTCCTCACAGTGTGTGTATTTGCTTATTTAAAATTGTTTCTCAAAGACTGATACCTGTGGAAGTCAGCTGAGCAGTCTGTGTTAAATTCCTCCCAGGTAACAGTGTTTGGTTTTCATAACAGAGTAGGGAGGAGAGTCAAGATTACTTGTACTTCTGGTATACAGTTCTACTTCAAAGCAAATGTAATTTAGTAAGTAAACTGTAGTCGTTTTTCTTAGATAACTAATTGTATCTGACTACCCAGTTTGATGTAGCAGGTGAGAAGGGAGTCAGCTTTCCCAGTGGAGAGAGAGGGAATCCTGGATTCAGTGGTAACCAGTCTGAAATCATGGCCTGAAAAAGGATCCTGACAAATTTGGAATGTTCAGAAAAGGGATGATAACTGCAGATAGTATTCAGGAAGACCTGCTTTATAATGAGAAACTTAAGAATCTCTTACTTAGTTGATTGGGAGGAAAATCAGGAGATGATCCATAAATATATGGGGATAGATTTCATAAAGTAGAAACCTTGGTTATTTAGTAGAAAATGGCACCTGTATAGCAAGTCAGATAGAAACTTAAAGAATGACATTGACAAAATAAGCATTTGAAAAGTTAAGTGGGACATGATGTAATTGCCAAAGCAGGGTAATAAATTAGTATTTCCTATGTAAAAAGCATAATGACAAAATTTCTACTTGAATACACCACAGTCTCTGATCCAGCATCTACTATAATGACTTTAAACTGCTCTTTGGAAGCTATAGACTGCTGGAAAACTATTGATGTATTTTTTTAAAAACTATTTTTATTGCACCTTTTTACTACTGCCTTTTTTTTCTTTTAACTCTGTAATTTAAAAAGATGAATGCTGTGGGGGAAATTTTAGAATTCTTAGAATTTGAGCACATTAAGCCACACTACAGAGCAGCACTTCAGTAGTCAGATGCTAAATCAAGGGCTATTCAAATTGACTATGAAATACTGCTGATCAGGCTGGTGATAGTACAGGCCTAAGACTATATTCCCAGATAGGTGTGGAATGCCAAAGTAGATGCCTATCTCCAAGCAAAAAAACTAGCTGAGGCTGTCCCACCTTGGAGCTGAGAGTAGTTCCTATTACTCATTTTACTGAATTAAAAAGAATAAGATTTTGGTGCCAACAGAATTCAGATTAATGTGTTGAGGCACAGGTGATCAATAGGATATGACATTTGTTCAGGATTTCTTAAGAAACTTGTGATTAACATGGCTGAACTGGCTGTTATGTTGTGTTACCTTTTTGTTTAAACTGACCTTTTGTTTAAATTTTTTGTCTGAGTATTCATAGAATAAAAATATAAAAAAAAGGCAACTATGATGACCTTTTTAAAAGGAGCTAAGCTGTACTCTCTGAGCTGTGTACTCTCTGTAGAGCTGAGTGGATCTGATTTCCTTATTGTACAGACTTTGGGAAATTCTTTATAATTAACAAAGAGTTAAGTGGTAGATGGATAAACAGACACTTTGATGAGAAGTCAGCTTGTTTTTGTAAAGGGAAAACAAGGACTTTCAGGTCCTCCAGATTTCTTTGAAAACAGGGAACATGTAGACTGAAATCTACATGCGACTATGTGGTCAGAAGGTCCTTATAGTTGCAGGAGTCTTTGAAAAAACACAGTTCTTGGATCAAAGTCTGTTAAGAAATAATGGTGCCATGAGATGAAGGGGAAGAATGTTTTGTAGGTTTTTCAATTGATTAAAACAGGTCCCTTCAACTGTGACTGGATTCCCAAAGGTCTTATTTGTGAATGATAAGGGGGAAGCTGTGAGGCAGAAGCACGTGATTGATATGTTTCATTTTAATACTTGCTTTTATTTTCAGGTTAACTAAACCAGCTGCAGAGAATAGCAGATAAAAGTGAAAGGGTACAAGAATAGCTGGTGACATCCATTGTACTGTACTGAATGAGCAGCAGAGATAGAAGGATAATCCTGCATGTGTGCATACAGTGATAGGCTACAAATGAAGTATTTCTATTCCAGGAAGAGGCTTTGGAGTTGTCACTGGTGGTTCTCTGAAAATGTCACCTTAATACTGTGCAGTAATGAAAAGGGTAAATGAAATGTTGGGTATTACTAAAGAAGCAGAGAATAACAGACTACAGACTACATTTATTGTCTGCCTGTATTTGAATTTTGTGTGGGTTCTGTTTCCCTTGTCTTAGAAGGGATTTAGCATAAGAAAAGGGTAGTAAATTATTAAGAGGAATAATCTAATTATCTATAGGAGCAGTTAATTTAAAAATAAACCAGAAAAAAACCCTGAGGGAAAATATGATACTTATAAAATTAAAATTAAATCAAGGAGGTTCTCAATCAGAAATTCTGCAATAGTTCTCTAATTCTAAATCTGTCACAACTGTCCTGTAAAATTTCTTGTAAAATTTTGAAAGTCACTGACAAAACACTGTGGACAAAACAATCTTTTTGAAGGCTCAAAAAGAGAATGACTTGTGAGTGGAGTTAAATGGATTTGGAAAGAGCAGGTGGCGTATGGCTATTACAGAGATTGGTTTAGGAAGACCTTAACTGTCAGGTTCTGAGATGGTTTTCTGGGAAAATTACTGGGCATATGTCTAATTCCTACTTGCCCATCTGTCAGCTTTTACTGTTGGTAAGATTCTTGACCAGTTGGGCCTTTGCTCTCAGCAGTATGGCAACTTGTGCAGTTTGTGTGGAGCGCTGTTTCTTTTAGTGGAGAGGGATATGAGCTAGCAGAATAATTTATCTCTGTCTGGAGTGTATTATGTTATTTGATGTTTCTGAATAAATTACATTAGGAAAAAAAACACCCTGATTAAATGTCTAGAGGATGTTTAGAAGCCTGGCAACAGTACAAATTTAGTGCAAGGAATGAAATCTCAGTTTCTGGCCTTTGAGTGTCGCTTCAGTGATCGTGATCACCTGACCTAGAAATCTCCAAGTCTCCTAAGAAAATGCCATCTGATAGATTCATCCCCTGAGTGATGCATCAGTCATGAGATGATTAGAGTGGCAGGAATTAATCTTGAAATGTATCTGGAAAGGACTAGTGGTTAGATTAATAGTTTCAGAGAATGTGATTATCAATGCAAGTAACAGGTGAATTCCCAGCTGTTGCCCTGAGGTATATCTGAATTAGAAACATTCTTGGCTTTCTCCTTGCTATGCTGTCTTCTAAGGACTGCAGATATAATGCTGTCCATCTTGGAACCACAGAGTCTTGTATTCTAATGCAGTTGGGAAAAGGCAGGAGTGCTGGCGGGTTGGGTTTTGTCTGGTGTTAATTTTTATACCATACATTATTGCTGTCACTTAATTTCAAGTGATGCAGGACTTGACCATTGCTAATTTGGGTTTGAGCATCAGAAACCAGCATGAAAGATACAATTTTTACCCCCGCTTCTTGAAATTTAAAGCACATTAGTAGTTACCTGTTTATAGCATTACTACTTACTAATTTGTTTTTACAAATCCATTAGTCCACTTTCTTCTTGCATAGTTTTCAGTTTTAATTTTTCACTTGTTTCACCCTATTTACCTGCTCATTTTTACGTATGTAACAGTGTTTATCAATTTTTGCCCTTCAGCTTCAGCAACCATAATCAGATGAAGTAGAATGTACTGTAAAATACAATTTTTTACTTAGTTTTTTGCTCATTGGAAAAATAAAAAACACTGTGTAAGAAAAATGTTGGGATGTCTGTCAAGCTGGACCCTGGTTTCAGCAGCAGCCAGAACGGAGGGTTAGGGAGGAGTGGAAACCAAGGCCAGAGAGCTGTAATGCTTCCTCATAGGGCTCTTGGAGATTACTGCCTGTTCCAGTGAAGGGGATTCCATGAGCTAGAAATGACTTGTGTGTTTAATAACACTGAGTCCATGACTTTTCATGGACTTGGACAGCATTCTTATAGTGGCATGAGTTCAACAGTGAAAGAACAGCTTTTCCTTGTCTGTAGCCTAATGAGGGTGGGAGAGTCCAGGCTATGGAACCTGTTCTTCTGCATTTTGTTCAATTTTTAGTGCAAAACAGTATTGGAAACAGAATTCAGGGTATTTTTTTAAAGAAAATAGCCTTCCCTTGTATTGAGGAGTCAGATTTGTCTTTTCTGTTCTGTTGTTCATTGCTCCAAAGATGCAGATAGTGGTTAGTCCAGGTCTGCTGGAGCAGTCTGAGCAAGGAGCACCTTGGGCACTGGCCTGAGAGTGGAAGGTTTTGAACATCACATGTCAAAGTGAGCCTGACACTCATAACTTCACCCAAGGCCTTGTCACTATTTATAACAGTGTGACTAAAGGTACATTATTAATCTTGGTATCCTGTTGTTCTGAGGGTGTGAAAATGGAGGAAGTGCTTTTTGAGTAATTATGGTAGGAAGGTGAATAAATTCAGATCATAACCTGACTTCTTTTTTCCCTTAAACAATTTTGTATCCAAAGATTTAATTGTTGCCTTCTTAACCTTTAAGGACTTGAATCATTAGTAGAGATGTGTACTGTTGCTGGTGTTAGACAGAGAGAAGTTCAGCAGCATCTGCCCCAGTGAGGTGTAGGTGCTCCGTGCTGTGCTTGTCCAGCATGGACATAAACTGATTCAATCTGACTTGTGTTTCCATGGTGCAATTAACTCACGATCCAGATAACAAGCCTATGGATAACTGTGGACAAAAACTCAGTTTATCTGTTGTTTTTAACCTTGTTTTTAAAATATACATTGTTTATAGTCAACCTTGTCAACTTAAAATGATGCACGTGTTTGTTTTTCCATTGCAAGGATGCATACGGCTGTATTCATTCCCAAGTTATACTGAAAAGTTATGGAGTCTTTAGAAGCTTTTAGCAAAGAGCATTGTAAGAAAAATATCAACCTTTATTTACTTGTGGAGTGAAAGTTCTCTCAAATAATGCTAGGTGTTAAACCTGTTAACTCTTACAGTATTTTAATGTGCTAAAGACTATGAATGACACTACATAAAAGATGCCTATTTTGGTGGGATGTTGCAGGGCTTATATGGTTCATTCCAGAGCCTAGGTATGTTGTGTAATGGTACTTGGTTTGATATTGTAACTCCATGTTGTCTTGCAAGAAAGTCTGAGGAGCTTCCGATGTCTCTGTGGTGTAAGAAGTAATAAAATCAGATAAGGAACTGAGCTGGTGATTGTGGATAGCAATATAAATACATCAGACCTGTATTGAAAGTTAAAGTGTATGTCTGGGAAGAATTCAGCGTGTGTAAAGATAAAATGCTATTACCACTTAGGAGTACAAAGCCTTTTTTAAACGAAGTAAGGACTGGCTTTAGTATAAAGCCACTTTATGTGTAAATCAAGTAATTAATATTTCTTTTTCCCCCCTGCCATTTATGTCTTGGAAGCTAATGGATTTTAATTAATGGGTTGTTATAGATGACTTTCCTGGTGTGGTTTTCTGTTTGTGGTTTATTAATGTGAGGTCAGTGATGTTCTGCTCATGCTTAGTATTTTAGGCAAATTTGTTTGTTTTATCAAAAATATTTTTGAACAGATAATAGATGGCTCACCGAATAATGCAGTTGTCAATAAAATAATAAATACTCATTTTGAAATGGGAGAGTAGTTCTGGTTCACTGAATTCCTTCAGATAACTTGTTTTAAGATTGTCCCTTAACTATTTCGAGGGCAGTGGCTCTTGTAGGTTTACTCAGTTCTAAAAAAAAAAATCACAAAAAATCCTCTTGGAGAAGAGTAGTGAGCTAGTTTTGACATTTCCTTGAGGCATTTCTAGTATTGAGGTCACAGTATCAGAGCTAGATAGGAATAGGATGACTTTGGTATTTGAAGGAATTAGAAATACAAAGTAGGCATTCTGTCTAGGTTTAGTTATTTCCTGAATAGTTTAGAGAATATTGCAAATTATGTGTTCTGATAGCTTATAAAATGTCCTATCTATTAAAGCATATAACAATAACCAAACTTTATATTTTGATTTAATAGTGTTCTTAGGAACAAACAGTCTGTCACATCTGTTTCCTAGCATAGCATACCCTTTCTACTGTGAATTTCAAAAACTAAAATATTGACACCCAAGAGCTGACATTATTTTTCTATAATAAAGTCTAAGAACATGTTTTTTCTTTGTCTGGGCTCTCTTTGATGCCAAACCCCTGCTTGGGCTTCTTTGTGGATGCGTTGCCATTATAATGAAAGCTGCTATTCTTAAGGCTGATGTTCTTTAAAAGGGGCTTTTAAGGTCTTGCTTTAAGTTGCAAATTAAATGCATTAAATTCATTCTCAGTAGCACTTATGGACTTAATGAGGAGCCTTGTAATTCTGTTTTGAGCTTAGAGTGCTGAGTTGCTTGGTGAATACAGATGACTAACCTGCTGCATAGGGTTCAGTGCTAGACACTCACTTTAAAGTCACAAATTAGCTTTATTAAAACTAGTATTAACTGTGTACATTTTTTATGTTATGGATTTTGAATGTGACTGAGATTGAACTCATTCCCTGAGGGGTGTGGCAGGACAAATTAGTTTGAGCTATGTTTTTCTGAATATCACACAGAAGAAGTGGATAGAAAGGCAAATCTGCAAGGGTCCAATTTTAGATCCTAACAGAGACAAGGGGCTGGTTGCTGAAATATTTGTTCTGTTGAGGCTGTTATTTGTATTTGCATGAAATGCTTAGCACCTGAAAATTACTCTCATCAAACAGACCCTGCATGAGAGCATGAGGTGATAGTTTTGTAGGTCCAGGCTCCCCATTTCTGCTTTGTGGGTGTCTGTCTCATACACAAAACTACTTTTGTACAGACTACCTCAGAGGTATGAGTCTGTCTATCGCTACTTTGGTGCAAATTGTTCCTCACTGGGTTGTTCTGTAGGTGAAGGTTGCAATCAAGAATTGAAACAGGAAATAAATTGCTTATTTGTCTTCAAATCAGTTCAAATCATTGTCACCATCTGTGATTTTACTGATATTCTGTTGCCACTGTTTTTCCCCTTCAAAGCTATTTATTTATGTTTGAATTCAGAGTTTTAAGTTCATTTGAGTTCATTGTAAAATGCTGTGGGGTTTGAGGAGGAAACTAGGTTAGAGAATCAATTTGTTGACTGAGTTAAAAAAATGCCCAATACAAAACTAAGCAACCAGATAACCCTTACAGCTCAGACTTATCATAATAATAACATGATCATGTTGTGTCTTTCAAATAGTGTGCTCACGTAGATATGATTTCCAGGAGCCATGCTTCACTCTGCAAAAGGTGAGATGTAAAGCCAAGTCACAGCCATTCAGACTAGTCCTTTTATTCTAGAAGGGCTGGCTGGGTATGCATTTTTTTTTCTGGGATACAGAAAAGCTTTCCTATCTTTGTTATAGTACTCTTCTGAACTGATGTTGCAGATCCAAGGTGACTTTCCTGTCCTCAAAATCTCTTTGTTAAACTGTTATGTACTAACCTGCCCATTGCTGTGCAGGTAGACCCGGACAGGCTTCAGACTCAGCTTTTTTGTTGTTCTGCTTTCTGTCCAGACTCTCTATGGAGAGACCTGGATATCATCCAGGGGGAGATCCAGGGATTTTTGTTCCTTCATCCTTAGTAATCAGTCTTTCCTCCATCATGGCAAGGAATAGGAAGAGCCCTTGCAGGGGTAGGAGGGTCAGAAGCTGAAGGTTCTGCACTCTTATATCAGTGCAGACTGTTAGGCAGGGTTAATTGTAACCACCTATGGGTTAGGGCCATCCTGATTAAGCTTATGATTTACCCTGGTCTGACTGTCTTAAGGTTTTGTTTGTGGTAAATCAGTGTACTGTTGAAAACCAGTGTGGGATATGCTGGCTTAGATGGGGAAATCTGAATGACACCCCCACCGCCATGAAGCACACATGATATAAATTAGTGATAGCAGTTGTGAGCATGAGTGGTTTGAAAGCTGAAAAAATGTATTTTTAAATAATTTGGGGGTTTTAGCCACTGGGTATGAAATACTCAGATATGGTATCCATATCCTGTATTAACACACTGAACAAGGGAACAGTTGAGTTTGAGTTCATTGGGTGGGAAGCAAATTTTAAAATCAAAGTCATGGTCTACTGATAGGAGAATACCTTTCTTGCATTAAAGAAACTACCAAACTTGTAGAGAAGCTAAAAAACCTGAGTCATGCTTCTATTAATGGTATTCTCTTTTTTGGTGGTTCTGTTTCCCATCCTGTGTATCCAGCATAGTTTACTCTCCAGACTGGCTTATCACCAACAGCAGTACTCCTGCCTGGCCTGTATTGGGGTGTGTGTCTTCACAGTTCTCAAAATTCAGATACATGCAGCACATTGGCCTGTCTGGTTGTGTTCTATGCAATTTTGATATATGAACATTGTTTGGAATGTCAAGTCAATGTTTGCCTTGAAACATGATTGCTTATGCTCAGATAGCTCTACGCTCTTGTGAAACTTGGATTTTTTTGTTTAGTTTCCTTGAAACTTCAGGCAATAGGAAAATGTTTGTTTAGTTTTCAAGCGCCCTTGATGCTACATTGCATTTATAATCCTGGAGAAATACACTCAGGAAAAATAGGTATGTCTTTAAATGTATGGCTTAACAACTGAAGTCATGGACGTCGTGATGCTGAGGACCTGCCAGGGCCACAGGCTGGCACTGACTTAGGGAGGAATATGGCAGAGGTGGTGCATCAGCGTTAATGGGGCTCTGTGCTCAGAGTTACATGCTCTGGGCAGCATGCAGCTAACGTGGATTAGGGATGAGGATGGGTGGCAGTTGTACTTTATTCTTATCCCAGTTGGACTCCAAAAAACAGCCTGCAAATCCCTGAAGTTATTTTTAGATGAGTATTGACTTCTGTGATTTTGAGGAAGATGGATGCAAAGTTCTTAAAATAGCACGCTTGACTAGTGACATGTCCTGTGGCATTCTAGGGTGTAGTTCAGAGGAAAGATATGAAACTACACTGCCAGACCTTAAATTGTGTATCTTTAGAAAGAATATATGCCTTTTAAGTTCAGCTTTGTCACTGCTTATTGAATCAAAATTCTTTCAGCCACTTCTCAAATTTTGTGCATTTTGGAAGGTACTTTATTTCCTACTTTCAAGAAGAGATGATGAATGCGGGCTTGTTTTCATCAGTCAAGATGTATTAAAGAAGTTGCTGATTTTGTAGTATCTGCTCAAAGGCAATGGAAAGGGTGAAGTACCAAATTATCTTTGGAGTATTCTTTGGGCTTTTAGAATTGCTTTTTAAAGTAATGGAAGTTGGTCATCAAAGGCTTAAAAAATAACTTTGCAGTAGACATTGCTGGTCAAATATTAGTACTGTTGTCTCTTTCTATGAGAATTGTTACTCAGCTACTGAGTGGTAGAGAATGTGGTAAGAAAATGATTCTTGAAGAAAAACTACTTATAAAAGATTACTGGCACTTTAACAAATTGCTGCAAAGTGTGCACTGTGCATTCGATGTAGTAATTTAAAAGAATGAAATATTGATAATTCAGCTTTGTGGTAGCAACACATTGTTCAGAGTTGGTATTTAATATGAAAGCACAACCAGATTCTGAACCCCCTCTGGTTGTGAAAAATCACTTAGCGCTTGATATTAGAGTAATGCTAGTAATTCAGTCTGCAGAGAGCACTTGCTTTCTGCAGTCAAAAGATGATCTGCCAAACCTGTGCAGCCTTTGTTACGTAACTGCATTCTCTGGCTTTGGATTGTGCTGATGTCCTGCTGCTTTGCCAGAGGTTTTTTTTCTTACCAGTGTGACTGCAGGGCAGGCTCTGCCTTACCTCATGTGTGAATGTAATTGGGCAGACTGATCTCCATGACTCAAACTGATGAATCTTTTAATATTCTTCCTGTCTTCTATTCCTTTTTTCTTGTTTCTTTTTTTTGCTCTTGTCTGTTTTCATTTTGTTTACACTGTGATTGTTTTACATAAGCCTTACTACGCTTTGATTATATATTCCTGTCCTCCTCTTCTCATGTTTTTTTTGACCATGATGCTATATTTAGTTTCCATACTTGCATAACATGAGATTTCAATGCATCCTGATTTTTTTTTCCTCTGGAGATTGCCCTGGCGCCCCATGGAGCCCTGGATGAGTTAGGTATTCTCCCTGTACCTCTTATTCCTTGGCTGGGTTTTGGTGCTTGGACTGTTGCTGTTGGACCTTCAGTTGCCTTCAAGTTTTTGCTTTAATTATTGATACCTTGTTGATATTGTCTCAGAGACCAAAGGCATGAGGGCTTCCAGAAAAAACCCACTTGTGCTCTTAGCAGTTTTCTGCTGCATCATCTTCACGCTCTTGCCACTGAAGCCAACATGTCGGAAAGCATATCAGAGAGATGTGAATTCCTTTGTCTTGTCTTTGGCATTGTGTCTTCCTCTTTCCTTTTTGGAGGGGAAGCCAGACAACTGAGTTTCCAAGAATATGGTGTCCAGCATGTCTTCCCCTTGCCCTCATTTTCTTACTTAGCACTCTTAACAGCTGATTTATTTTTGTTTTAATCCAGAGACTACTAGGTTCTATCTGTTTTTGTCAAAGTTGATGCCTCCAGGAATGAAATGTCCCTTTTGAATTCGGAACATCACCTATTTTGGGATTTATTATGTACGCAAGAGCAAAGCCTTATACTCCAAACTCCTTTCCTTCTTCTTTTCTAAATTTTGGTAATTAGACAATGTCATGTTGGGCGCTCATATGCAAATAAAATGGGTGATATGTATGCAGCTGCTGAACCCCAAGCAATCCTGAATGTTTCTGGAAAAGAAATGTTTGTGGCCTACAAAGGCTGCCATTTAGCACACTGTTGCCAAAGAGAATCCTGATACAGAGGCTTCAACATGAGATAGCCTCCATCCAAGTAATCCCTGCAGGCTGCAGAAGGTGCCTCAGAGTTGCTCTGTATTGCTGCACCTGTGGAAACTTCTCAAAGGAGAAAAAATTGTCATGTGCTGGTTTTCAACTATTTACCTTCGTGCACATTCACAACATGCTTATCTTCTGTGCCTTTGCCCTTCAATAAAATAAAAAAGTCTAGATTTTTTTGGCCAGTCTGGAACAGAACAACCTGGGTGTATCTGCCCATAGGTATTAGTGGGACACAATACTCTGGCTTGAGGATGTCTCCAGGTGAAAGACATAACCATCATTCACCTACACAAGCCTGAGAATGTTTGTATGACCGACACATTTCCAGTTTCCTGTCACAGAAACTTTCCTGTCCCTGTATTTAAGAATATTGCATTAATGGTATGTTATGCAGCTTTTGATTACATCCACTCTGGGTAGAAGATGAGACATGGCAGCTCTTGGTGATTGGAGGAACATCTGTCAGTACCTATTTATCTCTTAATATTCATGCTATAAATAACTGGAAATGTTTGTACTTAGGTTCATGTGTCTGTTTCTTTATTCTGTGCAAAAAAAATATTCTGACTCAGAATTTAAACGTTTACATTTGCTATAGGAAGGTGTAAAGTGAGGGGGAGAATAACCATGTTTTGATGCTGTGAACTGATGACCTCTCTCCATGCTCTCCGAACACATTGCAGCTGACCTAATCAAGCTGTGTTTCCTATGGGCTGGTGTTCTTCGTTCTCATCATGCTCAGTGCCAGCTATTCAGATCCACAGCATGCTCCTGGAGCAGACCCTTGGGGCAGGAGACAGATGGTGTGTGCTGTGGCTGGCTCAAAGCAGAGCGGTTGCTGGTTGTGTGTCCGCTGTTGGGAAGACTCTGTGACTTGAGTCCACTTCTTCTCCCTCTAAGTCTGGGAAATCGGGGTGTCTGTAGTTAGCTGTCAATTTTCATGTAGATGATTGGAAAATAATTTTTGTCCTTTGCCTTATTGGCTGGTAAAGTTAAATATTCAAGAGCATGATAATCAAGCTAGCTCTTCATTTTGTGCTTTTTTGGGGGGAGTGCGAGGAGGAGTTTTTTTGGAGCTTTTTTGTTTTGAATATTGGAATAAAAATGTAATATAGAGATCATGCATCCTTGGCATTAAAAAATGAATGAATAATAATAAAAAACTCAGGTTCATTTAACTGTCTTGAATTTTTGGAAAAGATTTTGTTTTAAACAGTGTGCACCTGGAAGTTCTGGTTTGGCAGTGCTGCTATATTTCACGGAAATACAACTCTTAAAATTATTAACACAAAGTAATTCTTACTATTATTATGGTATGAGCAAATTTACTTTCTTTGAAAATTTAATGTTGGAATCTTGTATAACTTATCTGCCCATTCACAATTCATATAGTTTTCATCATAAATGTCTCACAAATTCATTAGTTGCCAGCCCCCATGAAGCATTCAAAAAACTCGAGGCATTTTAACATTTTCTAGATATAAACCTTGGAGAAGTTTTGAGGTGCTAAAATATAAAAAAAGGGATAGTAGGAGCTAATGGGAGAAATAACCTTTTGTAGCTTCCTTTTAACAGTTGGATGGCTTTTGCCCTCTATTCACTAATTTGTTCATTGCATTGATTATTTATGCCCAGCAAATTGACTGTCGTGTGGTGGTTCAATGGCGCTCTTTAAATAGAGTGAGAGAGCACACAACGTGCAGTACAAACTAAAGCAGTATGTAGGGTTTCTTCCTATGACCATAATCTAGAAAAAAAAAAATCATATTTTTAACTTCCTCTGGAAGCAATATTTTAATTTATTTTTCCTCAATAGACTTGGTTGTTTTTTGGTTTTTTGTTTGTTTGTTATTTTGTTTCCACTCCGCTTTTTGTGTGTTTTTGATTGTTGGTGGTGGTTTGGGGGTTTTTTTGGCGTTTGGATTTTTTTTTTCTTTGCAAGAAGAACTCTTTGTGTTGCTACTTTCATGACTACTCATGGTGGTGAGATGGGAAGACTCAAGCTCACTGATTCAACAAGGAGCCCTAGAATGGAAATACATCAGAATCCTCACATGCAGCCCAAGCAGCCTTTCCGTCATCTGCAGCGGGCGCTGGGCACTCCCACACCTTTCAGTTCCTCCACACTGCCCATGTCTGCCAAACACAGGGGCAAGTTTGTAAACCTACGCGATAGTGTAAAAAAGAGTCCTACGAAAAGCACAGCAAAAGTAAAAGCTGCCAGTGGTTGGGTGTCTGATGGCTCGTGTTCTAATTGTTCCTTAGGAAAGGTAGGTGCTGCACTGCCTGTTCCTACTTGTGCATCTTGGGTGCTGTTTCTAGTGACTTTGTTACTTAATTTTCTTTTGTAGTTTATTATGAGAAATCACAGTAGCAGTAATTGAAATCACATTTGCAAAGAAATACTTGTTCTCAGTGTTTTCCAGTGAAGCTTGTTGCAATATATTGTATACAATATTTGGTTTTACAGTAATTTCTTGAAAGTGAGGAAAATTTGGTTTGCTTGATTTTTGTTCTTCAAAGTATCTCTTTCAGTAGTTTACAAAGAGCAGCATTATAGGTTTTGCTGGCTTAGTTGATCTGCTTCAGGGGGTGTGTGGTGCTCTGATTTACCTCCAGGTTAGTTGATATTTCCTAGCAGAAGGAGTTCCT
Organism: Grallaria varia; assembly: GCA_013396735.1. Lineage (NCBI taxonomy): Eukaryota > Metazoa > Chordata > Aves > Passeriformes > Formicariidae > Grallaria > Grallaria varia. The sequence goes on from VWZG01003107.1 coordinate 784,850, forward strand.
GTGTGTTGGCTAAACATGAGAAAATGAATATGTTCTTCCTTTTCACAACATCTGGACTCTGTTAGATTTAGAGGCACTCAGCTGATCACTTAAGGGTATTATTATCTTAGCTTTTGTAAACATACCACATAATGATTTTTGCAATATAAATTTTAAAATCCATCATTACACTTTCATAAGTATCAAGTAATTCATTTTTATACTGTTACAACAGAATGACTTTTCACTGTAGGCATTAGAACATTTATTTAGGCTGGCAGATCTGTTCAAGTTAGAGTTCATCATGCATTCCTACATACAACAGCATATTGTAATTGTGTGCTGCAGTTCATATGTATCCAAACAAGGCTTTTAATTGACCCACTGCTTTCTTTCTAGTTTATATTCGTTTGTGTCCATTTAAACTAGGATCATTAAATGCTTCTGTCAGGCATTTTTCTTTAAACTTACTTTGAGGATAAGCTTTTGTCAGAATACTTCAGTGTATTTTTGAGAATTCCTAAAATTTACAAATGTTTCTTGAAAATTCCTGGGAAGTGGAGCATTGAGATGATAGTCTGGGGTATGGGAGCTTATTCAGGTGCTCTCACAGATACCTCTATTGTATAATTGTTTTCAGGCTGATTATGTCTTATTTTAATAAAATAATTGTTCCTCTTTTGTAAGAAAGTGCCAGGTTTTCTTTCTCTAATGATTAAAAACATTTTATTTTCTTGCACTGCCTTTCCTTCCAGTAGTCGTAGTGCTTGCCATCAGTTCATTGTATTCCATGAGACATTAAAGTGAAAACAGTCTTACCTTCATTTGGATTTGCCCATCCTTTGAAAGTGGATGCCAGTCTTGTTGCCTCTTTCCTCATCCACGTGGTGTTGGAAGAGACTCGGCAGGAACACTGCAAGAATTCTTGAAGAGCAGGGAGGTACTTTTAAGAGTCAGTGGGTACTAAACCAACGGCACAAGAAAAATACAGTGACAGTACTAATAACTTATGAAGCTGGACCCTGAAAGAATTAAAGGACTTAGAATAATATCAATTTGAAAATAAAAAGGATAAAATTTGGAACTTGTGGGAGGATTTTGGAAGCGTTTGGGAATGAGAAGCCCATAGAGAGGAGGGAATTAGAAATTGGGAAAAGAAATAAAACAGGAAAGTAAAGCTGACCTTTGGTGCAAAGAGGGGTGCAGATTGTTTGGCCCATAAGGAAAGTCACTGCAACTTGGTCAGATTTTTTTGCCAAGTCAAAGACCAGGGAAGTGTATGGTCAAGGTCCAAGAATAACTGCAGTTTGGTTTAATATTTTCTTATTTCAGGAATTGTAACTGTAAAGCTATGCATAGCTTTTCTGCCTTAGTGTTGGTATGGAATATGTGTCTGTCTGAAATTTGATTAAAAATATTTTTAGTCTGTACATATATGGGAAGCTGCTTACTTTGGAATAAGGCAGACTTATAGGAGTGGCTTATTTTTTGCATGTCTAGGGCTGAGTGATTTCTTGAGGTGTTTACTTTGATCTGTGTTCTAAAGTCTGTATTGTTCTTTCAGTAACTGCTGGTTTGTTGCACTCAGCATTTCCTGCATCTTGCAAAATGCATATTAATATTTTTCTAGACCAATTTAGATTCTCCTTTTCCCTCATTTTTTAAACACTTCGAATATTGTGGTCTTGTCCGTAGAAGTAAGAATGCTTAAATGACATTAGTGATTGCCTGTCAAGATACCAAATATATCCTGTTCTTACACCTTTCAAAAATTGCAAGGATTTTCACCAGCTGTTCATTCTGGGTAGATTGACTTTGAGCTAAAAAACCCTGTAGAAACGCCATATGTACATTTAATAAGGTTCCTTTATTATTTGCTTTTGCATTTTAATTTGGTGTCTGCTAATGTATGTTGCTTTGTATTTTAAAATATCTCAAACTTTTAAAATATGTTTACAATGGTTATGTTCTGGGGTTTTGATTAATTTTCAGTATTTAGTATTTTCTTTTGTCAATATTCTTCATAATATTTAAAGATCACAAGAATGTCTTGGAACAACTAAATTGCAGGAGATTTGACCTGCTGTTCAGTTTGTAATTTTGATGCTAGTTGCCAGCAGTTTATGTTGCTGACAGCTTGTTGACGGCAAGTTTGTGAACATCTCAAAAATTTTTGAGTCAATGTTTTGCTGAAAATGCTGTTTGTAATCTTGTTCCCTTGCAGCTTAAATGTCATTAGATTTCCTGGTTATTTTAATGAAAACTCCTAGGACCAAAATTCTGCTAGTCTGCAGGTGTTTGATAAACCTGTGTCAAGATCTTTGAAAGACTTGATCTATTTTAGGACCTTTCATCAGTTAACTGAAAGGCTTTCTTTGATTTTTGCTCAGTTGAGAAACCTTAATGTACTCCTGATTTTCCCCCTTTATCAAAGGGCATTGTTAACCTTGTTCAGTGCTATCACCTTCAGCCACCATTGCCCTGCTTTTTGCTCTGTTCTGCTTTGGGGAAGGGGTTCTGTGGTGAAACCATCCCACAAAGAGCTTGAGCCTGTCCATTGGCATGAGCAGGTGATTCGTTGGGCCCCAAAGTCTCGTTGCTGTGTTGGTGCTGCAAGGTGAGTGCCATGCTGTGAATGAGCCCCCTGGGCACAGCAAACTGCCTTGGCTTCCTCTACAGGGGCACAGTTCCAGGGGACTGCTTGTTGTAGTTAGTCTCCAAATCCATGTGCTGGTTCAAAATTGTTTAAGCTGTTAAATTTGACTCTTGTTTGTTTTAAAATGTTTGTTTTTTTTTTTTTTTTCCATTATTTTTGACATTTTGTTGGTGATTTTTAGCCCGCAGAAGCTGTTCCTTCCTCTTCTCCCATTGTCCCTGTGATCCCTGTCCCACCAGTCCCTGCTGAGACCACTGTCATCCCATCCACCATACCACAGGTTTTTATTCCTTTGTTTTGTTTTGTTACATTTGTTCAACTTTTATTAATTTTGTTGCTTAGTTGAAACTTGCCTTCTGGTACACAGATTTGAGATGAACTGTGAAATAGCTAAATTAATAATATAATTTCTTCCTAATTTTTGTTTGGTTTATGGTAGCTTTTATTCCATTTAAAATATCTCTGTTTTCATATGGAAGTAATTAGTAAGTTATGAAAGACCTGAAGAAAAAAAAACATGCCAAAGAATGGAAAGAAGCAATAGGATATTTTGTGTTGACGTAATAATTTTAGAGCCATGTTTTCCTTACTAAAACATTAGTGCTTGATTTATGTACAAAAAAATGTTTTCTCATCTCATAGAAATGCTTAATACGTTTTTTTCCTCAGTTGCACTTGCATGATGTTTCTCATGTTCTTCAGTCATTTGTTGGTATTATTGTTTTTGGGGACATTTAGAACACAAATGGGATATTTTACCCCTCCATTCCTAACATACATGACTCATAAAATGTGCTTCCTTTTTGGGCCTTCATCCCTTAGGCTCCAGAATGTCCACACATACCCCAAAATAAAAACCAAACCCTGTCAAGGCAAGGCACTAAACATGAGTTAACCCTAATATCTTGCATGTAACTTGGAATATGTGACCACAGCATGGCAAGGTGTGGATAATCTAGAATAGGCACCAGTTACATTTTTTGCATGTAGAATAACATTCTGCTTTTAGTTTTTTGTAACTTTCAGTGAAGAAATCTGAAACGTGCACACCTTCTGGAAAGATGGGTCAGTTTTTGGGATTGTTTGGTGACAGATACTTACTAACTTTAAAAGGAAATAAAGCTATCCGGAATATTACTGAAATATTTTTGTTGTAGACACGTCAGTATTTTTTTTTTTAAGTTTTGCTTTCAAGCTACTCAGCTATACTTGCAGCAGGTGGTAATCTCTTTGTCTTTGCTACATTGTTAATTTCTGCACAATCCACAGTTAGCTAAGTTTTTACAGTTGGCTGTTTTACAGTGCAATTTCTGGTGGATGTGTCCTTACACAAATCTGTCAGCTGTAGTTCTCCCAACAGGAACACCTGATTAGTTTGATTAGTTGCAGAAATGTTCCCTTCTCGGAGACGGATTCTGCCCACATCAGGATTCGAGGTGGACAGGCTAGTGTCACCATGTCCACACTACCTTTGGAATGCCTGGCACAAAGCTTTTCTCATTCTTTTTGGGAAATGATGGTAAATGGCTGCTTCTTGACGGAGAATTTGAATAAATGCAGAAGGAGTGTTAGGAACAATCATTTAACTTGCAGAAGGGGTTTGGCATTGGATGGCTGGTTTATGTCTCAAACATGCCTAGTAATAGCAATTTGCTTTTAGCTAGTCATCCTTTTTTTTTTTATTTTTAAATAAGATAAAAAAAAAACCACTTGTCTGCCTCAAAAAGCTTTCATTGGCACTGTGTTTATTGAATATAATTGGATGTTACAGAATCCTAATATTAAATACAAATACATTCCAAAATGGAGTGTATGAGAATGTGACCGACCTAATGGATCCTTGTTTTGTTTACGGCAAAAAACATAAACCCTATAAATATAGTTTAACTATACTTATGGTAACCATAACAGTAAGTTATGGTGATTCACAGTTCATTGGTTTTTTACTACCGGATCTTATTTTTAATTTACTCTTTTTTTAATAGGACTTGCACTTGAATAAGAAGCAGAAATGGGAATATAACTTAATGGCAGAAAACAGTTGTGAGGGATAGAATTGTTTTGACAGAGATTTTTATCATGACACTACTAACTAGTGTTTATTTTCTGTACTGCATGAATTGTGCCCATGCTTCTACTGAGGGAATTGCTGGGGCAGAAGGGTGTTTGATGGCATTTTGACAGTCATAATTGTCATCCTTTTTGTTTCTTTTTACTTTTAATAGTGTACTCTGTTAACTTGCATAGATACCACCTGATTTTAGTACTTAAATGACACAGGCTTAATTTCTGACACAGCCACCTTATAGCAGATTGATGGCTCCTGCCTTGTGATGATAGATTATTTTGAAAGGCACTTGTGAGTCATCACTTTGTAGCATTTGGGAACTTTTAAAAATCATTAATTCTTCTGAAGTATGTTACTGTCATAGTAATGAAACAAATGCAGAAGATGAATAGGTTATTGTAATTGTCATGTTTTTGTAGGTCTTAATTTTATCTCTGAATGAGTCTAATACTAGCTTCTTTTGCAGTCTGTTAAATTATCCCTTAATTTATTTCCACACACACATGCATGCACTGGAGATTAAAAAATAATGTCTTAAATTTAAAGATAATGTATTTTTATACATATAAAAACAATCATTAAAGCAATAAAGAGATTAACTTTGTTTTGTGCCACTGAACTTAATATATCAACAGTATTTGGAGTCTAGAATATATCTGCACATATTTTTTGTTTATTTTGTTTGTATTCCTAGGTCAGGCTAGATGCTGCCTCTTTTAAAGGCAGGTAATGGATGCATAAATAGGAAATCTGTTTATTTGGAAATATTTCAGAGAAATGCCTTCGGTTTGTATGGATTTTGTTTCAACTGAAACCACATTTTTCACTGAAAAAATGTCAGTAACACGAGAGACTAAAAGTTTTAACTTACTCTGCTGGCTTCTGGCTTGCAAAAATGCTAATACTATTTCAGATTTCAGCAGCAGTGATCTCTGACCGCTTATGGCTTGTTGATAACAGTTTTCTGATGGAAGCACATGCTGCTATGGGGGGGATGAAGGTTGCTCTGGATTTGCTTTTGCAAGTCACTTTTGTAGATCCTTTCTTCTTAGTTACATCTCTGTAAGTTTTCATTTTGCAGTTTGTGGGCTGGGGAGAAGAAATCTTTCTGATAGGAAGAAAGGGGACTCAAATCCACAAAAAATCAGTTTTAAGATACTGCCTGGTAAAGCAACCTCCGCATATCATACGACAAGCACTAGGATTACTAACATCATGTCAAAGGGGGTAGCATGACTCAGGGTTTTTTTGAAAAACAAGATAATAAATGATGGAACTTGGATATAAAATATGATCTCAGACCTGAGAGTGTGGTTCTGTGTCAGGAAAGCAATTTGTTCAGGGTAGAAACAAGTGTTTCAGAAGGTCAATTTTGGGATTCTCAGGCTGAGGCTACCTTTTAACAGAACTTTGAGAAAGCCAGCGTATTAGGTGTTGTGCAACTATCATTAGTATCATGTTTTCTTACACTGTGTAATTTGTTCTTTATAATTGTATTAAAGGCAAATCCCCCTCCAGTGCTGGTGAATACAGATTCCTTGGAGACTCCAACATACGTAAGCCTACACTTTCTTTCATTTATAACTTTAGATCATGTTTTCTGTATGTGGCTGTGCAGATCTGTTCTTACTGTATTACAAAATCTACTTTATTCCTCTGGTGGTGCTTGATTTTGTCATGTCCTGATGATAATTTGAAAACTTTAAATAGCTGTTTCATGGGGGCTAAAAAAAAAAAGTTGTAGATTGCAAGTGGAAGTTTCTCTGTGAGTACCAGTGTGTGACAGTTAAAAACACAATTGTTTGAGGTTCCAGAAGTTCATTGTTCAGAGAACAATCTGTTTCTTCAACTGTACCAGCAGAGGCTTTAATATTTAATGTGCCATTTCCGTTGCACTTCCCATAAAAACATTTCTCCATGCAGTGGCTATGCTTAAGGTTTTAGTGCTCTAAATGTTCATAAGAATGGGTTGGTTCTGTTTGAAACAATAAGGTAATAAGTGTAGTTATGTGTAGCCCAAGATTTTTCTTTGTCAGGCATAATTACAGCATTTGTATAGGACATCCTTTATCCAGGGGGAAGCCCTACAAATAAAGCTTAGCTTAGTGGATCTGAGATCCCTTTAAAACTTGGAAAAGGTAGAGGAGGACAGTGATTTTTTTATTATTTGATATATTCTTGCTCCTGTCTCTGCTAATGTTTGGTTTGTTAGATAAATAAATTTGAAGTTAATGAAAAAAAAAAAAAAGACTGAGCTAAAGCAGGAGATAAAAATGGTAGAGTTTTTTGTTTGCTCCTGTTTATCTAGATGGTATTTTAAAATTGGATTACAGAGTTTTTTATGGGGAAATAAGAGATTGCTTAAATACATCAAAATCAGCCTTGTTTTGCCTAATGACAGTGAATAGGGAAATGATTATTTGTCCTTGTTATTTAATAAAGAAGAAAAAAGAAAAAAACAGCTTCGTACTGCTCAGTCATCACGAACTATTTTCCAGGTAGTGTAATGCTGGATGACAGGTTCAGTTAGCACATGTTGTCATTCCTCCAGGACTAAACTGGCATAAAAACTTCTTGATCACAGTGGCTTCTTTTGTAGTGGCCTAGGAATAGATTCAGTTTCATGTATTCAGAAGGTCAAGACCTCTTTCCTTTTTAATGGAGAAATATCATGTGTTAAAACCACAGTATCTGTTCCACTGAGCAGACTATTAGGGACATAATCATTTTTGAGGTGCTGTGCAAAGAAGATGATAATCTATTGTGTCTGGAATGGATATGGCTTTTACTGTATTGAAGGGAAATAAAATAAGGGAATGAGGGATAAATGAGCTTGATATTAGACAGCCTGTTAGAGTTGTGGCATTGCCAGCTTTTGGACCTTTTAAATATGTTAAATAAACATAGAAGGAATGAAGTAGCTTGATCTTCATTTTGTTTAGGCTGAATCAAATACCATTTTTTAATTCTCTGATAGAAAAACAGATTTTAAATACTTAAAATACTTTCTTCTATACATTTGTTTTGTATCTTTATAAAGCCTTAAGTAGTATGTTAAGAGTACAGAAGACTATCAGATACAGAATATCTTAAGGATAGACAAGGTAGTTTCAAAAATAATAGTATAACTATTATTTATCTTGTTAAATATTTCATCTGAAAAGGCTAGAAATAGGGAGTTGCCTCCTGCTGGATGGTAAATATGCTGCTGTAGGTAACTGTGGAAGAGGAATCCGAGTTCCAAGAGATCTGAGTTATTGAAAAAAGAAAGATCTTACATATTAAATATGGTTTAGAATTTGATATTTAATTGTTTTGCTTGGTTTTGTTTTTTGTGGCTTCTGTCCTAGTTCTGTAAGCAGCAGAGAACGTGGGTATCCTTTCTAACTTGAGGATGATAAGGCTTCTTTGTAAGATTTGGGTTTTTCCTCTAGCTTTACAAAATATTCCTCTAAACTCTTCCCTTTCTGACTCTGTTTTAATTTGTTGATCTTTAGTATATATGTAGCGTGTAATAGTTATAAACAGTTGTTAAATGTTGCTTTAGAAGGATTTTACTCATTTCTTATGAGAAGTGGTATAAAGCATCAGTCTTTCGTTTTTCTCTGCTCTGTGTGGAACAGCAGTTGGAAAATGCTCCTCTGTTCTTCCTTACAATGTCTTCTCTATCCCATATTTCTTTCTTTTTTTTCTTGGTTTCAACTTGCTCTATAGCCTGAGGAACATCTGAAGATTTCAAGAGCATTTTTTTTTCTTTCTGGCAGTCAGAAGCAGAGGACCTCTGCCCTACAATAGTATCTGTGCAGAGCAGTCTGCTCTCTGAAATAACTTTTAAACTCGTACAAAAGGAGTGTCTGATTCATATATACAGAGTGGTGTGAAAATCACATGTCCCCTGTGAGCTCAGTGGTCACTGTGAATCAGCTGAGATTTGAAGGGAGTGAACTGCCAGCCAAGCAAATGTGTCACGTAAAGTGTGAAATTCTCTGTAAGTCTCACATTTCTTTCTTTATAGGTCAATGGCACAGATGCAGATTACGAGTATGAAGAAATTACTCTTGAAAGGGTAACATGCTAAATGTCTTCCTGATCTGTTTGAAGTGGGGTTTATGGGACTTCAATATGAAAAATTAACTTCTTGATACTGGTAACAGCAATCCAAACCAATTCTTGCTCTCTTTTTTTTTAAATTTAGGGAGATTACTTAACCTAAAGGAAAAGAAAAAAAAAATCTGGTTGCTAGAGCAGGAATAGAAGTTTTTATTAATATCCTTGACCATTAAGAGTAAAACAGGGAAATGATTTCCCTAAGACATACTGCCTTTAATGTTATTATCTAGACTTGCAGAGAGTAATAACAAATTCTGATTTCATGTCCTGCATTGCCGTTTATGACAGGCTTTAACTTTTACCATTACGTTCTAGATTGAGATTACAAGTGACACCTTGTCATGTGAATTTCTTTGTTAGGTTTTCCACGTTGAGCTCTATCTCAGTTCTCTTGAGCTGCACTGTTAACAAAAAGACAGAAAGAAATGGTTGGATCTGATACCTGTGCAGTTCTGGTGGTTACTGAGAGGGTGAAGAGGTCTTGCAGTTAGTAAAGACAGGCAGCCTTTGAAGTGAAAAATGTCAGTCTGAATCTCTGTATCTGTGAGCATATATTAGAGGCGGGACACACGTTGTTTGAGGGCTTCTCTGGGAAAAAGAATTTGTTGTTAACAATTTAATGAGGAGCAAATATTTGTATGAATAATCTCAGATATCCAGCACATTGGAGAGGAAAGATTTCATGTAGTTTATCAAGTTCAATGAGAAAGCTGTGGAGTTGGAACTGTATTTCTTACAGTTATAGGATGACTTATGTTCTCTATGAAAGACATAATTATATTTATTCATAAAAGTATGTTATATATGTAGTATATTCATTGAAGTATCTTAATATTTTTGTTATCAGTGAAATTTATGTAGATTTGGTTCTGGAATGAATCAAATAGATACATTAGAATAGCTTTTCTCCAAAAAAGAAATATGTAAATTTTTTTTTTTCTCCTCTGTCTTTAGGGAAATTCAGGACTTGGCTTTAGCATTGCAGGTGGTACAGACAACCCACATATTGGGGATGATTCAAGTATTTTCATTACAAAAATTATAGCCGGGGGTGCAGCTGCACAGGACGGAAGATTACGGTATGATGACTTTCTGTGTTGGGTTGCTAAGTGTTATTATTGTATTTTAAACAGTGGATAGAACACTTTCCATTACTTTTAATAGTTTTATCATGCTACAGTGAATGTTAAATAAGTTTTCCTGATGACAGTGTTTTATAAATAAAGAAAAATATTTAACTGGACCAATTACCTCCCCCAAACCAATAAAATAATCAGTTAAGGGAAATTAAGTGAACTTTTTCTGTTCTGTGATATGAATGTATTATGCCATATGTTCCATAGTCTTTTATTAAAAAAAAAGCTTAGACAGGTAGGATAGGTAACTCTTGATTACCCATGTGCAGTTCTTCTGATCTGTAAGGTAGTTGAGTTTAATAACAATCCCCTTTTATGCTTGGTAATAATTCAGTGTCTTAATTTTTCAAAGATACCCACTGATATTGATTGTAGGACCACCTTTTTTTCTCTCTTGTTGTCAAGAACTTGCCCCATAATTTCAAGTGCAAATGCCTGATGTATTACAGGTTTCAGTTCTAATAAGATTATTTCAAGGCTTCATTTTAGCTTGTTGGCCATTGTCAGAGGTACATCTGGCAGAACGTGGTGACAGGTGGGTCTGGCATTGCACTTAGTGTAATGAGAGCTCAGTGTTACTACAGCAACATGTTAAATGGACTGGAAGACCAGCACTTGAACTGCTTGTGAAAAGCAGGAATCAAGATTGACTCGTTCATATCATGGCTTAAAACTAGTGCGTGCTCATTGTGTGCCTCCCACGTTCTGACTTTGTAAGTTCTTTCTTATAGCCCTAAACAAAAAGGAATTTATACAAGTGCTTGTTCCAAACACATCTAAGATGGTGCCCTCTTTGCCTGGGAATTAAATATTCCCATTAAATGTTTTCTAGTGATCCTTGATTTTTTTTTTTTTTTTTAAGCACTAGCAATTAATTGTAGAGCATTGTCTTGAATCAGTAGAATTCTGGAGATAAATCTATGTATTTGAATGGGTTAACACATATGTTAGTATATTATAGGTAAAATATTGGGGTCCTAAGGTGTCCGCTCTGCCATAACACACCAGCTGAACTCGAGTGTTGCTGTCTGCAGGGTTAACGATTGCATTCTGCGAGTAAATGAGGTGGATGTTCGGGATGTGACACACAGCAAAGCCGTTGAAGCGTTGAAAGAAGCGGGATCGATTGTACGATTGTATGTCAAAAGAAGAAAACCAGTTACAGAAAAAATAGTGGAAATCAAACTTGTAAAAGGCCCCAAGGGTACGTTGGAAGTGTGAAGTTTCTGTTTCACAGGAATGATGGAGTTGAAACTGATCTTGTGGAATGCATAGTTTTCTTTCAAATGATATGATGTGTTTCTCTTAGTATATAGTAATTTTTTAGTACATTATCGACCAGATTAAAATACTTCATTGAATTACCTAGAAAAGGATCCTTGAGAGATTAAAATGAATTTAGGGAAAGTATTTTTTCTGTGTGGGTAATTGTTGGACTGTGATTCCATAAATATCAGTGGTGATGCTATAGCCCTCCTGTTGTGCTCAAGGCATGAGGAAAATGAGTTAGCTTTTGTTTTTCGTTACTTGTGTAAATGTTATGTCTTTTCTAGAACTTTCTGGAAAAATTATGGCGTTCACTTGAAAAGACATCCATTATTGCTTCAGCCAGAGCCTAATATTATATATATTTGTGTGTGATACAAGTCGCATTATAATTTATGCATTAATTTCAACTTAATGAATGCAAAAAGGTTTCTTGAGTAATGATTTTATCTTCAAGCAGGTCTTGGTTTCAGTATTGCTGGTGGTGTAGGAAATCAGCATATACCTGGGGACAACAGCATTTATGTAACCAAAATCATTGAAGGTGGGGCAGCCCATAAAGATGGCAAACTTCAGATTGGAGACAAACTTTTAGCTGTAAGTAAGAACTGCATTTTTTTAATGGTCATTCGCTTTTAGGCTCAGTAGGGGCAGGATTTGGTGTGTGGGTCGCTGCCTGCTAGTGGAGTGTAGTTTCACAGAAATGCGTAAAAAAAGTCTTTTTGCAAGGAAATCAGTGATAAAATTAAATCTGCATCATTCAACATCGTCTCATCAGAAAATCTGAAATCTCTTCTTCAGCCCAGTGGTCCATGCAGGACCTGTATTAATCAGCATGTTTATTTCTGATGGCTCCTATTTTTTCTTGGCATCTGAGTGACAGGATTGCAAACAAGCATGCAATGGGATTGTTAGTCTTCTCAAAAAAAGAAGAATAGAAAGGAACTCCATGTACTGGTGGCTGGACAGCCTTTAGCCAACCTGTTGTGAAACTGCTGCTTACATTGCATGTCAAATTTTGTGATGCTTTTGAATTTACTTTTTTTTTTAAACTTCAGCTACTTCAGAGTTGAAGTTTTCTATGCAGAAAGTAAAAATAACTTTCATCTTTCTTAAATCCCACCCACAATTTTAGTTGTCCAGATATAAAAATGAGAGCCAGTAATTTGTGAATGAATTTCTGAATTGTTAAGTCTCGTAAGGTTAATTGTTCTACCCTTCTACCAGTGCCTGCTTCTGTAGGAGCTCTGGGTGCATTTATGCTCACAGCAGAATCTGTGTTCTGTTGTTTTTCCAACAGTAAGAAACTCACTCTTAAGTATGTACTGCAGAGTTTTCCATCTGTGAAAAGACTTTTTGGATGAGCTTGTCACTTACAAATACAGGGCTGGGAAATCTGAAGCTACTTAAAGAGGAAGAATCCTGGGATTATTCCCTTATCTGAAGAATCCTGTTTTTTGTTGGTTTTTTTTTTTGGTTTTTTTTTTTTTTTAATATTAGGAACGAGATCTTGCTGTTACAGTGGATAGTTCCATGAAATCAGCTTGAGACAGGATGAGAGATCCCTACTTGAGAACTGGGAGGGGAAAAAAGAGAGACAATAAAATTGTTTGCTGTTAACTTCACAATAAACATACCACTTCATATGCCATGCTGTTAATAGTCATATTTTTAAGCTCTGATCTTCATCACAGGAAATGTTTTTGATTATGGAACTTCCCCAGAATGCATGGGTGCTGAAAAACTTCCTTTTAATGGTGAACTGCTTTCCAGTGTTACAATTTGTTACCTGTACAAAAATTTCCATGCTAACTAACTTTTATCATAGAATAATAAAAGGCTCTTAGGAAACATTTAGGAAACTTTTAGAAAGTACAGATGGAAAGGGTGTATTTAAGCAGCACAGTTTTCCCCTCTCAACAATTGGCAAGGCCCAACTGTTTTTACTCATTATGTACACGTAAATAATCAGAGGGAAGTGTCTTTGCTCCCTCAGGTTCTGTGCAGTACAAGCTTTATTTTCCATGTTGCCTGGAATTATCTGCAGAAGTTACTTCCCTCTTCACAATAAGAAGAGAGGATCACCAACTCCATTTACTAAGGCTGTATATAAGATAGTATTTGTTAAAGGTGGTTGTTTTTTTAATGCAAGTACTGGTGTTTCACCTTTGATAGCAGATGCTTAAGAAATTTGTTGCCTGTAGTTAAACTGGTTGTTGTTATTTGGCATGTAAATCAGTCCCATTGGTACCTTCTCCAGTTTTGACCCCTACTTTCAACCTCTTGCAAGAATATGTTGGCACATTGTAATTTCTAGAACTTATGTCATGACAAGATGATGTATGATTTATTCTTACTAGAAAACTCTTTTTTCGCTGTAATGCTTGCAGTAACACACCATGTCAGTGCTGTGGCTGTGCATACTTATGACATTTTGAATGTCCTGTTTGTCCGATTAGCTCTCCAAAGTCATGTGAGCCTTCTTTATGATCTTACAGTCAATACAGTTTATTATAATCTTTTAAAGGAATACTTGTCTGTCTTATATTTCATTAAGGATCTCTTCTATAGTTTTATATAACCAATTACATCTGTGACACATGAATCCTGGTAAACACCCTCAATTCCAGAGTGCTCCAACAGCTTTTAGTGAATATCCTTTGAAAACAGTACATTTTTCTGTGTTGAAAATTTGTTTTTCTCTTTAGGTGAACAGTGTTTGCTTAGAAGAAGTTACTCATGAAGAAGCAGTGACTGCCTTAAAAAACACATCGGACTTTGTTTATCTGAAAGTTGCAAAACCCACCAGCATGTTCATAAATGACAGTTATGCCCCCCCTGACATCACAAACTGTAAGTTCAGCCTATCTCTATGACTTAATTATTTTTCTCTTTAAGGCTTTAACATATCCCATTTTTAGTATTTTAATTGTTTCAAGCTTTTAAAAAATGTACAGGACAAAAATCTGATACAAGAAAGTTGATTAATCAGGGAAATTGTTTGCTGAACAGAACAGCATGCTATAGCTTCTGTACTGAAAAGACAGCAACAGTGGGGCTTCAGGTGTGTTTCCGTGGCTGGCATGGACTAGTCCTGGAGACTCAAGTTGCTCATCACTTGCTGATGAGTACAAGGAAAACATGTGCGTCATGCTCTTGGAGGCTGTGAACAGTAACAAACAGTGCACTGTGAGGATGTTCTGTGTCCTGTAAACTGAGCAAAAGACAATACTGTTTCAGCTAGAGCTTAGTGATGTTCTGACTTGTTATTTCCTGTTTTCCTGCTTTTTCATGAGCTTTCATGTACTTGAATAAACTGAATTGGGAGGAGGAGGAGTTCTTGACCTCTGGTGCTTGCCTCCAAGCATATTGAGAAATTTCATGTCAGCTTACTTGAAGTCTTACTGCAGTTTTGACATAATTGTTGATAATTCAAATGGAAAACCAGTGAATGCTGTATTAAAAAGTAGTTATAAGAATTTCTTGTTGGCGGAAGGGTATTACTGACAAGAGTATTTTGAAAGACAAATATCCAAATTCAGAAAGCTAAGGATTGCACTACAATATAAAGAAAAATTTGAGTTTAATATATTGTCTCTTCAAGAGGGATATTATGGCTTAGTGGTTGGAGAAAGGGATGAAAATAATACAGCTGTATCTTCCCATGTCTAAATAGACTGACTTTTCTGGATGACCAGTTTTACTCATGTTGTCACATAAAATGGTTCTAGGGAGAGTTATTTTAGGTATTTTTTTGTTTCCTGCCATGAAATTCATGTAACCACTGATCTGTAGCACTGGTCTGTTTAGCTACTACTTCATATGAAAAAAGGAACACTTCTGGACTACAAGATGTGGTTGAAAACAATATGTAAAGAAGAACAAACAAAAGTGCAGCACACCAGAGTACTGAAGTAGCTTATAAGCCCATCATTTATTTGCAATAGCTACAGTATCTTAAAATCCATTTGTAAGCTTATTGAATTACAATTTGAAGGTAATTAGGTTTTATCTTCATTGTTTTATTAGAAGGATTCTCTTGAAGGCTCCATTATTTGACATAAACCATTTTCAGCCTTCACTTATTCTTCTCCAGTTTTCTACTCATATATATGATTAGAGAGCCCTCATGGTATCTGGTTAGTCCAATAACCTTTCCCGCTGTTTCCTTGAAAAGCAGACTTCCTTTTCTCTCTCCATCGTAACTGCCCTCTTCATATGTTACACCTTGAATTCAGATTTTCTGGAACACAGGAAACCTGATTTGTATATCGTGTTCCTGGTAGCGTCACAGTGATGCAGTTACACTGCTGTGGACTGGGATGTGACCAGCATTGAAGTATCTCATCTGTTACTGCTGTAGCTTGACTCAATCATTGGAATATTTGCTTAAGAATCTTTTGTGGGGGCAAAGGCAAAACGTGAAGAAAGTTTGAGGAGAGGAAGGTAGAGAAGGAGCTGGTTCCTGATAATTTGCCTAATCCTAATAAATCAATGGTATTGGCAAGATGGCTGTGCTGTTGGTGCTCTTGTCATGCAGAGAATTAATTTCTCTCAAATGGTGGATGAGCTGGAGACTCAGTTCCTTGAAGTTAATTGTATCATAACACAGAGACACTGATATAATTTCTCAGGAGGCCTGACTTAGTCTCACATCCATTACCTGGAGATAAATGACCTGGCCACACATGTAGACCCCTTTTGTCCCATTACAGTCCTCCCTCCTGAGTTTCTCTCCATTTGTTTGCTGTCCCTGTGTGATTTGAGAGAGACTGTGGCAGCTCAGTATCCCATCCTTTGTCGGAAGTGCCACTGCTATCCTTTTACTGAGAGCTGAAAAGCCAATCTTCTGACCTTGTCATGCCTCTCAAGCTCCAGCAGTTGCTTCTGGGAACCTTTTTCCTCCTGCTCAAGCATTCTGAAAAAAAATCAGAAGTTTTCTCTGGTTCCAGCTGTCTTTTCTGTCTTTTGTCCTTTAGTGACCTTTAACAAGGTTAGTGGGATAAAATGCTGTGTGTGCTTTTGAGTAGATTTTCTGAGTTTCATTTCATTTAGCTACAGTTTTAACCTTCAGTTCTCTGTCTGAAGAAACTCTTGTTTTTTACTGTTTCTGGTAGACTTTTGTCAAGAGTTAACCAAAGAACATTCCTCTGCAAAGTGCTGCGTCCTTTGTTTAATCTTCAGTCTGTTTCTTTTCCTTACAAAAAGCCTTTTGTACCCAAGGTTCCATAAACCTGTGTGTCTCTGTTGATCAAAGTGCAGCTGGCTGTTACTGCAGCTGGTGTGGAGACTCATCTACTGCTGGAGTTTTGCACACAAAGTACACCCAAAGGTCTTGCCCAAGGCATTTAATAACTTAATTCAAGGAAAGCAGTTTGGTCTTTTCCTTAGCCTTTCACTTATAGGAAGCAACTGTGTATGGCTAAGAGGCGAGGTGCTATTTTTCTAATACAGGTTAGAGCAGCAGCTATTTCAGTACCCCTTGAAATGTGCACATTTACAATGGAAATATCAAAGGGAGACACCAATCTCAAAGGCTGTCGCTTCTTTAGAAAGGAGTATGATAACTTTGCAGCTAGGAAGCCTCTGCTTTCTGCAAGAAGCTGGCCAGTTAGAGTGACCTCTTACCAAAAAATGATGTACATAGTGTTGTATGCTGCATTCAGCAGAGCAGTACTGGGCTCAGGAGATTTAGGTTAGGGACTTTAGGGATTCTGAAGAGCTTTTTCTAGATGGCAGATATTAAAGAAGTATTTTCTAGAATCGCCAGAATTGTGAGTATTGAAACAGTTACCAGTCTTCTTTCTTCACCTACAGCTGTTTTGAGACATGTATTTTCAATCCTCCTTCCTATTTGTTTCCATCAGGATCTTTTATCCAGGTTCTTAGGAGTTCAGGCCTCTCATAAAGAAGTAGGATGTGCACAGAGACTCCCTATTGTCATGCCTATTACAAATTATGTTAAGGTAGAGAGTCTACTGCTTGAGTTTGTGTAAACTGCTCACACTCAGAACAACTTTGGAAGGGTTTTTTGTTTGCTTATTTTATCTCTGTGGTATTTTTGAATACTTATTTTATCAGAAGCATTTAAAAGTACAGTGCACAGTACTTGGTATCTGTACTGTCTGCAGAACATGCAGTAAATTGCTTACTGTGCTAACTTGTGTGACCAGGGTAGTTAACTCTAAAGCCCATAAAACACGAAATTCAGAATTTGGTTATCTTAAAGACTGTCTCTCTGGAACTTGTCTTGTTTAGTTATAGGGCTACCTCGCTTGCCCTGGTGATAGAGATTTAAAGTACAGCGCTAAAGATATTGGAAAACTGTTTGAGAATGAGGTTCACAAATTTCAGTGTCTAGGTTTTGTGCAGTACTGTTCCTGTAGTAAGAGTTCCAGCCACACAATAGTATGGCCTTGTCAGATGGTCTGATGGCTCAAAAGAAGAGACCAAGTAAGTTAGCACACATACAGATAATTAAATAATGTATTACTTAGTATTTCTTTGGGGTTAGTGTCTTTGAATGAAGGAACATTTGGTCAAGAGGTTTCTGAGATTCTGATTTATAGCAGTACTTATTGGGAAGAGTCCAGATGTTGTGCCAATGTTGTGCACTTGGGGCTGAAAATTGACCTCCGTCATTTGATATTTATCAGAGTGAGTGAATGGCTTCCAGCTGCCCAGGGGGAGTTAATGCTGAAAATCTTGCTAAAGAAGAGTTGGGAATGTCTGAGACCAGAGATTCAGATTCAGAAAGGAATCAATGTAGAAAAAAACAGCTGATGGATATGTGCCATAGCTCTAGAGACCTGGATGTGTGTGGTCTCTGAAAGCTTGGCCACAGCCCTTGGGGGTCTGGAATAGTTGATTCCTATGCCAGTTTCTATTGCTTCTGTGAGATTTTTTTTTAACCCTTGGGGTGTGGGTTGCTGCTCTAAACAGTTACCTTACAGTGAGCTGCATTTTCTGACTCAAGAAGAGAGGAGTTATGAAAGATTGTTCTTTCTGAGCTCATTGCTATTTGACTGCTGTTCTCCAGTCTGAGAGACTGAAAGATGGGAACTTCCAGTATAGAAAACATGGAAATGCAGCAATCCCCTCCACCCCTTGCTATGCTTATTGTGTGCAGAGGTTCAGTAGCACTGTAGGTGGGATAGTCCTGTGGCCCAGTGCCACACAGCTGGCTGACAGCACAGCCGATGCGTGTGAGGTGATCACAGCTCTTAACCTGCTGGAGTGAGTGGGAGTGCAAACCGCCTCAGTAATCTATATAGCAATGTTGGCCATTAAATGGCTCCTGCAACAAATGGCTAGTAATTTGTTCATACAAATGCTTTTAAAGTTATTTCACTTGAAAGATGATGTAGAACTGGCTATTTAAAACCCCTGTGTTACCTGTGCAGTGCATGCAGTAGAGTATCGGAGTCAGAAAAATGGCTGCATGGTTTTTGAGAGAGAACTTGCTTCCTATACAGGCCTCCTTTGATGGTATTATTAATGATGTATTTTTGACTTCTAGTCACTTTTAAAGTATTTTTCCTTTGTGTGTGTGTGCATTGGTACAGTATTTCCACCCTACATTGAGAAATAAAATACTGCAAGGTATTCACTAGCCAAAAATGCCTTTACATTTCTTAAATGGCATAAGTACAGAAGAGAAGAATATGTAATAACCATAAATGACAATAAAGTTCTATTTTTATTTCCCATTTTAGAGACTGTATTTGTGATCAGTGTCCTCAGTTTACAGATAATAGGGAAATAATAGGAAAAATAGTAGGAAATCTTCCATTTTTTTTTTGTCTGGAACTGTCATGTGAAGGAGAGGTAGATTTGGAAATGGAATGTCTTTGTAAGCGACTTTTTCTGTCAAAGCAAGTTCATTTTATGCGTAGAGTTCTCTATTCATCCAAAAGACAGTTCCTTTATCAGTTACATCAGTAGTAATTACCTGGAAAGAGAAGTTTAGACCTCATTTGGGGTTCAGAACACGATGCGTTGCCTTTTGTTTCTGTCATGTTCCTCATGAATATTCTTCGGTTATAATCTCCAGCTAAAACAGTTTTAGGAAAGGCACAGGCACGTGGTGGTTTTTTTTGTTTTTGTTTTTCACAGAACTCCCTGGAAGCCTCTTTGTGCCTTGTAGGTTTGTTTTTCTAGCACTGAGAGCACCAGCCTTGAGGGAGGACCTGACTGCTCTAAGCAAGTAGCATATGTAGGACTTAATAAAGGATGTAGCCAGTGCTGTTGTGGAACAGCCCACAGGTCTGAAATAATAAACTGTTATATTGCATGACAGCAGAGTTTTAGCTACAGGGTGAAAGGACAAGAGTTTAACAATAAGATCATGTAGTAGGTGGTACGTATGTTTCTGAACATGATGCAGCTAAAACCTTTAGGAACCTGAAAAATAATGAAATGAAAAGTAATCCAATGAACATAGAATTTGCTATGAAAAATCTAATTCCTTCCTATAAAATATGCATTGTTATAGCTGCCACTGACTTGCTAAAAGCAATTGTAAATTCATTTTGCGAAATGAGATAATTTAGGGCATGAACAGAATGTACGGAGCTGCTTTACTGTGCAACAGTTGTTCAGGGTTTTTTAATCAAAGCCCATTTTTCACTAATTGGAAAAGAGGTTCTAAAGTCTTGCATTCCATTTTTTTGTGCTTTAGCCTTAAAGTTTTCTGAGAAAAAACAAAATAATTGTACGTGCAATTTTCCTCTAAACAAGAAGTATGTACAGTGACATGAATGTTGAGGAATACATATAAATAATATTGTTACATTAAAACACTTTTTTTTCCATTGCAAAGTAAATATTTCCCCATGGTTTGGTAATCAATGTGAAAATCTGTTGCTTAAACTCCAGTGTGACTAAAAAAATCAAGTTCTGAAACTGGCAGTTAGGTGTCCAAATCTCTTACCATTGCACAGAAACTGCATGGTGTGCTGGGACAGACACAAAGAATTAAGTAGTGGGATCTATAAAATCCTTCTGGGGAGCAGAGGGATGAAGGTGCAATGTATGTGTGTTACAGCTGTCACTTATGTTGAACAGCTCCTGGGTTTTAGGGACTTCTCAATGTGAATGTTTTTTTGATCATTTGGCTTTAACCAAACCAGCATCCTCTTTGCTGCGGACCTCATGAAACCACTGTGAGGAAGTTTCCTCTGTGTGTGGTGTAGAAGGGCACTTGGTACCTCTTGTACTTCGATTCTGAATTTGCTGAAACCACTTGTGAATTCAGTTTCCAAAAGTTCTGCACAGTCTCACGCAACTAACTGAGGGCTGGTGTGTCTGAGTAGCACAATTACTTTACCAGCCAGTGCTTTTCAAATGCCCAAGCTGTTAATAATGGATTTTAATGCTTGCCGAAATACTGACAATCTGATACATAGACAATGCTTGGAATTTACTGCTCACAGGTTTGCTAGGAACCTAGAACAATACAGAATCAATCCAGCACAGACTTGGGTGGTTTGAAAGCTGGCTACTTAGCAAATTTTTCCTGTATAAATACTCTTGGTCAGTTTGTATATGATCCAAACGTTCTGGTAGGGGCTTAAAAAAGAAAAGGAAGAAAAAGGGGGAGACTGTATGGACCACTTCTGAGATGTGCTGTGTCTGTTCAGTTACAAGAGCTTCGGGTTTGGTGCAAATACTCAAAGTTCAGGCACCACATCAGCTACAGCAAGTAAGTAAGAGCAAAGAGAGTCTGGCAACTTGAATAATGTTGAATCTCTGAAATGTTCCCACTCTCCATGTTTAAGCCTCAAAATGTGAAGCACCTACACCAGGAAAAAAGATTTTCAATTGCAGAATATGGTTTGTAGTAGCAGGCAGTGGGTATGACTGTGCCTGGTGAATGGACACTTAAAATTGATGTGTCTAACTTGGAAATATTGTGCATCTTCTTAATTATTTATGGGAACAATTCTCCTGGTGTTACAAAATATTTTCCATTCATTGTAATCATTAAGATGCTAAATTTCTTAGTGTGTTGTGGTTCAAGTAAAACATCCCATCCACTTCATATACAGAATTCATGGCCTGTTGTGTAAGAGGTTCTACTAAATCCTTTTATTACACCTGTCTGGTTTTAATCAGTGAAACTGTGAATAGGACAACTGACCTTCGCTGTACAGTTGAAATGTTTTTTGCAGGTGTTTGTTTATTCCTCTCAGTAAATTGATGCCTCTTACCTTGAAGAGCAGAAGGTAGAATAACCCTACCTTTATTTCCTGATATGTGCTGACGGCTCAGTGCACAAGAGCATCGCTACCAGCACCTGTGCTGTTAAAGGGGATTTGTTCAGTGTCTTAAGAAATGTCACATCCCTCCCTCTTCCTCCTGTGATGCTCCACACCAAAGCATTGAATAGGAGACAGGCTGCATGACAGCTTGGAAGAAGTGTAACATTAAAATGTTGTATTTTTCACTTGTTTTCTGACATAGTGATTTTAAGAAACTGAAATTCTTAATTTACTTCAGACAAGTTAAGGACAGCTTTAAAAGAGATGAATCTCCAGATTGTCCTCATGAGTTTCAACTATCCCCAGTTGCTGTTTCCATAAAGTTTTATTTGAGACAGATTCAAACTGAAGAATTTGCTTGCTGAGTCAGTGAGGAGACTGGGGAATGTATACATGTGACACACTATTTTAGAAATAAGATATTCATAATGTCTCACTTGAACTGCTGTAGTTTGTTTTTAGAAGAGGTCACTCCTTTGTTTCAGTTCCTCCAGCTCTTTTTCCATATTGCCCTAATGTCCTTTGGTTTTGGTTCCCCTCTTCTCTTTGAAGCTTATTCTCAACCAGTGGATAACCATATCACTCCATCTGCCTACCTGGGACAGTCCATGCCCCCAGCATCACCAGGGCGATATTCACCAGTTCCCAGGGGAATGCTCGGAGATGATGAGATTACCAGGTAATGAATAACCAAAGCTAAGTGTCAAATTGGTTAACCAGGGAAGTCCATGTAAGATGTGTTTGTAGGGAAAACACCAGTGAATACTATATTTTAGTTCAAGAAATAGATGTTAGTTTCTTAACACTTGTAAACATTGTTGTAAAAAAGAAAACTGCATATATATATGTATATATACACACACGTTTTTTCAGTCCAGGAATAGTGTTAAAATCACAAAATCCTGCCAATGCTATATTAGTTGACAGGGATTTTTACGATGATAGTATAAGCAGACCAGAGATTATTTCTTATTTTAAAGCCAGCAGTGTTTGGGTCCTCCCTGCCCCCACAGGCATAGGTTTGTTTTGATGGATTCTAAATCCAGAAAGGCTGGTTTGCTCTTAATCCGTTCCCATTAACAGACAGTTCATCCCTTCACTGATTCAGTAGATTGTATTAATCTTTTGTTCATCATTGAAGCTCTTGTAATTTTGTTGCCCTTCTGTTCTGCAAGTATAGGGATGTTACACTGCATTTTCAGTATGTTGCTGCTGAATTATGTGCCACACCATCATCTGATACTGATAATGTAACTCAGTTTCTGAGGCAGGGTCTACCCAGGATTGAGACCTGTGTGGCATAATAAATTGGAGAATAGATTTTAGTGTAGTGAAAGGTAGGATATGTCTTTGTACTTATTTTTGACCTAGGGTTAGGTAGACACATAAGCCAAAATCATTTTGTCTTCCTGATAGCATTATGGTTTTATTGCTTTCCTTTAAAATTACTGTAAAATGCTGGTTTTAGAGTTCTTCTGAAATGCAAGGGCTATTCCAAGAATGTTTAGGTGGTTTTCTTTAAATTACCCTCTCATCATCTGCTCTCTCCACCCCAAAAAGAAGTTTCTAAATGTTGAGTGTTATTTTAAAAGATACTGCATCTTTATGTTCTCTTTTTCTTAATGTATTGCTGTGATCCAGAGCAATATAAATATATATTCAAAATGTCATTTATTTATAATAAAATGGTACTCTGAAAAAATGAATATGTGTTGATTGGGGTGAAATATAAAAATTTGACACTAAGTTGATCTAATAGCTAGTGCAAAAATTGAGTAATTTTTATAGATTGGACTACATGATATTTTTTGTTTGTTTTGGAAAAATGCAGCTTCTTAGTTTATCCTGTAAATTAATAATTAATCTCTCCAAATACTTAAGGTCCATTAATTGTTCTTTAGTGCTCTCTAGTGATTTTTCAAATGCAGCACACAATTCCTCTGCTTTATTAGAAATGTCCTCTTCGGAGATAATTTATGCTTTTCTTGTACTGGATCAAGTAGCAGACTAGTAGCTTTTTGGAAGGAGTATTTCTGCATTAGAAGTTGATTGGCCTTCTCTTGATCAGTATTTCTTCTCTCCTCATTCAAGTCAGGAGGGGATCCTATAAAAAGAGTGTAACAACTTGGTTTAGGTTTAACTTTTTCCATTAGAGTTGCTTCAAGTAAATTGAAAATATATTTCAGAATGCTGTGAATTCTCATAATTTTTTTAAAGGGCTTATGCATACTTCTGGAATTGTTCTTTGCTATTTTTATTGCTTGACAAACTGGAGTGAAAATAAAGCAGTACAGGCATATTTTTATTAACAGTGTTTTCATTAGAATTTGTAATTTAATTTCTAGAAAGGGAAAATAGTATTTTTTTGAACAACATAGAAAAGTGTTAAATAATGACATTTAGTGCTGAAAAGGATTGTAACATTATAGGAATGCATGTTGCATACATACTTACATATTTGTTCAGTTCACCTAACAGTAGGGAGGGGATCTTGTGTTGTATCTATAAGCTTTTCTAACTGTTTATTTTACTTTTATTCATGTCTAGTGACCAAGATTTCATATTTCTTTCTTTCATCCAGGGAACCTAGAAAAGTTGTCCTGCACCGAGGATCAACAGGTCTTGGTTTCAACATTGTTGGAGGAGAAGATGGAGAAGGAATTTTCATCTCTTTCATCCTTGCAGGAGGGCCAGCTGACCTGAGTGGAGAGCTTAGAAAAGGAGATCGGATAATTTCTGTAGGATTCCTTGCTTCTTTTATTTAAACATCAACAAAATTTATTCCCTTCCCTGGATATTAATGCCAGTTAATGACATGCCAAGAATATTTTTACCAGAGCTAAATTTGAGACAATGGAACAAATGCCAATATACTTCCAAAGTATCTTTGAGGACTTTAGTCAGTGTCTGTTTCTCATCTATAATCTATCAAAATAGCACTTTCCTATCTTGGAGACATTCAGTGAAGACATTAACTTATTTTAATCTGGTAGCTGAGGAGCATGTGTGTCTAAATTGAAAGAAGAGAGCTTCAGAACAAAGCCTTCTAGTGAGATGGAGACATTTGGCAGTAGTGTCTGTAACTGTGTGCTTTACTCCATGGAGTAGCTGTTAAACTTCCCTTTTAGTCTTAAAAAGATTCATCTCATACCTGTCTAAGGGCATTTTCTATATTAGTATTGAAGGTCATAAAGATTTGGTATACTTCTTTGTGAAATTATTTAATCTATGGAGAATTATTTCTTTGGACAATTACATTGTCGTTTGGAAGTTACCAAAGAGGTTTTTTGTTCTCTTAACTGCAGTTACCAAAATGCTGATAATAAAGCACATCTTTATTTTAGTTTGAACTATGAAAAACACTTTTGGTCTAAAATGTGACACACACATTTCTGCTTCAATTTTTTTCCCCTGTTGCTGTTTTAAAATCTTGTGCATTGAAAACAATGCCAGACCCATAGAGCGTTTTATCTGTCACTGGATGTGGTGCCATAATGGTCTGTCCCCGAACATCGC
Organism: Grallaria varia; assembly: GCA_013396735.1. NCBI lineage: Eukaryota > Metazoa > Chordata > Aves > Passeriformes > Formicariidae > Grallaria > Grallaria varia. The sequence goes on from VWZG01003107.1 coordinate 809,843, forward strand.
AGAAAGTAACATTCTCTTTGTCTTGAATAGAAAGACAAGTCTTAAGGAGGAAATGGACTTAGTGAATACAAATTCAGTAAGTGATATACTGTGAAGATTACAGTAATTCTCAAGAGGGCTATATGTGAGAGAGGATTTACTGACTTTTGATTTCAGGAAGGATATTGGAAACAGGGAAAACTCACATGACACAGAAACTAGTTTGTGTCCAGTTAATTTTTTTTCCACAGGTCTGTGTTCTGTGGCGATAAACACCAACGTTAATTTTGATAAAGAGCTTTTTTGTGTTACCTGTAGGTAAATGGAGTCGATCTCAAAGCAGCAACCCATGAGCAGGCGGCAGCAGCCCTGAAGAACGCAGGCCAAGCAGTGACTATTGTGGCTCAGTACCGTCCAGAAGGTAAGGGTTGCCTTAGACACTTAAGTTCCCTTGTTCAATTTGAAGCTCACAGACAGATAATCTACAGTGCCCTCTCACCTAATCCCTCTTCTGAGGAGAGAAGAAACAAATGATGTTGTCAGATACATATTAGCATAATTGCAAGTGACCAGATTGGAAAAAAAAAGCGCATTTGAATTGTTTCCTGCTCTTTCTGCAATGGAAGTAATAGCTTTATGCATTGCTGCTTGTCCAAGTAGATAACTTACTGTCTTGCAATGTGTATTGAAGTACCTGACTGACTGCTGAGATTTTGAGTAATTTCACAGAGATTTGCCCAGAGCAACATACATCTTAGACATTTCTCAGCGACTGTCACTGATAGATTTCAAACCTAGAGCTGTTCTCATTCCCTCATGGTTACAGAAGCATTCAGAACAACACTCTGTATAGTTGAGCTGTATTGAGAATGCAATTCTCCAAGACTTATATGGCCCATTTCAGAGGATGCATGGGGACGATGTTACTTGAATTGTCTGACACATTAATCACAGAAAAGATACTTTTTTTTCCCCACCAAAATACTTGGTCTGTGTGACCACCCTTTCTGAAACTGTGCTTAAAATTCCATTTGGAGTGATGTTGATGAAAGCACATTAGGGGGTGACTCTACCCTTTTGATGTCATGAAGGGAAAGTGTAACTAGGAAATTGAGATCTGTTGTACTTTGGTGGCAAAGCATGAGTTGGCACATGGCCAACCTACCTCAGAGAGCTCTAGTTTCTACTGTCTTGCCACCTCTGCCTTATTCGTACTCTTTGTAAAAAGAAGTTTGAATGGAAGTCCAGCTGTCACCTTCTTCAGGTCTGGTGTGGGAGGTAAGTTGGATCAGAAACTCATTGTTCATATTGTGGAGATTAGTGAAGAGAACATTTCCTTAAAAGTTCCTTAAAAGTAGATAGAAAAGTAGTGGCTTTGAGATTTGACTTTTCCAAATAGAAAATACTATCCATGTGATTGAGTGCACTTGATAAAAGTTCATATGTTCTTTGGTCATCTTTTCCTGAATTATAGCTGCACGTGGTTGTCGTTTCTCTTCACTTGATTCATTTGAGTTGGCAAACTGTTTTTATGTGTGTGTTTGTGTATAGTTATCTCCACTTTTTGTTTCAGAAAAAGGCTAACAAGTATTAAAATGAAGAGTTTGTAAAGTTATTGTTCATCATTGTTGTTTCTCAAATGCCTTCATAAAGATGGAGAGCATCAGTTATAACTACTTGTAGTGCACATGTATTTTATTTATATTTATAAATCCAGCGGGCTTTTGTAAGAGTTGCTGACAGCTAGGACAGATCAAGGGGATTCTAGACATCCATCAGTGTTCATTATAACTGAATAAAGAGATTCAGTATGATAGGAGCGTTTGGAAGACACTTGGGACTGGCTCACTTCACTCCCTGTAATTTTATATGACAGTTTGTATGTTCATAGATGTGGTGGGGAATGCTAACTTAGGTTTTTACATCCTACCACACTTCCAATTTTCCTATCAGAAATTTCCCATTTGTCTTTCTCGTCACATTTTTGGGAAAAGCAGGTTTTTGCAAGCAGTTGTCTCGTAGGAATGCCTGAGTTAGGCTGTAGAGAACACTTCTCATGCAAAGGGTTGAATTTTCCAGATCTATGTCTCCACATCCATGGTTTATGAAACACTAGTTACTGGACTTGGGGTAGGCTAAAATGGCTCAATGAAATTGATTTTATTAATCTGGGCTCGAATTATGTAACTGCTGATTTATTTTCCCTTAAATCTCCTTGGTTATAGAATTGGGTGAAAACAGATGTAATCACATTTCTAAAAATACCCTTCTTGGCATTCATTTAGTTTCATTTTAGTGCCTACTGAATTTGAGAGATGCCTTACAAAATTTTTCTGCTGTACTGAACCATATTTCAACAACTTTCCAGCATTCTGAGCAGAGTGTAAGTGTGCTCCTGTTTACAGAAGTGGCTCTTGTATCAGGCACCGCTTGCTTAGTACCACAACTATACTCAACTGACTTGTGCTTTCTCCTTGTAGGTTCCAGGCTTTATTGTGCAACTTACACAGGAGCCAGTGTTGTAAACTTGGCACCTCTCGGGTTGTATTGGTACATCCTCCCGTGTGGGTGTGGATTCAGAGTCTCCCTAGTTGCAGAGATTGTGGGTTTGGACCTCTTGGGCCTGCAATCTCCAGAGGAGGGGTCATGGTAGGACAAAAATGGGGAATTAATCCTGTAGAAGTGTGGTTGGGAAGTCAGGATGTTCTCATTTTCCTCCTTATTTGGAAGCCTTTTTTTATTCCCCCATTTGTACTACAAGTTTCTACCTCCTTTCAAGATATCATTCATGAATAGAAAGGGATTTTGCTTTGCTGTGAATTTCACTGGAAACTAAATACTGTGACCTGCAGCAGTTTCAAAGCAAGTGATGTTGCTTCAGTACAGAAAAGTGTTTTGAAAATCCATTTTAATTTGTCAAGGTTTCTGATCCATTCAATTTTCCTGTGGCTCCCTGGCTCTGCAGACACCGCGCTGCCACACTGCTGTGTCTCTGGGTTTTCTGCAGAGGTAGGATGGCAAGGAAAAGCTGTCATGTTACTGTGGGACAATGAGAGGAAGCACTTGGCAATTTGGATATGCGTGTATCCTGGGAGTGGGGATTCAGAGATGGTCAGAATTATGATCATGTTGCGTAGCAGGGATGCAGGAACCTGAGAGTCTCAGTGCTTGAAGGGAATGTAGTGAGGAGACGAGCAGCAAGGGGGAGTATAGGACTGTGCAGAGGTGGGCAGCTCTTGGAGGGCACTCCTTTTCACATTGACAGCCATTATTCTGTTCATTTAAGTTAAAAGGTTATCTGAGACATTTTTATGTGTTTTGAGTATGACGTAATAATAATGTTACCTCAAAGTTCAGAATTTTTGCAAAGTCAGATTTTGTCATTCCCAAAAGGTACGAGGTGTCAGTAGGTTGCCATAACTGTATTGCAGTTTAAGTGCATTTAAGTGTTTAAAAATAAAAATAAAAACCAGCCAAATAAATATATTAAAAATACTTGGTTGAAACTATGTAGAAAATAATTGAGTGCATTAAACTTTTTTCATAGTTATATTCTGCTAGATCAGAACTGGGCTGTATTTAGTATATGTTTAATGTTAACTGCAATTACGTATACATTAACTGTTAAGCCTCCTCTTGAAAAAGCAAGCAGGCAAAGTCTGTTGGCATCAGCAGTAATTCACTGGAAACCTCACCTTGCCCCCGAAAAGGCAAAATTCAGATAAGCCCATCATGACAGGAGAGGGAAGCAGCCCTTCCATTTGCCCAAGAATGCCCCTGACATAACAAAACTAAAATTATAATTTAAAGAAGTACAGCAATTGTTTGTTTAGTGAGTTAGCAATTGCCTGTTATTTGGAGTTTAGAATCTACATTGGTCTTCTCCTTGTTATTCAGCTGGTCAAGTCTGTCTCTACAACCAATTCTTTTCAGAAAGAGAGGTAAGACCTTTAAGTAATCAGATTAGCATTCTGTTCTTAGGTGACTGGGTAGATCAGTGTAAGATTAGGAGAAGGTGGAGCCAAAACATCAAGAGAAGATTTCAAGGTATTTTTTGTAAAATATCTGCTTCTGAACCTATGTTGTTCATATAGATAGTTAAGGCACATTATTTCAGTTTTGTTAATGGAAATAAGGATTCTCCAGTTCAAAGTTTATCCAAGATTTACAGTTCAATCAAAAATATTCCTAGTTTGTTAGTCACATTTTTTTATTAATTCTTTTTGTTTTGAAGGATTGTATTTATCTACTAAAAATGAGGTTTGAGTATGACAACATTGTCTCTTTTCTTTAAAACAAATAAGTCAAAAGGGACAAAAAAGGAGGGAACAAAAAAGCCCTTTATTAGAGCCAGTCAGTGACCAATGTGTGGCTAATTTTTCTGTTTGTGGTGCTGCATCTATGAACTGTTTTCTAGTGGAATTTCTGGGAAATGGTAACATTTTCATATACATAAGCAGAGATTGTTTTCTGAGCATTTGTTTTGAAATACATTGTAAGTCTTCTTAAGAGTCTAGCTGGGGTAGCACAAAGCCAATAATGCTTGCACAAAACTTAGTTTTCAGTAATTATTTTTATCGAGGCTGAGCTTCCCTTGCTTTCTAGCTGAGAGCATAGATTGTCTCAAACAAAGGTGGTTCAAATGATCAGTGAATCCCAATTTCATAAAATGAAATTAAAAAATAAAGTACTTAAAAATAAGTGTGCGCTGTTTTCAGGCACATGGTCTCTGGTTTTCCAGACTTCTAGTTTTGCTTGTTTTGAATCTGGTTCTACTCTTTTGCAAGTAATCTGGATTAGTCAATTAAAGTATCTTCAAAATTGGACCCATTAAGATTAGAAAAAGGGGTCTGCTATATATAACCCTGGTAGACACTATAAGGGGCTTACACATGTTTTAATCCTTTAAAACCTCACTCTTACTCTTTAATATACTAAATAAAATTGTTTGTGAATGCATGATAAGCCTTCAGCAACGTTTCTAGTGTATTTACTTGAGCAGTGACTGGACATAGTCTCTTTCTAAGTTTTGCAGGGTCTGTGGGACGTGTTTTTAACTAAACACAAATGCCGTTTTTCTAATCTGTTTTGAAATTCCTTGCCCTGGTCTTTCAAGTGATTAATGAGGTACAAGCTCATTACACATGAGAGTGCACGAAAGCCACCAGTGCATGTGGAATGCATTGTGGTCTGTCCCAGGTAATGGTAATACAAGATGACAAAGATTGAACCAAAATAATATCTCATCAAAAATTATTTGTGATGGTTCTATTGTGGTCCATGCATTTTAAAAGAAAAACAAATGGAAGATAAATACAGGATCAGTGTGATGGTGGCCATCCTGACTACCAGACTCCATTTCTGGCCTCCATTGGAGGCACCATGAAAAAGGAAATTGAATATTCTGAGAGTTGAGAAAAGAATATAAACCAGTAGTTATATAAAATTGTCAGCACAAGAGTCCTGATAAAGGAGGGCTTTCCATAGACAGATGGGAAGAGGGAAGCAAGGGGCATACTTTTTTAATTAAAGTGAACTTTTTCAGTTCTGTGTGGTTTCAATATATGTAAGAATCTCTGCTTCTCAGTGCTGTGCTGCCATCTGTTCGCTGTACACACATCCATGCGTCCTTGAATTGCGGTTCCTTCTGTGCTGTTTGCTGAATTTTCCATCCCTTGTGTAGCCTTCTGTTCTTTTGCCCCATTTGCTGGAATGTGTGTTCCAGACCAGATGCGTTTTCATTGTGGCCTCCTTTTCTTTTCCCCTGCCTGTACAGAGAATTCACCACTTTTCTGTGTGTTCTTGTTGCTCACCAGACAGGAGTCCAGGCGAGTTTCACTGGTCAGACCCTTTCTATGAAGTTTTGATTTCTCTTCAAATAAACATTGACATTGAAAGCATTGCAGTTTTCTAGGTAAAATCAATTTAGCAGCTTGGGAGCAGAGTAATCTTCCAGGAGTTCCTAACCTTCCCCTCTCCTTTTTGTTTCTTGCTGTGGAATACATGCAGACATGAAATAGAACACATTTAGTCTAGTTTAGTACCATCTGCTTATCCAGCATAATTTTAAAGTTTAAACTTGAGCCCAGATGTATTCACCCTATGTTCTTAACAACTGATTATGTATAAACCTGTGTAGGCTTTGGTTTTTTTTTTTTCCTTGGCGATTGTGGGGTACTGCTGGATAAATCCTATGAACTGAAGCAGCAGGAGCTTGTGCTTCCTCAGGCTCCCTGCCTCTAAACTTACTGGCTTCTGAGAGAAGTTTCTAGTCAAGAAAAGACGCCCTTATTCTAATGGTCATGTTTTACTGTGTTTCATGTTAGTCTTGTTGCCTGTTATTCTTTATTTGATGTATATCAGCAGCAGCTTTCCTAAAATTCAGAACATTACAAGAGATCCCAAAGTCCCATTCACTGGTTTCAAATCCTGATGAAATTCTTATGTGGAATGATTGAGGGGTTGGATTGTGTGGTTTTCTTTGGGTTTTTAATTTATTTTTGGGTGGGTGCCTGTGTTTCCTGTGCCACCATAGTTCTTATTTCAGAATCTGTGTTTTGATGATTGGGTATCAAACTGCCACTGCTTTTCTGATGCTGTCAGGAGTCCTGATGCTGTCTTATTTTCTGACTCCGGCGTTAGTTTCTGTACCGCTGTACCTAAGGTTTCATTTTGTAAAACCAAAATTCTATCTACTTTTCAGCTCCAAACCCAGTGACTTTGAGATTTCTATCTATCCTGTTTGTCCCAAAATCTTCTAAGACAAATATAGCTCAAATTTTAGCTTGCTCTCCATTGAAGGAGCTCACCAGATTCTGTCTGCACAGAGCTTTTCCTAAGTCTGACAGTTCTTGGCACTCCTTTTTTTTTTTTGAACATAAAGCCTTCACAGTCCCAGCCCATTAGTTTCCTTTTTTGCTTGATTCGTATGGCAAGAGCCTCTATGGTGAAATTATTCTCCTTCTTACTCCTACGGATGTCCCTGTCACTCATTCAGCGCTTACTTCCCAGGAGTTCTGATGAGAAAAATTAAATTATTGCAGGAAACTGCAAGACCAGCAACGTGAGGATGCTTTGTAGGATAAGCATTAGTAGGGAATAGCCTCCCTGTTAACTCTCTTACATCTATGCACTGTATAGGAGGAAATCTGATTCCTCCAGCAGATGACACATGATAGTTTGTTAACAGAAATTTGCATTTTTTTTGCACTAGCTGTTGCAAAGAACTGCAGATATTTTCATTACTGAATAGGCTGTTGCATGAGAAAATGCTTGAATTATCTACTTACTTTCCTTTCACACAGGGGCATAAAAAATGTTTTATGTCAGAAATCTCTGTTACCATTCTTGTACATTTGATGTTTAGAGCTTTTATTTTCCAAAATACCCAAGAAACAGGTGAGAAACTTAAAAGATCATTTCTTGGATATAAATGAGTAAAATGAGGTAGTTGATTTTGCTAAGCCCATGCAACACAGCAGGAGTGGGCTGTTCTCTTACTGCATCTGAGCTCTTCCCCTAAGGGATGTTGCTTTCTGAAAAATGTGGTTTTCTCACATTCCTCTTACATTACCCTGTTATCTTAAATTTTCTTGTTATTAGTAAATAGCATCAGTTGTGGTGGAAATGATGTTTTTCTTTTCTTGTCAAACAACCTCATCAGTCTGATTTAGTGCTGGTAAAGTATTTGATCTGGACTTCAATTGTAAAAAGGCACTTGGTGTTGTTTCAAAAGCTAAGATACTATCTTGAAAATGACTAGCTTTTGCTTTTAAAGGACAGAAGTTAGAGTTATTTAAGAGACTGTTCATATTGTCATAATCTGGATAGAGTTAATTATAGATGCTATTGTTAGAGCATCAGATTTGTAGTAACTTTGATGAAGTGATATCAGAAACTGGTTAACACAATATTCTTCTTTAATATTTTTTTTCTTCTGTGGTTTGTTCTTAAGCCTCAGTGCTCACTGTATGATGAATATGTGGGGAGAAAGGGCCACAGAACATAATATGATGAAACATCCATAGTGTTTAAGCTGAGTGTTGGAGGAACCATAGTTTGGAGGTTTTCTCAAGACTTTTTTTACTTCAGAGCCCTTTCTGTCAGTCCTGCATTTCCTGCATAGCCGTGGTGCCCGCAGGCAGGGAAGGGGCAGCTTGGAAATGCAGTGCCTGGTCCAGCCGTCTGCAGCACACACACCCTGGCTCTCCCAGTGTTGACTTGTTATAATCTGGCATCACGTGGTCTCCTGGGGAAGGTGGTGGCTGCACAACGTTTCCTTTGACTAGGAGGGTTTTGCAAGTGGGTCTGTTGATCCTGAAGTCCAAACTATTCAGCTGAAGGAAAAACTTAGTTGCTCTGAGTTCATATTTTATGCTGACAGCATGTAAGTACCTTGCTTCAGGAAATGTTTGTCCTGAACAAGCTATTACTATTTTACTGCCTGCATTTGTAGCTAAAATCAAATGCATTTAGCTTAGTTTTATTAGTACACAGCACTGCTTAAGAACACAATCCGTTTTTCCAGGATTAACATTGTACACAATTCTGTGGGCACAGTTGAATCTCTAATGCCGTTTACAAGTGGATTGAGATTCATGCCAGAATTCTGGAGGTTTTTTTCGCTTTCCTGAGCTCCCAGGAGAACATGGTCTTATTTCAGATGATGTTTTGCGTATTTCCCACCTTGTAGTGTTAAATTCTTTATCTAATTCAAATCCAGTAATTTTAGAGTACAGACACTTTCCATTCCCATTTCTTAACATTTAAAATTTAAAATACATAGTTCTTGATTATAAACATGTATTTCACGTGTATGTTCTGAAGTGTCATGAGTTAAAATTTACCTGTATCAGTCTTTTTGTTATAATGAAATTTGTAATTATTAGTAGAAACATTTGTCTTTCTTAGAAAAAAAATTATAAGTTAAAACCACAGAATTTTGAAGTATAATTTTCTTGTGTGTTTGCTGTGTTTAATCACGATTATTTCAAATCTGATTTCAGTTTCAGTGCTGAAGTTCAGGAGGAAATAAATTCCTGTGCCTCTCTTTCTTACAGAATACAGTCGTTTTGAAGCTAAAATACATGATTTACGGGAACAGATGATGAACAGTAGCATTAGTTCAGGATCAGGATCTTTGCGAACCAGCCAGAAGAGATCTCTCTATGTCAGGTAATCATTTTTTTCATTATGTTTTTCTGTAGCCTTAGTATGTCTCTGTTTTCATTTTCATACAATTATTTACTAAGTATTGAACTTAACAAATGAATACCTATATGCATATATATTAAAAATAAAGCTTAATTTAGCTTGATAAATGTAATATAGCTGAAAAAGAAGTAATAGCCCTGAGAACCTTATGTGGACTTTGAAAATTGGTCCTATTATTTCCTTTTTGTCTTGGGTCTGAGAGGTGATTATCCTTCAGCAGAAACATGTACTTATTCCTTAAGTGTATGCGAAGTCTTAACAACTTGTTTAGTTCTGTTTGTGTTTTTGTGGCAGTAGTCTTCATATTCTACCCTATTCAGCGTTTGAGTTCAAATTTATAGTCTTCCCTTCCTTAAAGTTTGTCAGATTTCCATCTTATTTGCTTTAGCTTACTTTAGTTGTGTTCTCAGCTTGTATAAAAATTGTATTTCTATATCCAATAGCATTTTGCTATGGAATATTTTTTCCATGGTAACCAAGCGAGAAAATGCTTCAAAGCAAATAAACCGAATATACTTTATTAATTTATTCATATCAAGTTAAACATAAAGGAGGCTAAAGGGAGATGGAAATATAAGATCATGAAACAGAGGAGAAAATAGATGGTTTCGCAGGGAAATTGTGGCAAGACGCAGCTTATTCATGTGCCACCTAACTCCTACATCAGTTACCATGTACTGATGAAGCGTAATGTTTCAAATATGGAATGTGGGTAAAAGGATTGCATTTTTAAAAATAGATTGATTTTTGAGATCCCCGAATCAGCTCATCTCTGGATTGAACCAGGGCCAGCAGTAGCCTCTTGGTAGGGGCCAGAATGTGTCAGTAGAGCAGGTGGTTCTGGTGCTTGGGTGGTCCAGTGGTTCTGGTGCTCGGGTTAGACTTGGTTTAAAATGTTGTGACACCTCACTGGTTTACCTGCTAAAATCCTGGGCCCAGGCACTGTTGACTTTTCCCATGCAATGCAGGTCTTGTTTTGCTCGAGGTGCATTCTGTCTGTTGAGCTGTGGGAGAAGTGAGTCTTACACAAAGCAGTTACCTGCGTAACTGCACCAATGCTCAGAAAAGCCTTAGTCCTTTGCAATCTGTTTCTGAAGGCTTTGAAACAAATGTAATTCATTACTCACAGGACTTCTGTTTAGCTTGACTCCAACAGGTAGCTGTTATGTTTTAACCTATTGTTTTAGTAGCTTTGCCTTGATTCTAGTTTTTGCAGGGCTGATCTTGTTCTGTTTTTATATATATACTTTTGTCTACCTTAAATATTTTGGGGGTCCCAATTTAAATCTCTAAAGATAAATGCCTTAAATTCTAAGGATAAGTACTTGATACCACAGTTATCCATGTCTTTGAATTTCCGCAGGTAGGTGTACATGTGGATATTGTGCTGAGATCTTCCTTTCCATAATCCCAAGATTTATCCCTTTAGTCCTCATCATATAACTAAGCCTAAACAATTCTAAATGCTTTTATTTTGCTTGGTTAGCTATAGCCTGATTAGGTTCTAAACCGCTTATGCCCATGTTCACACATTGGTCTGATATTTTAAGCGACTGACAAGCATTTTATGTTTATGTAGCTTTTATTCCGCTGATGGAAGTTGTTGAGCTTTTGACTTTGACAGCTGCTGCAGAACTTGCAGCATTCTCCAGGTTATTGGCAGAAGCTTCATATGGAGACTGGTGATTCCTGACCCCAGAAAGGTTTTCGAGTCCCAATAATCAGCTTTGTTATAAGTCAGAACAAAAATCTAAAATGCAAAAATTCTACAGCAAAAGTACTTTTCTACCCACATCTCTTAACAGAAGGTGCTGGTAGGGCTTCTGAGATCTGCTCTTGTCATCACACCAAAAGTTGCCAAAGACTGGTAGGCAGCTCGGTATGCGCAGAATGGGTTCACATCTGTTCTGTCTGGTTTCTAATGTAATTTTGACCACACTGAAGTAACTTCTATGAATCTTTTCACATAGTGCTAGATACTGACAGAACATATTAGTTATTCACCTTATACTATGTTTTAAGTCCTTCTGGTATAATCATACTGTACTTTGAATAGTACCAATTCAAAGCCAGTGTTAGTAACTGGAGCTATCTTTTTTCAGTAATACTGTGGTTTGGATATGCCTTAAAGGATGCCAGTTATGTAAAAAAATGCTGAATTGAATGGTAAATCCAGCAGTAAAATGTTTATAGGCATTCAATAGCAATTGGAGAAAACCTATTAAACAAAAGTACTGTGAAAATCATCTCTGGCGATGTCTCCATATCATGGTAACAAATTAGCAAATAAAATAAGATACATCACTGTATCCCTGTAATCTTGGGATCTTTGTGAACAGTCTGCCTGTAAACAGTATTTTTGGGATGTTATGTAATATTAAGGAAAAGGCCTGAAAATACAATTTGAAGTACAATGACAGATTTTTCTTCTTAATCTTATGTATATCAAAAAAGGATGGATAGCAATCTAGGAAATAGTCCTTGGAGGGCAATACAAATACAGCAATTCAGCAGCAGCAGCCAGTTCTTCATTTGCACATCTAACTCTCCCTCCACGCCACACCCCCTGCCCTGAACTAATTCAGATCCACGGATGTAATGGCCTTCTCTTGGTTTGCTCTGTATTTCTTTTGATCTTTATTCAAAGAGGAGAGAGGTTCTCTCATATAATGTTTCTGTGTTTGCATCTGAGCTATGTCTATATATATATATTCTTCTGCACATTCAAAAACCACATGTGAGATGCCTTCAAGGTATCAAGTTTCTGTGATAAAATGTTCCACATTTTATCTCATCTGCTGTGGCAAATCTCAGCCTACAGTGTTTAAAATCATCAGTTACTTTTGCCTTTGTGCATTTTTCTGACCAACACAATACATTCTGAATTCAAACAATGGTGCTGATTTCTGCTTCAGTTGGAGCAGAAAATGATTACATCTCCAAGTTGTGGAAATTTTACTGTTTTAAAATCACTAGGAAATTTGAAGAAAATCCATTGAAAAAATAAGAATCTAGTATTAGTAGCAGGCCTGAAATGTGAACTTGCCTGCAGTTTAATCTGGCATCTCTGTTATTCTGTTATTTCAAACTTGAAGTGACCTCACCAGAGGAAATGTATTTGATGAAACTGCTTTTCATTGTTCAAAAATTATTCTGTGTAACCATCTATCTAGTTGGAAGAGCACACGTTGATAATCATGTTTTTATCCAAGTGTGCTTCCGTTTCACTCCTGTGTATTTTTTCTCATGCAATCAACACACATGTTAATGCTGTTAGGGCCTGCTCTCACTGCTTATGTAAGTTTATATTCAAATTGAAAAACAGAAGTTAGAAGTGGTGGTGATACAAGTCATTGCCTGAATGCTAAGAAGAAATCTCAGGAAATAAATTTCATGATACATGTAATTAATTCAGTGACAATGTATACAGCTTGAATCTGCATTGAAAGTACATAATGGATGATGGGCAGTTTATTTTGAGTTAGGAAATTATATTTGTTCAGAGTGTCTCTTGAACAAACACGTTTAGAATAAATGTACAGGAATAACTACTGTATGTATAATTTTCCTACCTGCAGTATTTTGGCAATTTCAAAGAAAAAAAGGGTTCTGATTTTTTTTTTTTAAGTAATCAGGATATCTCAAGTATGTTATGGAATTAAACCAAAAGATGTTATCATGAAGGTTCACTGCTGATGGGAGGTGGTATTTCATCCTCCAAGCTATTTCAAAATTGACAGCCTACATTTTGTAATAAACTTAAAGGTATTGCAGATTTAAATATAGGGCTCTGCATATCATAAGGCTAAATATTTTGAAGCCATTTAAAAACTTCTCCCTTGTTCTAGACATTTTAGAAAATATTTATTAAAAGCTTAATCCTTTAGGAAAAGTTTTTTGTAAACACAGTTCAAACCCAAAGAAATACACTCAGTGCTTTAGAAAATCAAAATTCACAAGGTTGGAGGAAACAGGTTATGACTTACAGGTACTTAGAAGGGTTAAAAAAATTCTGCAATTTAAAAAATCTCGCAGAAAAAACATACGTAAGACCAGTGTTTGGGACGAAGAAACAAACTGAATTTGGACAAGGACAATGACACCATTTTAAATTATCACATTGTAGTCTATTGGTACTGCTTTGTGATGGGCTTGGTATCAAGTCAGTGGAGATAAGGTAGCATTTAGAAAATGAAGCACTGACAAACGTGAACTGGAAGATGAAACAAAATTGATTTTTTGACTAGGTCATATAAGCACTCACTTTACATAGATACATGCACCTTTTTCAAATGAAGAGTTCTTTATAAGGCAGAATCTTAGGAGTAGCTCTTGCAGTTTCCTAAGAGGTTCCTGTCATCATTCATTTCCACATCCTCATTAAACCCTCAGTTGTGCTGGGAGAAACATGCTGCAGATCTCTTCAGTTCCTCAGGGAACCGGTCCAGATATAAAACGATCCAACAGGGAGAAAAGACATTGCTTTTAAACCAGATCAGTTCCATACTGTGATGGATCATGTGCCTTTCCAGACAGCTGTGCTTTCATAAGCCAGAAGGGGAGCAGGAGTCAGTACAAAGCAGGCATGAATGTGGGTAGGGTAACAGTGGGCTTGCATAAACCAACCTTGCTGGCAAAGAGAATGTTAATAAAATTGTGGTCAAGCAGCTGCTGTTCAGGTATTTTGAGTGCCTATTATTTGAAAACAGTTCTACCTTAGGAAAAAGGATGAGAGTCTCTTGAAATGGTTGGAAATTTTCCAAAAGAATTCACAGAAGGTTCTTTGCCTTTGGGTGCTACAGTAGGAAAGTGATCAGATCATATTTGTGATTTTTTTTTTTTTTCCCTGTGAGCAGGACATTGACTTTTATTTTAAAGACAGTATTTTTTATTTATTAAAATAATTTTAATTTATAATTTGATATAAAGCAGTGTGCATTACAGAACTTTGAATAATGCTGTATGCTTCAAATGCTTGCCTTTTTTATCTTAAGCTGACATGCAACTTGCTCTGTGCAAAGTACTTACTGAATTGCAGGAGGCATCTTCTGTGGACCTTTTGTAAAGCACTAGAGTTTTGCTCTGAATGAAGTTTTTTCTCATTCATTGAAACTTAGAAGTGTGTGAGTACTGTACTACGTATTCTGTGTGTGTGCATTCAGCCTTCTTGTAAGTACTTGTCAGAAGGATGCAATCATTTATCAATAACATAGGCAGCTTGCTTCACATTTTTTGCTATTCATACTCTCCTGGGTTTTTTTTCTTGCCTTTTTCCTATGTTTAATTTTTTCTTTTCAATATAGAGCTCTTTTTGATTATGACAAGACTAAAGATAGTGGCCTTCCAAGTCAAGGATTGAACTTCAAATTTGGTGATATTCTCCATGTCATTAATGCTTCTGATGATGAATGGTGGCAAGCCCGGCAGGTAACTCCAGATGGAGAAAGTGATGAAATTGGAGTTATCCCAAGCAAACGGAGGTATGTCATACTTTATTGACTTTGAAATGCTTGCTACTAAACATCTGATGTGATTAATACATATACTGCATATGCTTTTCTGTTGGATGTTAATGTACCACATCAGCCACTTGGATTTTTTTTTTCCCTAAAGTTTAATGCGATTGTGATTAACTCAGTGAGAAGTTTGTTAAAACCCTATTTAGTCTTAGAAGTCTATGTCCGTTTCTCGGTTCTCAGTGTAAACAAGGCATGGGGTTAAGAACATCACAAGTGGGTTTAACAACACTACACTGTTTATATATGAAAAGGTGCAAAGTGAATTTTATTCAGGTCACGACATTATCATGAATTCTTTCTACCCAGAACCTGGAAAACTGGAAGATCATTCTTTGGTAGCCAGAGTCAATGGAGATGAGGTGTTTGTTGGCATACTAGAGGCTCAAATAAGAGTTTAGGTGCTCTGAATCTTAGTATCTGCTGTTGGCTGATAATTAATTGAGGCCATTCACTTACCATATCATGTTTTCTTTTTGCACCCTCTGGATTTATTGAACATATATGGCCACAAAATCATCTTGCAGCTCATAATTTGAAAAATAATTTTCTACTTTTCCAACACAGTCTTCCATTAGCAGGCTTCCATTTTCTGAATGTGTCATAAGCAATACAAATGTATAATACAAAAGGTACACTAATATGTTGTAACAAGCAGTAACATGAAGTTCTGGAGTTTTGCTGATTCTACCATTTTTGTGTATGTTTTTCTGGTAGAGTTGAGAAAAAAGAGCGAGCCCGTTTAAAGACAGTGAAATTCAATTCCAAAGCAAGAGGAGATAAAGGGGTGAGTCAAAAAAGTGCTAATTACACCTGGCATTGTGAATGGTAACATTTTTCAGTGGTTTATGTGTGGAGACTGTTTCAAATTTGAGTAAAAAGACTAAATTCTGTCAAATAGAAATAAAATAATCCTGCGAACCAAAGCAGACTTTAATTGCCGAAACACTGCAAATTGTTTAAAGAATTAGCATAGAAATATATATTCATATTAACACTGTATTGTGATAGGAGATGTATATAAATCACTTAATCAATAGAGCCATTTCTAACACCTCTTCAAGTGCTGTTTATGGAGCAATGCAGTACTTGAGTGTGATTTGTACTCCTGGACTCCCTTTATTTGAGAAGGGACTTAACACCATTTTTCAGAAAAAGTAAAAAGTTTCTTTATAAATTTTTTTAATACATCTAGAAAACAAGGAAGTAAAGCTCAACAGAATCCCTCTGATGAAATGAGATTTTATGAAGTACATGTTACCTAGAGAGCATAAAGTCACTTCTTGTGATGATTATGGATATAGAAGCTGAAAAGAATTGCAGGGAAGGGCATAGGCCAACAAAACTCAAGGTTTTAATGCCATTGGCAACCAGAGTCAGTCTCCAGCTCACAGCCGGGGTGTCTCATTGCCACTGTCTGTTGGTTCAAATACTGATCTAGCTGTGCTTAAATCCTATAAAATAGCCAATGTAGATGAAAAATAACCCAATCCGAAAGAAATCCCAGTTTTAATTTTAGTCAGTCCCTTGGTGCAGTTCACTGCACAACATGCAATTCCTGTCCCAGTACGTGTGATGGGAATGAGTGGTGAGAAAGCAGTGAGGCTACTTAAGTAGTAATAGGGATGTTTGTAACTGAAATTATTATATCAATTTCATAATGGCACAGCAGCCAAATTTTTTATTATTTTGAGGGTGAGGCTTTTTTGCAGTGTTTTGGTCATTCTGAAATTTGAGAAAGAATTTCACAACCTTACAATTTCTACCAATAGTACTTAACTAGCAATTTCAAAACTTGGGCATATGCATTTTAGATACAAGAGCCTTCTAAAGTAGTAATATAATATCATTTTTAAAAATTTGAAAATGCTTTAAGCTCCTGAGGAAATATTAAAGCTTCAGTATTTTATCTTGATAGTGTAGGCCTTTAAAGCATACATTGTCAAGTCCATATGTACATCCCTCTGCTACCTGGCAAAGGTTTCAGTTATTAAAGAATTCTTTCCCTCTAAGTATTTGTTTAAAAGGAAATTAGTATCTCTGGCTACTTTATCTAATTGATGCACAGTTACAGTACTGCCTTGAAGATTCACTGGATTATTTGCAGGTTTTTTTCTGTTTTGGTGCGTTCGTATTTTTGGTATTGGAATAAAATGTTATCAACTGACATGGTAATTTGAGTTGGCTTTTTAGAAGTCACATAACAAAAATGGCTTAAATACTTCAGATTCTTTTCCTTACATTAAGTAATTTTTCAAATGTTGCTATGTTCCTTGAAGGATAATTGCATGGTTTTGTAGCTTGTCTACCAATAAACTGCAAACAGTTAATGAAAAGTGTGTTGGAAGTAGCATTTTGCCACTAGCAGAGCTGGTACTCAGTCCCTGCATACCAGCACAGCACCAGAGACATGCATGGAATACTGAGTGGAAAAGCAACTACGCTTGCCATTGATACAGAACTGCAGTTCTTCTTTCGTAACATTTCATTTTGCAAACATGCTTACACTGTTCACAGTCTTTTGCTTCAGCTGTAAATGTTTTAACATTAGAGTTTCCCCTTAAAGTATTCTTCTGTATTTGTCACGATGACACTTTCCCCAGTGGTCTGCACCATACACATCCTCATGGACTGTGTGCCTTCCTGTGTCTGTGTATGCTAATACCCCATGGACAGAATGAAATACCAGTTTGGTACAGTTTTTGAAAATTTCTGCGTGCAGACCTTGAAGAATAACCCTAGTGATAGCTAACATTAAAATCCCGGTTCCTTTCATTTTAAGGAAAGCTAAAAAATCTGAAGCAGAAATGGTTACATTTTTTTTCTTGTTTATTCCTTTCATATACAGATTTATTTCATTTTCTGTGCTGCTTCTGGTTTATTATTTTTTTGCTTATCATGCCTGCGTATGATTTGCAGTGGGCTTATGAAAACTTTAATGCAATTACTATACATTTTCAACTAATAAGCAAATCTCTCTAGCTTTTTATAATCATGGTACCTTTAAAAAATAATCTTTTGGCTAATTTTTTTTTTTTTTGCAAAATCATTATAATACTTTTATTTTCTCTTTTTTTTTGGCAATGGAACTGACTCTGACCATTATACATGCAGTATATAAAATTTAATATTAGCTCAGTAAGACTTAGTGTACAGAAAGTTAAAATAATTATTATTATGAAATATTTTCAAAACTACAATGAAGAACCTGACTATGTTTTATGAAGTACAATAAATCAGCCACTCCTTTTATTTTAACTGTACAAATTGCAGTCGCATAACCTCAGTTAAATTGTACTATTGTAGCCTTGTTATATTCATGTCTATTCTTCTACCAAACTGAAGGACTTGCCCGAATGAAACAATTATACAGATGTGAGACTTCCACTTTTTGAAATTCACATTACAGTATTTTTCAGCATACTCAGCAAAGATCTCCTCTGGACATATTTCTTTGTTACCTTTGTTCTGTAGATGACATAACCTTTTTGGTTGTGAGAAATCAATTGCAAAGACTTGACTTGAGATAGAGTAGGTCAGGAGGACCATAACCTAAAATGTTGTCCATGCTAACTATGGTTCCTGCAGGCATAGGACTGGCTCAAAATTAGATCTTTTGTCCATATGTCAGGTTGGTAATTTACCAATTCTTACAGTGGAACAACAATTTTAGTCGAACACAGATGCAAGCCAATTAAAGGTTTTATGGATTTCCTCCTTAGCCCAGTATTGCTATTTCCAGAGCTCAATGTCACTGATTGTGCTCCCATGTGCCTCTTTAATATCTGGTGATTTTAAGTAATTTGTTAAAAACATTGGTAATGAAACTATCACTGGATCTTTCAGCATCTGCTCTTGCTAAGCAAGTCTGTATTAAAATAGATGGCCAGAAGGATTGTTAGTCCCGTAGCAGGATGCAGCTTTTGTGTTGTACAATAGGCATTCTGTTTTGGGAGGCCAAGCGCTAGTTTTGCAAGTGTAGCAATGAAGGTGGCCCAGCACTGCAAAAATCTTAATTGTGACTGTATTTTATTCCATATTTAATGCTGGTAGGAAAGATGAGATGCCTTTTTGCATCCTATAATATAGGAAGATGAGCTCATAGTGGCTGAAGATGGAAAGAAATTTCAGCTGACTTCGTTATCTGTATTAGCTCTAGTTCTGGGCATAATTGCAATAAAAACACTACTGACTTATTTATACATTGTCACTTTATTGACTTGGAACAGCAAGTTAAAGATGCTGTAGTCACATAATGTCTTCAGCAGAAAACATGGCAGATAATACTAAATTGTGTTAATTATACCTGTGGACATACCTGCATGTGAATGAAAACACACTGATTCTCTCCATTGCTTGGACAAGGAGCACAATAATAGCTTGTATTCACATGGGTGTGTATGTGTAAATCTCTGTAGGTAACTCTAGAAATATTTGTAGCAGCTGAGATACAGAAATTCTTCAGCAACACAAGCAATTACTGTCAAAAGTTGCTGAATGTGATCCTTGATATACAGGGTTTTTGACACGGTGATTATAAAGGCACCCTTGAAAAACCTAATTGTCACAATAAACAAATGAAATTAGTTTGTCTGTTTTGAAAGTTAATCTTGGTATTGGGATGGAGAATTACACAGAGTCTGGTAATTTTTTTCAGTGAGCTTGAAATGGATTGCAATGATGAAACATTGAAACAAATGCAGGTTGTGGGGTTTGGCTTTTTAGTTGTTTGGGTATTTCAGCTAGTCGTTTCTTTTTTCCTACTTCACTATTACTTAGTTTTATTGTAAGAGCATTTGGGACAATGCAGCTTTCAGCTTCCATTTTTCTTTATCATATGTTGTTCAGCAGTTGTGAACAAAGTATTTACAGTTTTGCCATTGCGAATGGGTGACACTGGCAAATACTTCGGGCATGTTGTTACAATATCAGCTGCTTGCAAAAGCATGTGTGAAGCCTCAGCCCTTTTTTTAAAAAACTGTAATCCCTATATGAGATTATATTAGTGATTTAATTGGCTTGGAGTCATTATGGTTTGGCCACCTTTGGCCTCGTTTTTTAGGGGTCTTTGCACTCCCAGCAAGCCTAAATTTGTGACATACAGGTCAGGCCACATAGCACAACCCAGCCTGCCAGTTATTTCAGCACGAGGCATGTGAAATACGGAGGATATGAGCAAAGCTATGCTCCTGATCTCTGTTTCTCTTGAGCTGAGGAGAAAGTGTTAAACTGAATATACACTGCATAGTGTGGTTGTAGGAGTCAGAGTCCGAAAAGCTGCTGGTCTGGGCCTTTGTTCACACAGACATTAGACATCCTTTGTTTTGCCCCTCCTTCTCTTCTTCAGCAGTCATTCAATGACAAGCGTAAAAAGAACCTCTTTTCCCGAAAATTTCCCTTCTACAAGAACAAGGACCAGAGTGAGCAGGAAACCAGTGATATTGACCGTAAGTATGTGGCATTCGATGGAGAGCGAAGTGCAGTAGAAGGGCCTGCTAGATTGCAGTAGGGTGTTACCATGGAGACAGTTTCATGAGCTGCAACAGGCTGAGGAGCTTGTGGTACCAATGGCAAACCAATCTACAGAATCAATGCAACCATTTGTTTGCTGTTAAAATTTAACATCAGAGTATCCCAGTTTGGAATAAACTGGGCAATACTTTGAATAACTGGAAGAGTTAACTGCCTTCCAGTGCTGTCAGCGATGCGTCCTTGTTTCTGACTTGGAGGAGAAGGCACAGCAGTGATCAAAGTATGACAGAGCTTACCAGCTTCTCAAATCAGTCCCTTTGGACTCGTTCTTCAAAGTCATTCATTCTAATTTGATTTTCCTAATGAAGAGAGATTACTTTGATTTGCATTGTTGTTGCTATCACAAAAACCCATGTGTCTTCTCAAAAAGCAGTTGGTTAAATTTGCTAATTCAGACCAGGTTCGAAACAAACTTGTTCTCTGCCATTTGCATTACTGATTACACTTCATATGTCAGTCAGGTCAAAGCCTATAGACTTGATTTTTCCCTGTGATGTTCTGGGAACTGTCTCCTGTCGTAGCGCCAGTTTTATATATTACTGACAATTATTTTCTTTGTGATTGTCTTTTTATTGCTTGCCCTCTGGGGACTACTCTGCAGGAGGTCCCTGACGACATGGGATCAAAAGGCCTGAGTAAGTGATCAAAATACTCCCAAGTTATTTTAACCTCCATCTGAAAAATTACTACTTTTTTTTTTTTTTGACAGATCTCTTTGAGACTGGTGCTCTACGGGCATAAGGATGTTGACTCTAAAAATGGTTCATTAGCTTTTCTAGTTAGTAATCTTCTGGGGGTTTTTGCTTTCAGGAACATGTAAAAGTTCATGTGACTATCACTTTAGATTTTTTTGTTTTTCAGAGGCTTACCAGTGCTTACTTGTTT
The DNA here is from genome assembly GCA_013396735.1 of Grallaria varia. NCBI lineage: Eukaryota > Metazoa > Chordata > Aves > Passeriformes > Formicariidae > Grallaria > Grallaria varia. Next base: position 830,968 of record VWZG01003107.1, read on the forward strand.
GTCCTTAACCATATTGTGTTTTTAAATTTGGTGATTACTTTTTAATGTCACTTCTATCTTGTCTTTGTATTTTTATTTATTTAAAAATAACCTTATGGCTTTTTACAGTAATATTATAACCACTGCTGTCATGCTTTAACTAGTTACAGTTTTCACTCTCTCTCCAGGTGACTGACATTTACAGACTCTTAATGCAAACAGAACCTTCTGTCTGACTTGAGTGCTTATGATGCTCTTAGACCAGGTGGAGGGGTAGCTCACAGAGGAGACACATAATCATTTGCTGTATTTCTGTTTGAATATAGTAAGATTCAGAAGTTGCCAAGTTCTCTTAACAGATCTGTTTGTGTACATATGCACACCCCACCATGTACTAAAATGACAAGTTAAAAAAAGTCAAGACCTTGCTTTTGTCACAGATATTAAACACACACACTGTTAGGTGTTTATGCAATAGGGAAACTAGTCCCTAAAGTGATGTGACTAGAGGTTGTCAAAGGTAAGATTTCTTTCCAGGGCATAACTCTGCCATCGTGTCTGTGAAATTATCTGTATGAGTCAGTGTACTTCTGTACCTGGCCTCAATCATGAAATAAAAATTCTAGTAGCTGTAACATTAATTTTTTGTTTCTCAAATGGCTACTTTCAAAGGAATTCTTGGTCTAGACCAGAAAACTGTAGCAACCTTCATGGCCTTATGGTTCAGAACAGATGATCATAAGCAGCCTTTATGGCCTTATGATCATACCTAGTTTAAACTATGTAATGTGGTCCAGAAATATCTCTTAAGTGATTCTGTTGTATAAACAACTGACTTCCAGTCTGTTTTTCAGCACAGTCAGACTTTTTGAAACTGCATTACTATGTTTAATGCAAGTTGTGTTATTGGGCTCTGCAAGGCTGCTGGCATTTTAGGATTTACATCTTCACCAGTTGTAACTGTTATCAGAGTATCACACCACTTGTATTCTCAATTTACAGTGTCTACCTCTCATGTTCTACCAGAAGGCTTTTAAACATCACAGTTTGCCAATTCCATGCCAATGTCAACGTAGTTTTTCCATTTTTCATGAAAATGAAATGGAAGTAGATCTAAATTTCTGGTACTTGCAAACATGAGGAAGTATTTGTCTGTTTTTCCTGCACAGAAGTGAGATGAGGGAGCTCAGACTAGGCAGAGATTTTTGAGTTTAAGATATTTGCTCACTTTATCCAAAAACGTTTTAAAAGGGTAATTACTTTATATATAATACTTTTTAAATTATTTATTGATCAGTAGAAGCATACTTGCTTCATTACTGTATTCTTACCTCGAGTCCCCTTTCTTCCTTCTCTTCAGTCTTTGAGAGGAGGAACTACACTGAATTCAATCTATTACAAAGGCTCCTCATGACATTGTATTATTGCACGCACACAGTGAGGCACATAATTTCAAATTAATTGCATTTAATTTGTATAGTTCAAACACAAGGTTTTTTTTGCAGTATTAACCTGTGAAAATTAGTGTTACAGACACACTCATTGGGTGGCATGAAAATTGATGTTTTCAATCAAGTTCAGCTATGTTGAAGTTGATACTTCACCAGATTTGTAGAATTTTCAGGTAGCCATAGATCTGATACCTGAAATTCTTCTATAACTTTTATCATAAACATATTTAACACAGTTATATACACTAAAAAGTAAATGTAAACACCTTGTACCGAAGTCTTTTGATTACTATGCAAAAGGCATGAAATCAATATAGATAGTCTATAATACAAAGTCATGAAATTAATATAGATAATCCATAATGAAACTGAAGAGCTTTGAAAAATAAAGTATTACTGGGAAACAAAATAAAATCTTAATTCAGCATTGCACTTCAAGTAACTATTTAATATACCATAGGAAAGTGTCAGTTCTGCTACAAGACTCTCAATGAAATCAATAAATTGCCTGGATAAAAGTTAAAATGCATAATCCCATAGTTTTCTGCACAACAAAATTCATCCCGAAGTGAAAACCTAAAAATTGCAGGGTTACATGTGAACTGTGAATTAGTGTACTTTCTGTAATCTTGTTTTGATGTGCTATTTAATGTTTTTCTTTTTATTAACATCAATTCCTTTCATATGAAATTACGCTTGATCCTGAGAGCTATGAGAAGTACCTTAAAACTTTTATATGCAGTATGTATTGATTTCAGCATTCTTATATCAGTATTGTCTTTCATCTGGATTATTTTGTGTCGATTTTCTTTGTTTGACTCATACCATCAGTGTATGTTCCTTATTTTTCTCCCATTGTGTTGCAATTTCAGAGCATGTAACCTCTAATGCCAGCGATAGTGAAAGTAGTTACCGTAAGTGTTTTTAAGTTCTTTGTTTATTTAGAACCTTTGTTTTGTAGCTCTTTTCTTTGGTTTTGTTTGTCTTTTCTGGGTATTTACATGTTAAGTAGAACTTCCCAGTCACCTTCAGGTGACACATATTGCTGTGTTTGGAGAACTGCAAATTGTGCTATGTCTTTGTTTTTAAAAAACTGACTAGAATAATTGCAAACCTCCTTTATGGATATTTTTATTGTGGTCAATGATTTTCTTAGTTCAGCTTAATTTGAATCTATTCCTATGATTTTTAATTATGTGAGCTAACTAGACCTGTTAAATTCCAAATGTAAATCTAAGGCTGACAAATATAATTACATGTAGTTGAGCCTTAATACTGGAGGTGTAACTAAACGGTCTAATCTGTTAAATAGTGCCATAACTATTTACATTTTTTCATAACTGATGTTTAAATTTTGGAGGTATTCACTTGAGTGAAAGTACAGATAAGCAAACATGTATTTACCCTTGCTTTCAGCTCATTTGTTTTGTCAAGTGTGGGTGCTTAGTATGAATTGTCTTCGAAGCATACGACACACCTTCAGTGCTGAGTCAGTTGTGATAAATCAACGTGCTAGTTCTCTCTGAATACATGGTATCTTTTAAATACCACACTCAACTGGCTTTTTCCACTGGCATAAGCTATGAGACTTTCGTATTAGTCCAGCTGCAGCAGCACTACATGTTCGCAGTGGATAATGTGCTGCATGATGCTGCTTTACTGTGCCTGCAAATGTCTTAAACCAGAGCAAGAGCTTCAGTCCTGCTGTTCGCTCCCAGGGAACAGCTTCCCAGTAAGGCTCCAGTGCAGACCAGGAGCCCAGGACAGAGCAGAGCAGGAAGATAGCAAAGTTGGGGATTTGAGGAGGAACGTGAAAAGAAGGAACAGAAAATACCACGCAGTGTGACAGTGACTCCCTGCTAACTCTATAATGGGCACTTCAGAAACAGACATAATTTGTCAGGATAATAAGGAAGGCAATTCATTAACAGATGTATTTGTTTAGAAGCTGCAGGTCTTTTCAGAGGTGATGATCCACGTGTTTTCTTCCAGATTATTACACTGAAGGAGAGAGTTTTTACACGTGTACAAAATGCTAGTGGTGCTGTAGGCTGTAATTGAAAAGAAACTAGTTGAGGGAGGCATCTGTGTTCCCTGAGAATAACACAGAACTGAGCATGTATGGGAGTTGCCTTTGACAAACTTAGAAATTTTAACCATTTTTAATGACACGCCATTAAAAGTATCTAACCATGACTCTTTCTTCATAAATTTGCTGCTTCCTTCTCTTCCCCCACTACCAAGATTTTTCTAAGAGCTTGCTTTACTTATGTTTAAACCTCATTATTGGTACTACTAGGTAGTTTTTTACTCTGTTATTACTTGAGAAGCCATGATTTTATGATTAATGTCAAGGATTTGCTTATCTGAATGTGCAATTCTGAGCACTTTTTATTAAAATACTCTTTTAATTTCTTCTTACTGCTGTCTAACATGAAAGTTATCTTGATTACAGATGAGTACGGTTGTTCAAAAGGTTCATTCTATTAATACTCATTTTTCCGAAGTATTGAAAAGCAGTGACAGTATATACTTTTTGTCCTCAATTAGGGGATGATTTTTACTTGTTACTATCTCTTTATTAGTTTGCTTAACTAATTTTTGACCTTATAACAATGTGACTTCTCCAAAGTAGTATCCAATCACATGTGAGCTGGGTCTTTTGTGGATGAGTTGATAGTTGGTCATTCCTATTCCTCTCCCTAGCCTAAAAAGGGTTCTGAAAGTATATACTGTCCTTCTAAAATACATTTGCTGCATGGGTAACTTTTTGTGTTACTAAAATTCACAGGTTGCATGTTTTTGTGTCTGTCTTAAGGTATTCCTCACTTGCAACAATTTAGGAAATTAAAATGTTCATTCATGTATTGCTGTAGGACAGTTTGAATGCAAATGTATTGCAAAATAAGAGAAATATTTCTGTTAATGAAATAGTAAAACTTAGATTTAAAGTATCAGTGGTATTTACTATGAAATAGAGATTAGATATATAAAAGCAATATATGAATTTATAAAAGCTGTCATCTGCAATCTGTTTCTATACAACTGTGCTATAGCATTGGTATGTTCCTTTGCCTGTTGTAAGTGGCTTGTGAACACCAAAGAAGGTTCCCAAATTATTCAAGGGAGTTATTGAAGGACTGTATTTTCTTCAAAGTAATGTTGTATAATTTGGGCTTGTGTCTTCAGAATTACAAATTCTCTACTATCATATAGAGTTAATTATGGTTCTTTAATTGCAAAAGATTTTACTCAGAGATATAATGTTAGACTAGAAATAATCTTCTAGAGAGGTGGCAATTGAGGTATATTTCAGATGCTTTCACTAACATTTAAAAAAGCTGCATCTGTCAAAGTTCAAGATTCAGTTATTTTAGTTTCGTTCACTGCTAATGTGCTTCCTGGCACTGAGAATAATCCAAAGCATTCTTTGTTTTCAACTTTGTCTTGACAAATTAATTGATAAAATAGTAGTTATTTACTATATACAGTCATATTTTTTGTAGATTAGAGTGGCTGAAGATGTTTATATAAATGCCAGTTCATGATAAAGTTAATGGAAGATCTGTACACCTTGACACGTGTGTTTGTCAGCCCTGTATAAATATGGAAAAATGTTTTTGTAAAACTGGCTTCATAGTATGGAGACAGTCCATGGCATGGGTGGCGTTGCCTTTAGCAGTGAATGACAGCATGCATGCACTGCATCCAGGGACACGTGGGTAGAGCATTTCAGGAATGCTTTAAAATTCTTCTTGTGCTTGATGTCAGCTTGACATGCTAATGCACACCGGGAAATTCTTTATACTGTATGTGTCTTATGCTTTAAAGTTTGGTGTTTGGCTTATCCTTGTGATTTTTATAATTCATCGCTCTTGACAGATGTCCTTCATCAGTATCATCGTAATTGCTGAGGAATGTCTGTATCATTGTAGTCCATTGAATGACTGGATCAAATTCTATTGGTTTAGGAAAAAAAATACATTGATATGTCTTTGCATTTATATTCTAGGTGGCCAAGAGGAATATGTCTTGTCTTATGAACCAGTCAATCAACAAGAAGGTTTGTATATCTCGCTCAGTATAAAATAAATATAATCAGAATTTCAGAATGCTTCATGTGCCCTTATGTACTGAGCACCATGATGAACTTCTTTTGAACTTGTTAGCATTACTCAAATGAATGAATCATAAAGGCATAAATTATTAAATAAAATCACTAAATTATTTAGTGCAAAATCCAAATATGTGCTACCTAAGTAATTTCTTGTGTGGTTTACGTTTCATAAGGAAAATACAGTATGTTTAACAGTTTTGTTAGTGTGAACCTCAGAAATTATAGTTTTTTCTGTTTCACACTGCTTTAGCATTCTTAGTTTCTGCTACAGCAAAAAGTGTGTTAATAGATCATTTGTCTATTTTAGTAAACTTTAATTGAAGTATTTCTAACCAATCTCCCATTTCTGCATAGACTTTTTATATGGATAATTGAATTAGTAATTGTCAAGGGACTTTTTTCAGAAAAAAAGGTAAAATATAATGAAATGGAAATCAATAGAAGATAATTTCTTGCACTTGCATTTAAAATAAAATGCTTTCCACTGTTTTCCAGTGGAATGGTGTCGTCTTTTCACCTTTCTCCTGGTCTTGATTCACTGTGTGAATGTAGATATGGAACTGTTAGTGTTCCCATTCACTGCCACAGGTGCTAACAGTTGCCTTTCACAGACTCAAAGATCATACATTTGTAAATTATTCTGATGAAAGGCATGTCCTTTGGGAATACATGTTATCTCTTACCTATCAAATAAGGTGGCAGTCAAAGTAAATATACATTATGCATTAACATGAATTTTGAGTGCCAAGTTTTCCTTTTGGTTATATATCATGCAATTTCTAATACTGGTAGATGCTCAGTAAAATCATGGATGAGAAATGCAAGTTAAGACTCTCCTAGAAATGGGGAAATGGTAGCCCCTTTTGATGTAAAGTGAGTAAGTTATGCTTTAAGGCAGGGAAGTGGAGGTTTGTCACCCTCCCAGGAGCAGCTGCTGGGTCTGTGTGCGCCTGCACTGGCAGTGGCTTCCCAGATTCTGATTGCTTACTGGCTTAGGGATAACTATAGCAATGTCAAGGCTGAAGAGAAAAGGTGTGAATGAGACTTCACACAAGTCAATGGTTTAGTAACCATCATATTGTAAAACTTAAAGATTGTAAAGAGCCAAGTGCTTTGGCACTTAAATACTTGAGTGTAATTCCCTTTAAGAGTAACACAGTGTAAAGGGAAGGCCATAACATAACCTTCACTGGTTCCTTTGCTTAGCAGCAGTAATGCTTTCTCTGCATGTGTTGTCTGCATTTGGCCACTAGTTCATTTTCATGGTAATTTATTTTTTTAAGAAGCCCAGGGGAATAAAAAACTATTATGACCAAAATAGATGTAAAGGTAATTGGACTTGTGACACTAGTGTGACCTGGGGCACTGTTGGGGCTTGGCACAGTGGTGCACCACCCTTAGTTTTTAAGCAAAGATGTTGGTTATTAAATTAATAGGTTGATAGTTACTGGATTCAAGCCATTCCTTTTATGAATATATTAATACAATAGAAAGGAAATAGTTCTCAGAGTCAAAATATATTCTATATGTCAGATGTTTATTAATTTGGAGTTATTTGTGCAGACAGATTGAACCTAAAGTTAAAATTTGTGCAGATGAAATTATATGCTAATAAGATACTTCGGTATTATTGTCTTTATTATTATTAGGTATTATTATCTTTATGGTTCTTGCAGTATAATTAGACATATTCTGTTTAAACTTAATTTTCAACCAAAAGCCCTTTATAACTTTATAAAAAAATTAAGCTACTTTTAAAAAGATACTGCACTTAATTTTATAAGAGTGTTTATAGTTACAGAAACTACTATAGTTGAGTTGGTTCATATGTGAGTTTAATTGTGGTATTAGAAGAAAAGAAGCTTCTCCCAGTACAGACATAGAATTTCTATGAACTCTGCTGCTGCTTAAGTACCTCTTTGAATTGAAAAGATTTTCAAACATCCCCCTTTTGCTTTTTCCATTAAAATGTAAGATGTTACTTTATGAAAAGATTTTTTTTCCCCAAAGACTTCATAGTTTTAGACTTACCTTCAATCACCAAGGACAGTGATTTGAGAATGACGGTCTAACATTTTACTTGACTATGATATTAATTGATTTACATTCTTCATGGTTTTATTCTCTTTAAGGATACATATTCTTTTAGGTATTAAAATCATTGCTATGTGATAAAGTTTATCTTGCTGAACTCTTAAAAGCTGGCAATCATACTGAAATGTAACTGCTGTTATTCCTTTATGTTTAATAGTCAGTTACACTCGACCTGTGATTGTTTTGGGACCCATGAAAGACAGAATAAATGATGACCTGATCTCGGAATTTCCAGACAAATTTGGCTCATGTGTTCCACGTAAGTCTCAGCAAATACTAAAGCAATTCTAAATTATGCTTTTCTATGAATTTTTTAATAGGCACACTGTATATGTTGAGATTTTAAAAAAAGTTAATATTGTCCGAACCTTACAGATCAATCTTAATAGCCAATCTGTTTGCTTGTGAAAATTTTGCAGTATAAATGGGTGACTGTGTTTGGATATTGTAGGGAAGAAAGTCACTGTTTTCTGTTTTGTCTTAAAAACTACTGGTTTATATTTAAAGATACTACTAGACCAAAACGAGATTATGAGGTGGATGGACGTGATTACCATTTTGTCACTTCTCGAGAGCAAATGGAGAAGGATATTCAGGATCACAAATTCATTGAAGCTGGCCAGTACAATAATCATCTTTATGGAACAAGTGTCCAATCAGTGCGAGAAGTAGCAGAAAAGGTAAATCACTGCCAGTTATTTTCATTTACTGATGTGATTATCTGCCTGTGCTGACAGGGAAAAAGAGAAGAATGGCAAGAAGGTGTTAGGAACCCTCTGACTTTAAAAGGAACTCATACGAAACCAAAACCATAGCATGTTGTCACAGAAGCATTTAGGGAAATAATGAAGCTTTGGAATAATGAAAGCATCATGATTAAACTATGAGAAAAGAGCCACCATAGTCTGTGCCCTCTTATTTAAAGAGAATACAGAAGAAATAATTGGAATTACAGGCTAATTAGCCCAGCTCACATACATAGATCATTAACTCATTAAGAATAGTGGTGGTGGAGTTAATTATATGATGACCCATTTGGCACAGACTTGTGTAGATGAAAACTTGTAAAAATGTTATTCTTTGTGCCCTTCATGGATTTGCTGATGAAGGGAAAAGAGTAAATGCAATAAACTCAATTTTAAAAGACTTCTTCCATAACTACCACTATATTTTAGAGATTGACCTTACTGTTTTTATACTGAACAGATTTAGCTATTTCTTGCAAAATATATTCATTTCTAAATTCAAACTGAAGTTAACTTGATCTCTCTGAAAAAAAAAAGTGGGAAGAAGGAAGCATATTTCTGAGACAAGGTGCTTGTTTGAAAGAAAAAATACTAGTGACAGATTTTTGCAAACGTTCCGCGTTAAGCTGATGAGTGTTGTTCTATTGCTTGCAAAATACGGTGCATTTACAGTAGACAATGTTATCTGATCTCTGTGAGAGAAGAAACAGCTATTTTCTAGGTGGGAACTCACAAGTGTGTGCACTGTCAGTCTGGACATGCAGAGGGTAAGCGTGGCTGACCCATGTGACACGCGGCTGTGGTTGGTCCTCTGGGAAACTCTGTACACCACTTTGATTAAATGGGTGGTTACTGTTATTTCTGGCAATTGAATTCAGTGGAAGCAAAAACCAGGGTGAACATGGTGAGGTTCTGTGGGTCATGTGATGAAGTTTTCTTCTGCTGTCTTTCTCACCATATGGAATGGAACTCGGCCCTGTGGTGTTGTGTGAGAAAAGGAAAGGATATAATACTGATTACAGAATTGTTCAAGTAAATGAACAGCCCTTTGTATGGGAGGCTGAATGAAGGTGTGAAACTATTACATGTGGCTAAATGATGAAACTATTGAATGGTTTAAATGTTACAAATCTGCTGGCAGTTGCTTCACCTGGTTGCACAGGTACAATCCTTCAGTTCTATCCTCGACCTGAAATTGGCTGTATTCTTTTGCCCATATGTTGGCACTAGTAAGGTACACAATCACTGTGAATCTTTTATAAATGGACATGAAGAGCAAAGTACTGCCAGATGTTTCCATTCTATTAAATCACTTGCACAGGTTCCATGGGACTTTGGATAGATGCAGCAATTTCTCAGTTGAAGCTAACAGTAGTTTTCTGAGAAACAATGGCCTGTCCTTCAGAACTGAACTTCAAAATCATGACAAGGTTGCAAACTGGTTGACCTGGAGTAACTGCCCTCCTTGTTCTTTCCTCCGTCTCACTGAACAGATGTCTTGTCTCCTCCCTCTCACTGAAGCGATGTCTTTTCAGTGGGCCTTATTACTGGGATACAAAAGATGATTTCCAAGTTTTCTATGATGGATTTAGGAGAAATGACTGCTATTACCCCAAAAGTACCAGAAACAGTATTCTTACAATAGTTTTCAGTTGTGTTAATTTGCCCACACTTCCAACTGATCCCTGTCTCATTTCCATAACTAAAATGGACACAGCTAAAGATGCTTTTTGATGTCATTGTTCAGTTATTGCAAAAGGCATTGAGTGCTGTGCTTCTCAATCAGATGCAGTGCAAGTAAGGAACGAAAAATATGTAAAATATTGTTTTAAATGCACTCTACAATTAAAGCAAAATATCTTCCTTGGATGAAAACATAATTGTATAATGAAGTACTTGCATTTCTTTTCCTTGTCTTTCAAATCTTCACTTGAAAGGAATTTTCATATCCTCGTTTCTTTGGAATCACTAGCAGCTTGCAAATCTGTGTACTGGTGTAATGCATATTCATTATTGATTTGGAATGAACTGTCACAGTTATATTCCATAAGGTTCAGCACAGATACTGTGCTGGCTATTTTTTGCCCAAAGTCCTTTGGCACTTGGCAGAAGTTGTTGGCTTAACACAGCAAATAGTAAGTGTTTTATTCCAAAAAGAAAAAAAAGGACCAGGTAATGCTCTTAATTCTCAATTCCAAGAGCATGTGCCATATTTAAAGATGTGGACAGATCAGCATGTATAGTAAAATACTCTGCTAGTACATAAAAACACCTTTTTTAAATGTTACCAGTTGGCATCCAGACCCATGGATTGGATCTGGGAAACACCTACGATCAGTTGAAAGCAGACATATGTATTGTTCATGTGGGAAGAACACTTCTCTTGAAGAATTCCTGAAATAAAATTTCAGTTTTGCTGTGCAGGAGATCAAATGTAAATGGTCCCAGTGATCTCTTGCGCCAGGAAGCAGAAGGGTGGTCACTTCAGACTGCAGTCACTTCCTTATTTTTCAGCATGCCCTCCAGGAATGATCTGCCAGGAGTTCAGGACTGGTGATGTATGAGTAACCTTTGGTTACGTGGTGTTGTGGGTTTGTATCCTGTCTCACAGAATTCTGCCATTCACATTGGTCTCCTGCTGAAGAAAACACTTTCTTAATTCACCTGACAGTGGTTTTCTGTTCCTTTTCCCCTGTACCTTTCTAAAGTGGTGGTATGCCAAATTCATCCTGTGCTGCTCAGAAAGGAAAGAAAGAAAAATGTGTGAGTGGAAATGAATGTATCCAAGATACAGGAGCTGAGGAACAGGAAGAGCTTTGAGATGAGAGATCCTGGAGAACTGGAAATTTATAGTGGGGGAATAGTGGGTGGGAGGAAAGCAGCCTTAACACATTGCCTTCCAGCTGCCCGAGGAGCTGTATGAATCAGCCCAAATGGCATTTACCATCTGTGAGGTGGTATTCTGTGTGTGGCACCTGAGGGAGGAGAGGACTTAATTGCAGTTCCATCTCACTGTTCTACAATGGCACATTTCCCTGCCATGTGGGGTGGTTACTCCCTCAGGTATGCCAGTTAAGTCAGCTGGTTCCTCTCTAAACTGCATCTGTGACATGGCCACCTCCCTAAAACATCCTCAAATTATTACCAAAAAGAAGAAAACAAAAAACTTTTTGTTCTGCGGTTGACATCCAGCTGTTCCACTACATGATTCTGCATTGCTGATTGGGCTACAACCTCTGATGGAGAAAGGAAGCAAGAAAGAAGGGTCAGGAGCATCTCAAATGATGTGTGATCCCACTGGGAAGCATTGTGGCTCCTTGAGCCAAAGTGGTGAAATCGCGGTACCGTTGATGCAAATGCTCTGATTTTGTTGGCTTCAGTGGACATGTGTTTTTTGTTCCAAATTATTACACTGTGCTGCCTGTGATTTTAAACGTTGCTTAGTTCCATTTTCCTTTCTCTCTCACTTTTTAGGGCAAACATTGCATTCTTGATGTTTCTGGTAATGCGATCAAAAGGTTGCAGATTGCCCAGCTGTACCCAATCTCCATTTTTATTAAACCCAAAACAGTGGAAAATATCATGTGAGTAAAAGTAAAGCACTTCAGGGTAAATTGTTTGAGACTGTTGTTGTATTTGAAAAGCCAACTGCAAGTTATGTGCAGGCAATTGAAATATTTGCATTTTAAATAATGTTTAATCTCCTGCGTTTAATTTTTAGGGACTTAAGGTGGGGTTTCCAATCCGAACTGAAGTGCTTGCGAGCGAATGTCATTGTGTAAAATTCCATGTAACATAGTGCCAGAACAGCTCATTTCCACTACAGTCTTCACTTAGGTGTTAGAGTTAACTCCTCTTATTAGGGTTAATACTCAGATCACAGTTTAAAACTTTATTTCTGGACTCCAAGAATTTGATAGGAATTTTAGAGTGTATAATGTTTTCAATTACAGGGAAATGAATAAACGCTTAACAGAAGAACAAGCCAGGAAGACATTTGAGAGAGCCATGAAACTAGAGCAAGAATTTACTGAACACTTCACAGGTGTGTTTGGTTTGTGACTGTTCCCTTGACAGAGTGGAGATTTTATTGCTTGCTATAAATACAGTACTTGCCTAACCAGTGAGATAAGGCTGAACTTTGTTTTTCAGATGATCTGTGATTATTTTGAGGCATAGGGCCATCTTAGTACCTCTGTACTGATTTCAATTTGATTAATCCAATATACACAAATTTTACTGGGAGCTTAATTTAGGTTTTAGAAACTGTAAGACTCTCTGCCATTTTCCTGGGTATTGTAATGCAGATGTTTGCTCTGTTGACATTTCATATGCTTGAAGCTTTTTATTTGCAGAGAGATTGCCCGGCAAAGCTGCCTGTAGGAAATTGCTCATTACCTTTATTTTTATAAAATTGGGAAGATGATCAAGCATGATAGTAATGAATTAGGCCTATGGAAATTGAACACTACAGCATTATGGTACTTAGGAAATCAAATTTGTGCATGCTGTCGAACTTGCTGTGACAGCAAGGGAAGGGCTGCAATCACTCAAACTGTGCTCATTCTTTGCTTTGTGGCTTGTTGTAGGGGGAGGGTGGTCAAGTCATGACCTTCAGGAGGTCGGAAATGAGCCTTCCCTATTGCTGCCCTGATAGAAAATTGCTCCTTTCCTTCCTCTTATGTTCTCTTTTGTAGTGTTTTAGTGTTTGCTGCCCCATTCACCTCCTTTCTGTGGTGCGACTCCTTTGCCCAGTTCCTTCCACATCTCCTGCAGGCAGAGCTGTGAATGCAGCAGTCTGATCCTACTGGGCACATACACAGGATGGGGTGGTGGCTTTGCGTAGGGAGAACACAGAGGAGCCAGTAGGCTCCCTGCCCCAGTGCTGCTGCTGCCTTGTACTCTGTATGTTGTGCTGTCCAGCTGTCAGCTTATCCCAGTACTCTATCTTGCTCTTCCCATCTGTCTGCACCCGAAAAATTGTGGGACTCTCAACATATACTGAGATTTCTTCCTACTGCAGAGTCCCTTAACAAATGGCTTGCAAATGTGTGAGCTTTGTTGTTCAGGAAACAAATGAGGGGTTTTTAATAAATGTTAATTAAATATTTAGTTAGTAGCTGGTGTTATCCCAGACTGTCTCAGGGCATTACATAGGACACTTTTTCAGAAAATTGACATAACTCACCATGTTTCAAAAACCTAAAGGCCTTTTTTAGTGCTCTAGTGTTCAGGTCCATGATTTGTTTTTGGAGCATAAGGCTTGTTGACAAAGAAGAATGGTCAGACTTCTCTCCTTGATAACCCCGTTCAGGCCAGAAGTTATTTTCTGAATATATCTGAGATACTTGAAGCCATTACATATCCCAAATACAATGGAGGCTGCCATCCATGAGAGTCAGGTGGTCAAAAAGAAAGTTTTCTCTAATCTGTTTAAAAATACCACATTCTGTGTGGTAACTGAAACCAATTCCATCAGCAGGTTCAGTTTCTATGGACTTAAAACTTTGCACTGAAGCACATGAAGAGCACTTGCCTCTTTAGCTTTGAGGGTATTGAGGTTTGGAAGAGGTGTGGTTGAACATAGCTGGAGAGAAGTAAGATGCTGAGTCTTACAGCTATTTGCATTGCAAAGACATTTCTGAGTCATTTTAATGCACTGTTGTGCTGTGAAGATTATACTTGACCTGTAATAATGGAGCAGCCTCCTCCCACAGGCAGTGGGCTGCAGGTGGGGAGAAAGTTTTTAAGAGATATGGGAATGGAATGGTAGGAATAAAAAGGAAGTAATTTGTGTGAAAGCAAAGCTGGGAAGCAGCAGTAATCTGTTATTGCACAGAAGAGTGAGTCTGGCCTGCCTCCAAAACTGCCTTTCATGCTAACTTTATTTCTTGGATTATTGACGCTGAGATCGCAATCCTAATTAAAAAGAAGTTGCTCTCTCATGGTGGATGTTCTTCCAGGATGAAATGTGATAAGAACATCTCAAATTTCACCCTCATTTTCACCAAACTGTACTTCATTCCCGTATGTCAGAACAGACCCGTATTTGCTCACTTCTAATTATTTTCTAGCCTTGGCAAAAATACATCTAATTTGCCATCTGAATATGAATTGCAGCTTTAACTGTATAAGGAAGCCTATTGTTTATAAAATTTGAATCTGTTGGCTGGACAACAAACTCCATGGGTTCCTCCTCTTCTGAGCCAAAGAAGAGCCAAAAGCAAAGGTAGTGCAGAGGGACATCCCAAGGTCAGCCAGCCTTGATGTGAAGCTTCAGGATCCAGCTGAGTTCACCTAAGACTGACTCTGTGAGGACACAGCCCTGTAGTGTCTTGCTTTGTGTTGGAAACACAAATGAGAGTTTGGCTAAAAAGAATATTAGAGGATGTGAATTGACTCAGACAAATTGGAACATGCGGTTAGGAAAAGGTAAAAAAGCCTCCTCAGTTGTATATATGTACTTGGCAGTACAGTGGAAACCACCTCCTGTCCCCAAGGACATGCTTTGTGTGTCCTGCAGTACCATTCTGTGCTTCACTCCAGCACAGAAACCAGAAATCTCCATGGGTGTCTGTGCCTTGAGCAATCAAAACTCCTCTTGCCACTCTGGGACTAAAGAGCAGCTTGGCGTGGAGCAGCCTGGGTTCTGTGCAGAGCCGGGAAGGATGATTGCTGATTGCCACATTGTGTTTTGCAGCTATTGTCCAAGGAGACACACTGGAAGAAATCTACAACCAAGTGAAGCAGATCATAGAGGAACAGTCTGGTCCTTACATCTGGGTTCCAGCAAAGGAAAAATTATGAAAACAGATTTTTATTTTTCATTTTCTAACTGACATCACCTAATACATCTGATGACTCTTAAGCCCTTCCAGTGGAGCCTGCCTCTCGTTCTTTCCAGTGTGGTTCATACCCTAACCATCACATTCTGCAGTTCCCATAATGCTTTACATTTGGTGTCTCTCTTAGTTTAAATAATTTGTATTATTGTGTGTTGTTGGTTTGCCATTTTTCAAACTTGACAGTGGAATGGCCTGACCAGCTATTAGTTTAGGGTGGGGGTGGGAGGGAATTGCTTGGTAAAATTCCTTAATGTTTAAGGGAAAGTAACTTTCAAAGATTTTCAAAAGAGCTTTATAGACATTCTTTTAAAATTTCATAACAATTGAAAGAAAAGTTGTATTCAAGGAAGTTGTAAATTACGAGTAACTTTGCACGCTTAACTTTAATAGCATGGTTTGGTCAGGGCAATCAATTTCAGGTTTTATTTTCTGAGTTCAATTCTATTCTCACAGTATCTTTTTTGTTTTCCAGGCAGTTAGAGAGAAACTTTCAAATTTTGAGTTAACATTTTCATTAAGTCCCATTAATACTCCTCAAGAGATATTCATTTTCATAATTTCATATGGATATTCTTATAATCTATTTTTTCATTTTTTGCCAATAAAATTGCTAGGGACAAAGATGTGTAATGTTTTTAATCTTCCTTGTGAAACACTATTTATAGTGTATTACAGAAATTCTTTATAGATAATGGTCATCACACTTTTTGAGCCTAAAATACATTTAGGTGCTACGAAACCTTATATTTTTCAGAAGACTGCCAAATTTCCATTGGCAGTGATACAGAAAACAGCTGCAGAGATGGTCATTAGGGCAATGAGAGAATGATTCATAGCCTAAAAAATGTGTGTGTTCTTAGGGGTCAGATTTTAATGAATATTTTACCCACAATAACTGCCTATTTTGTTATAATAAATATATATATATTAAACTTTCTTTAACTAAACTCTGTAACTATGGGAATTATTTTCTTTACATAGTTGCGCACACGTATAAATATATATATATAAAATATATATTTTTCTTTTACCACCTACTCCTAGCTTTTTGTTTTGAATAAAGAAAAAAACAAATTAGAATTTACCTTCCTTAATCACAAAAAAATGAAATGAGCTATGATGGCTGGACATGAAGTCCAGGGAATATTAGTAAAAGAAAAAAAATACATGCAAGTTCTCCTCTTTTCTACAGAACTTTGGGTGTTTGTCTTCCCCCACCCCCTTTGTAATATGCATGTCTTAACCAAAGGGAGAATTCAGAGTCAACAATACATTTTATTTTTCTGTATGTATTCAGCTCGGATTGCACAGGCACAAGATCTTCCATTTGCAATGCACAAAATTCTGTGCTGAATGTTATAAATACGTTGTACCAAAACCTTCAGTAATGAAATTCTCTAATTCCCGTATTATTTGGCACCTGCCATTGCTTGTTTGCAACTGATTGTTTATAAGAGGGATGTACTGATGGCAGTCATACAGCCAAATCAGCTTTGATTTGTAAAGAATTATCAACACTATCCATTCCATTTGTTAGAAAGAGGAGAACAGCTAATAAACTTTATTGTACAATATATTTGTCAAGTGTGTTTTTAATTAAAAGAAATACAATTGTTGTAGCATTTAAAATTAATTGACTCATACTGTAAATGAAAATGTGTTAGAGGAACATCAGTGATCAGAGTGGGGAAGGTGAAGTTACTGCATTTAAAGCAGGTAAACTTGTGGTGCAATTATTGCTGGCGTTACATGGGATGCTAATGAGGCTGACGGGGAGTGTAAGCTGCTGGTGCAAGGCCGAAAATAGTTTGTTTTGCAAGGTTTGGGAAGTCAGGTGTGCTGTGTTTCTGAGACTTCCTGCAGGAAAGTGCAGGTTGTACTGGATTGATATGGTGTTTGATAAAAATGTCATAAATGTTTAAGGGAGCTAAAAGGATAATGTATTCTCCCTCTTTGGATGTGACTGATTATTTGAGGTGTCTAGTGAGATATCTGAAATTACCTCTAAAAAACAAAGTAGAAATATATAAATCTCTGCTGTCAAATCTGCAAACACACCTGAGATCTCTATATTGTATACACTTCTTTGTACCTCCTTTTTTTTTTATCCTATCAGAGAGAGTCCTATTCAGCTGAGTAGGTCTGTGAGGACTTATTGGAGTGAACTTTACCCCCCAGGCACTTGTCATGTCCTGGCCAGGTATCATCAAATACTCCACTCAGTCTGAAGTCCACAGTGATTTCCTTGCATGATTGTCATGCTGGAATGAGAACAAGTCTTTGATCAAGAAAATCTAAATTACTCTGGTGTGTTTTCTTTATATTTTTGGTTTTATTTGTTTCTTGTTCTTGAGCCCTGGCAGAAAAGCTGATTCTGACAGCCCTGATGATCCAAGTTGTCTTGTTTTATCTTGTAATTGTTAGGAATTTGCATTATTTAGTGTTGCTCTGGTCCCATTGTTCCAGTATGAGCTGCTGATATGTTTTTGATTCTTCAGTACACTTCCTGCATTTTAAAGATACATTTTACAATACATATGCTTCTCTTAAGACTTCCACAACTAGAGTAACTGAGAAATCCAAATGGCATCATACTGATGTATTGCCACCCTTTTTCTGGCCCAGTGAAAGCACTGTGAGTTTTCTTGCTGTCTCTTAACCCAGTTGCCTGTAATTGCTATACAGATACATGCTTGATGAAGTATTTGTTACTGTATTATTTATTGTAAGTTATATTATACTAATTATTTTCTTGTGGGCATTTTTGCTAAATTGTGCTGAAAATTAGGTTAAGAAGTTATCTCCTTAAAGCACAGATTTTAATGAAGTTAAGAATAAAACAGGAAAATTATCCAAATTCCCATGAACTGTGATTGTGTGATTGTTTAGAGGGGTCTGCATGCAGAGTAGGCCACCTGTATGAAAAGGCTCCTCCTCTGCCTTCTGAACCTTTCCTGCAGAGGATCAGAAGAACCACAGGAGTGGCCTCCTACCAAATTCACATCTTATTAATCCTGCCCTTGCAGTCCTAAGCAACGGGTGCTAGAACTGTGCATCAGTCCTGTCATCTGTATATGAATGTAAGCCCGGCTGCAAGCATCAGAGAGGGTTTCAGGTGTTAATCTGGCCAGTGGGAAGGGCAGGGGAAGGATCCAAATAATGGATTCTTCAAGATATTTGGAAGGACTCCAGTGGTGCCAGATTGTTCTTTAGCACTTCAGACAACACTGGGGTGATTAATTCCAGAGGCAGCCATAAGGTTTTGTTTGGGAAGGAGGTCTGGATGGATTATTATCTATTTTTTTGAAGTTCTAAACTTGAAATTGCAATTAATGGACTCAGCTGTTAATAAGTGTTAGTGTCCTGGCTAAATTCCAGTCAGGTAGCTGAGTAACTAATTGCTGGAAGCATCCGAGCCCCATTCCTGGCTGTGCAGGCTGTGTGGGGATGGACACAGCCCTTGGTGTGTGTGAGGATACAGCAGTTGTTCCTGGTCACTGAGTGCTGAGCTGAGCAATGGCAGCCCCAGCCAAGCAGCACTCAGTGGCTTTTATCTAAAGAAAGTGTTACAGGCAGCTGCAGTTACTGAGTAATGAGACGTGAGGAAAAAGGCAGCACAAATGAGTGCTGCTCTGTGGCAGCTACGCCAAAATTTACAGCAGCTTTTAACAGACCTACTGTCAGCAGAGTTTTTACTTTTTCTGGGCCTTCTCTAAAACCTTTAAAAAATCAGAATACTTCAGCTATTTTATAGCACTTGCCGTTAAATTTTAGGAGATGTGCACTTAGCATGTGCTGTACCACCTGTAGAGTAAAAGCCTGGGTTTCTGGTTATGGCTTTAAGAAACTTGTGACAGTGCTGAGAATGCGGTAGAGTGACCATCTGCTCTGCCAGATAAAGTGCTTACCTTGAGTCTCCTCCTGCTTCCTGAGCCCCGTGTATAAGGAATGCATGAAAGTGAGGGTTTGGTTTCACAGCCCTGCCTCGTCCTTGTGTCCCTGTGTGGCCGGTTTTGGAAGTCTGTGGGTGGTGCCAAAGCAGTAACAACCTCATTGGTGCCTCAGATATTTTGCAATTTGCTGGTCTGACTTTTTTCTGTGCTGGTGTAGAAGCAGTGTGAAGAGAGGCGCGCTTTCTTTTCCAGTCATTATGAGGTGCCGTGTGCCAAGGTAAGCAAGATAAATTGTTGAACAAAGTGCATCTGCAGTAAGTGCTGCCGATTTTCACCTAAGACCAGCCTGGAAAGAGCACACTTGCAGAAGCCTTGATCTGTTGGGGTTCTGAAGACTGAAAAAATCACAGATCCCAGAATTTTCACCATGAAGAGCTCCAGAAATGTCTTTTGTCTTCTCTTCTTGCATGCTGGTAAGTGTTCTCCAGACTTTGGCTGTGGCGTAGTGTCCCTGGGGTTGGCTTCTGTGTGGTGTGAGAGCAGAAGGAAACTAGAGTTGCTTCAGAACCAATCTCATGTGGCCAGGAAAATAAATAGAAGGAGTAGAAAAGACTATATTAAACACCATTGACTTATTGGTATCAAATACTGTGTTTCCTCAGCACTGAAGCTACTTCTGGTACAGTAATGTCTGTTTCTCACAACAGTAAGCAGTTCTATGACAAGTTATTTTGTAATAGTAGAAATAATTGCTTTATTTCACTTACCATGTTCTGTGGAACATACTGACTTTCTCCTGTCACTCCCAAAATCTAATAGTGAATCCTTTTAATTTCAGAGGGGGAAAACTGTGAGTAACTTTGGGTTCAGAGACTGACCTGCTGTTTTAAGATGTTTTTTGTTGGCAGTAGGAAGAGGGTAACTGCAGGCCTTGTCTGTGCTCAGGCTCATTTCAGCTGGGTTCACTCATAAGGAAGGAGCCAGGACATGGCCCAGACCTGGCTTTCCTGTAACAACAAAGTTCAGCAATTTGGAAAGGGACAAATAATCACCTACTTTTGACGAGTGACGAAAAAATCAGCAGATTAATGCTTTTTCACATGTTTGGTTTAAATCTGGAGCCAAATGAGCTTTATTTCATGTTTCAGGTGTATATAGGGAATGATTTCTTAATACAATTCATGTTTCTCCCTTGTGTGTGTGTGTATATATCAGACCAGAAGGCTGAGGCTGAAGAATGGCACTGAGCAGACTTCCACACAGAGATGCTGGCACCCCAGTTTAATTTCCATTGGCTTGTGTTAATGAAAAGAAAACCAAACTCCTTTATTAATGAAAACTGGGGATTCTTCTTCCAGCCCCAAGAAATTAATGGTGAAAATTTCACCCAGGCAGATGAGGTACATGTTTCTGTGAGGTGTGTTTTTACGATGACCTTGTGTCTTTCCTCTACCCATCTTGGTTCTCAGAATTCCTGCAAATCCAAGGTGGGCAGTTTCTCCCACTGCTAGCATACGCTGCCAAGAAAACTTCCTGGAAGTTTTCCAAGTCTGTCTTAATGTTTGTTGACAGCAGCAGAGTTGGCTCTGTGTTGCTGTGGAACAGGAAGCCAAAACCACAGTTTGTGTCGAATTTTTTGGCATCAACAATCTTGTTTAGTCTGCAGCCACCAACTCTGAGCACTAGCAGAGTAACCTGCGAAGTCGGATGTGGCATCTCAACTGTGTGACACTGGTGGGGAAGTAGAGGGCCAGTTAGGGGTCTTGGAGAACCACATGACAAACAGCAGACTCCAGATTAAAAATGGATATTGTAGAAAAGCAGAGGAATGCTGTGCCCCCTGCTTACAAAAACGATCTGTGCCTGTTTGTCACCCAACCCATCCTTGCGTTTGCAGACATGTGGTTTGTGTGTGGAGACATCTCCTTAAAAAAAAATCAACCAAGTGTTTGTCGCTTTGGCACATAGGAGGGTGGTGTTCGGGCCTGCTGAAAGGCACCTTTCTTCACTGATTAATGGAAATCTCCACTACAAAACTTGAGTCCTTTCATTCATGGCATTACCCTCCCCTCTCCATGGCTGTGGTTACAGTCTCGTATGAAAGACTGTTTTGAACAGGGAAGTTTGCTATTTTAGTTTTCATAATAAGCCTAGTGACAAGGCTCTTGAGCACCTAAGGTTGCTTTTCTAATTCAGACCAAAAAGGTCTGGGGCAGGACTCCAGGTACTAACCAGCAATAGTTGAGACAAGAGTCATCTTTGGGCAGTCTCTCTGGTTTTGTAGCGTATAATTTTAAATGCTTTTGACTTGAGAAAAGCTGTTGTGTTCTGCAAGGTTTTAAAAACAGTCTAGATGCCCTGACCTTTTCCATGGTATCCATATTTTTTATGTCAGAAACAAATGCCTTTGGGTTTCAGCATCTGAGTCTGAGCCTGTCTTGTATTCTGTCAAAAAAACATTCAGTATTCACGTTAATTGGCATCAAAGTGGGAATCATCTCTTAGAGACTCACTGCTAAAAGAGCCCTGATTTTTTTACTGCTTGGGGAGGAGAAGCAGAATGAAAGGCTGGCTCTTTGGGAACCTTCAAATACACTCTGTTATGAAGGCGCTGATGTGTTTTACAATATTTTCTCTTGGTGTTGTGCTTACAGCTCTCGCCTTGGAGCGTATCCGGTGGTGCACTGTCTCTGAGCAAGAGCTTTCCAAGTGTAATGACATGAGCAAGGCCTTTGGTGAGGCTGGCATCCTTCCCTCTCTGGCGTGCACAGCGGGGGGGTCAGCTGCTAACTGCACCCAGATGATCAAGGTGAGCTGCGGGTGACAGCAGGGTCGTTGATTTAATTTCCCTATGTGCCTAATAATGATAATCCATTGGCAATGACCACAGCTTTGTGGTGAGTGTCTGGCCATGCAGGCAGCTGACCATAGGCTTTCTGGCATTCATGTCTCTGAAAAATCAAAGCATATACTTTTTAAAAAACACACACTATTCCTGTGAAACTGAATGTCAGAATGGCCACATGTTTGGTTGCTCACATCTGGCCAGTCGTTAGGAACACAGCAGAGGTCTTAAATATTTCCTCCCAAATGCTAATCTTTGATTTGGGAATTATGTCAGATTTATTTAGCAGATATTTAAGAAGGGATGGAGCTATAAGATGCAGACAGCAGTTAAAGCTGTGCTGCTGAGCTTATAAGTAGATTGTGTTTTGATAAACTCTGGATCTGACTCCTGTTTCAGGGTCCCATCGTGGAAATTGCTGTATGTACAGATGAGATGAGTGTAAACCCAAATCAAATCTCCCAATACCAGAGTATAATAGACAGACAAAGCAGGAAGTGGGGTTAGCAAAGGGCATGCAAACCCAGCTGTATTAATTCAGCTTCCCAGAGTGTGCTCAGTTTCCAAAAGGAACATCGCTCTGGGGAAGGTTTGAAAGACTGAACATGTGGTTTTGCAAAATGATGTGTGCAAAATAATTTCCTCTTTGGGAGGTGGTAGGAGGCAACAAGTGGATTTTGGAAGAAATGTGGAGGCAGGTAATTATGGTTGGCTTCACTGGCAGTGTCTGGGGGAAGGGAGGGATGGCTGGCTGTGTTAATAAGTAATATAACTCTGTAGACATGCCCAAAATTCAGGGTTTTGTGGAAGAAATGAAGGCTGTCAAGGACAAGAGGTTCAGCGCAAGGAAAGGAGGCCTGGCAGAGTAGTTTGAAGGGAGACGAGGCAGATAATTGTGGCAAGGAAAAAGGAACAAATTTCAAAAATTGGTATCTTGTAATTTTTGTCAACAGAAGCTGAATGGCTGTCTGATTACTAAAACTGCCTCATTGCCTCTTGATAAGTACTGTTCTTGAGTGAGGGAGTCCAGACTGTACTGAAGAATGTTAGGAGCAGATATTGATATATATGTGGATCTTACCTTGGGATTAGACAAGAAACACATTCTAAGGTCAGGTCTTCCCAATAGTGTTCCCTGATTGCTGCATTGCACAGGGGGGCCTGTCAGACTCTGCAAAGCAGATTGTTGAAGGGGGTGATGAGTGTCTGCTTCTGAAATACAGAGCTCACAGAATTGCACTTGTAAGCCATTGCAAACAACAGGCATCTATCTAAAACCTTGGATTCCTATAAAACTTGTTTAGCTGAACTCAGTAACCTGCAGGCAGGTAGCATGAGTAAGCAGCTTTCTGATAAAATGAATTTTCACGTCAGGCTTCAGACAAGACTTTGTCCTTGAGACTTTTTTTTTCCCCCTTGTGCTAATAACAATCTACTAAATATTTAAGCTGGCCTGCTCTCTGTAGGGCTGTGTGGAACCTCTGAGTCTGCAACCTTACTGAACTCTGATCTTTGAGGCCAAGAAGGGAGTGGGACACCACGGCTGAAGAGGCAGAGAAATGCTGTTTTGTAACATTGCATAACTTGGACTTAGTCCTGTGGATGTGTTAGCACATGAATAAAGGAAAAAACCTCTTTGAAGGTGTTTAAAAATTGAGAAATGCCTAAATATTTAACTAGGGACCCTCACAATATTTAGTGTGAGCAGAGCTGTTATTGGACAGGTCTTTAAACAATTGTGTAGATAAATGTTGTGACACACAAATAAAGTTCCTCTGAAAGTAATTAATAAAGTATTACTACGAAACGTATATTTACTAAAAAAAAAATCGTATGTGGAATAGTCTCATGCTTTTGCTAAGTATATTGGCAAATGCTTCCTGCAAAACAAATGAAACGCTTCCACCTTTGCTGACATGTCACCTCAGCAGTAACTGTGCGCATTTAAAGGAGAGGTCTGTAGCCTGTAAACAAATTCATGTTAAATACAACAAAAGGCATTTCTTATCAATACACAAGCTATTGATGCAAGGCTCTGCTGCTGAACAGAACTCAAAGGCTCAGTTTCCAATCAGAAAAGTGCTATTTCACATGGAAATACAGCTACATAACACAGCCCTTGGCTTTTGTGGCCACCCCTTTCCATTTCTTCTGCTCTGTTTTCTGTCCACCACCAATTCTAGAGGCTCATTTTGTTTTCCCTGAGGGCAAGAACCTTCTAACTCCCACCTCCTCTCCTTCTCACTGTCAGCTGTCCCTGCTGAACAACAGGCCATATTTGATTCCTAAACTGTCTTGTGCTCTGACCCTCACCAGTGGAATATCACATCTGGTTACTCCAGAAAGATTGTTCTTTAAGATGGAAGTATCTCCCAATCCCAACTCCTCTTCAGGTTCCTTTGGATTCTTTCAGCTCTCATTCATGAGTAGCAACTCTCAGGACATGTATGGTTTTGGCTAATTAATGAATATCATCCTTTTTCACCTTTGAGTCTAACAAGTAAAGAATTTCAAATTACATGGCAACTTCAAATCTGATTTAGGTGTCAACATCAACATATTACCTATGAGCTCACGTGATCCCTTAAAATATTTTCAAGCTTTTTATGTCTCAGTCTGTGGGAAATTGCTGTGGTGTGCTGGGCAGCACAGTCCCAGCCCTGCTTTTAACTAGTGCTTTGCAAGCTCCCACGGGATAGGTAAGCTAAATCACCCCCTCCAGTGCTGAACCAGAGGTTAAGCAAACTGATAAGAAACTTGGAATCAGCTTAGAAATGTAAAATGTCACATTGCTGATTATTTCCTTGGCAATATCTTGTCTGTGTGAGACAAGACTTGGTTCAGCACACGGAGGGGCTGGGTTCAGCTGGCCAGAGGTGTGTGTATAGCAGTTCTCGCAGCCTTGCCGCTGAGGGAAGTTCCATCCTGTGCTATTCAGAGCAATCCTGCAGCAGGAGTCCAGCCAGCTTGGTGTCACAGTCAACAGAAGAGATTTGGGGTTGCTGGACACCTCCCCAGCAGTGGATGCCTCAGATTTGTGTTCTCGCCATTGGAACAGTCTTTTTAGATGCTTTCCTCCTCCTTGGAAATGCACTGCCACCCTACTCCCTCCCCTGTCTGTGCACAGAGGCACAAACCAGCATGCTTTAAGATTGCTTTTGAGTACACTTTGGCATCCAGATTTTGCAGCCCCAGAAGATACTATTTTGATCTATATGTGTATGATCTCAAAAATATATTTACTTCATTTAAATCTTCAAGCTTTGAGGCACTAGCTAAAGGCAGGAATGAAACTTCAAATTGCTGGGCCTTAAGATTCATCACAGATCTGCAGGATCTGTTTCTAAGGTTGCTTTGGACTATTAAGACTAGTGAAGCCATCATAGCACAAGGCTGGTTTCATTATTGTTTCTGAAGGAAGGCAGATTTGAAGGTCTAAAATCCCTCTTGGTGTAATTATTGTTCAGAAATTTGATTGCACTTAAAATATCTGTTTGGAGAAAAGAAAACGCACAACAGCAGATTAAGGGATCTTGTCTTTAAATTCATGGGTACTCTGGCTGTTGATAAATACTGATAATTATGTTTCAATATATATTCTGCCCTTGTGTCTGCACAGGATGGTTTGGCAGATGCAGTGACACTGGATGGCCGTTTGATTTACCAGGCTGGAAGGGAGCATGGTCTGAAACCTGTGGCTGGGGAGGTGTATGATCAAGGTATATTCTGACTAAACAAGTTCTACATTAGTTAAAATGCATAAGTAAAAGCTCACATTTACTGTTTCCATTTTGTTTGGGGTCCTCCCCTGACAGACTCTAAACAGTAGGTAGGGTCAGGTTTCTCCTTGGTTGCTCCTGATCCAGGCTGTGTGTGCAAAGAGATGCAGGGCTGTGGCCGAGTCTGTCCTGAAGCAGTTGGGTCAGAACAGCTGTTCCTGTAATAGGCTTGTTGTGTTGGGTTTTTTTAGTTTTTGCTGTCTCACTGCTTACTGTCTTCTGTTTTCCATACTTTTCATATTAATGTATTGCAAAGTGTAAATTTTTAAAGTTTATCTCTCAAGCCTGTACCTTAGAATAATTTTGTTATATAATAGATTTTGTTTTCAGTAGTGTACACGATTACCTGCTGGAGGAAGGGAAGTGCTGATTCTGCTCCTTGTCTGGGTGACCTTAAGCTTTAAGCTTCTTTCAAGGCTGAGACAGTAATTCAGTGGTGACTTGTCATCTTGACCAAGGGCTCATTATCAACATGTTTGTGTAGTTCAGAGCTGGATGATGTCCCCCATGATGTTAGGAGACCCAAAGACAGGAAGAACTCTGGAAGCAGTCTGCAGGAAGTGGTGTCCCACCGCTCTATTGTGAGATGGAACTGGATTTGGTTTGTAGCTGGGACTTAGTGTCATCTGGTCAAAGACATCCTCAGAAGTGCCTGCTGGGCTCAGTCCATGGAGTCTTGGGTCATCTGCAGCAGCCTTCCCCCCAGTTAAGTAATGACTCTGGTGAGGGAACTGTACTCTGGCTTCTCAAAACCAAACAGGCCTCATGATCCAGAGGCTGGCTATTGCCATTAGTCAGGTTATGAGCCTCAAATCAAAGAAAAGTGAATGAAATTTAATGATCAAGTCAGACTGAATGACCTTATGGTCACTTCAGACCCTCAATTCTTGACTCTATGAATTACTGTAAAACAAAGAGAATGAAGTGAGATGTGATGCTCCAGGGACATCAGCCTGCTCTGCTGGATCAAAATTAAGATCAACTGGGGAGTAAATTACATTGGTTTCAATTCGATCAAAATATATATAGACTCATGGAAAACTTCTTCCAGAAAGGCAAAGCAGGGTGACCTTCAAAGTTAGAGCGGATTGCCTGTGGACTTTAAGACAATCCACACTGAAAAAATAAGAGGGGACATTGATTCACAGTCAGCAGGTTCTCACCAAGGACGTGAACAGTGTGACTTGCCTGTGGGTAGAGGAGCCACAAGAGGCCACAAATCAATGTATCTCATTGTAATGCTGCTGTGAGACTACTTAGCTTGACTCTTTTTCTTCCTACACTGCAGAGATTGGAACTTCCTACTATGCTGTAGCTGTGGTAAAGAAGAGCTCCAACCTCACCATCAACAGGCTGAAGGGTGTGCGTTCCTGTCACACAGGCATCAACAGGACTGCAGGCTGGGATGTGCCAGTGGGTTATCTGACTGACAGTGGGCACCTGGCAGCAATGGGATGTGACTTTCCGGAAGGTAAGAGTTACGGGGCAAAGATCTGTCCTTCAGCAATGCCTTTCCAAAAAGTCTTGGGGCCCTGTGTGTGGACAGAAATGGGAGGTTCAGCTGCTGTTTTGTTCCTTGGCTTTGATGATGCTCATATGAGGGAACAGGCCTCACGTAGGTCTGATGAAGACTGCAGGGTTTTTGTTTTTTGGAAACCATCTTGTAAGAAGAAAATTACTTATGCCTTCTAAGTCTATTCAGAGATGTGTTAAAATGAGATTGTAGGCTTGTTTATTCTGTTCTAAAAGTGTCTGTAATTTCGCATTTAGCTGTAAGCGACTATTTCAATGCAAGCTGTGTTCCTGGAGCCAATGGTGTGAACTATCCCAAATCCCTGTGTCAGCTCTGCAAAGGGGATTCAGCTGGTGAGCACAAATGCGAACGAAATTCCCAAGAGCAATACTATGACTACAGTGGTGCTTTCAGGTAAAAATCATGTCTCTGTAAATTTCTTTTTGTCACTGTGCTCTCTCTATAGACACCAGACCAGACCTCAGTGACTGGAAATTGAAGCCACAGAGCTTCCACTTAATCTTGTTAGAAAATATGCAGTTTTGTTAGGACAGCCATGCTTTTGACCTGACTGAACAAAAGTAATTCTTAACCCACTGTCATGTATTAATACTTAAGTATTAAAACCAAATGGATATTTAGCACATGTACTGGGCAGGGAAGGCCCTGTTTGCTTTGCCCGGCAGCTGTTGACAGTCTGTTTGTTTTAGTAGGCTTTACCGGCTTTATCTTTCACAGTAAAACCTGATGACCCTTGAAGTCTGAGAGCTGAACTGTTGCCCTACTTGGCTATTGCAGTCATCTCACCTCTGTTGCACCGAGTTACTGAGTTCCTCTGCCCCCCCGTTTTTGCACACCAGTCCCTTATTTTCCTCTTTCCTGTCTGTGTGCTGTGTTGCAGCTCCCAGTCCCCAAGTAATAGCATTAACTGAGCAAGGGCTGAATTTGCTTACAAGAAATACTTACTCCTTCCTACATACTCCTACATACAGGGTTTTTTTTTTGTCCTAGACAGAGAACTGTCCTGGACCAAAAAGGTCATGGTGTTTGTCCCTGAACACGTTGTCCATGTTCACCCAATGACAATGATAGTTTACTTCATGCTCTAACAGCCACTAGTCTCTGCCTTGAGCAAAACTCAGCACAAGGAAATAGGTCAGTGTCTGTGTCTGATGGAACGTAGCACAGAGCCCTCGGGCTGTCAGCAGTGGCCAGTGCACGGGAGCTGGGTTTTGTAATGCATCTTTGTGCTTGGATTTATATTTATTAGGTGTTTGGCTGAAGATGCTGGAGAGGTTGCTTTTGTGAAGCACAGCACAGTGCTTGAAAATACAGATGGTGAGTAATCCTGAAGTATGTTGAATAATGGCTGCAAGGTCTGAAATACAGTGTCTCTAATGACAATATAATACCAAATGTTTGATGTATTTTGAATTGAGGAATCAGCAAAAAACTGCTGTTATAGCAAAAGCATATGCACCCTCGGGACTGTGCATCAGGAAACAGAGAAGTCCATGGGATTTTATTTTTTTTATTTTTTTTTTTAAATCCTTGATAGTTTTCAGTAAAGTATAGAGGTGGAATCTTAAGCTGCTTTTGGAAAGAGAGCTTCTACAGCAAACTCTTTTTATGTAGACCTGGGCTGTTACATTGCTCCAGCCTACCAAGGGATTTCAGCAGAGACTAGCGGAAAACTAACAAGATGTGACCTGCCCTATCTCGTGCTATGTGAAAACCACCTTAAACATAACATTGCTCTAATATCATGGACCTCTCTGGCCCAGGGGAGAGAAAAACCAAAACAATGTTGTACATGATCCTAAACTTGGGGATGCTCTTGATACTGCTGCAGACCCCAGCACAGCTGAGTGCAGTCTTGCAGGTGTTAAGCTGTGTGTTGTCTCACCAGATATACAGGACTAAAGGACCATGTGGGTGCACAGAGTGTGTTGTGCCATCAGGAATATGTCAGAGATGCTCAGGAGGTGTCCTGCTCCGCGTGTGTAACATTTAGGGAGGGTTTGGAGTCAGAAAGCACCAGCCCCACCCGAGGTCTGCTCCATAAGCATGTTGTCTCTGATTTCAGGAAGGAGTCTTTTTCCGTGGGCTCGGCGGCTTCGCTCCCGGAACTTCCAGCTTCTGTGTCGCAATGGCAGCAGAGCCGACGTGACGAAGTGGAGAACCTGCCACCTGGCCCGAATCCCAGCTCGTGCTGTGGTTGTGCGGCCTGACACAGATGGGACACTTGTCTTCCAGCTCCTAAACCAGGGACAAGTAGGACACCATTTTTTCATCAGTGCGTTGCATTTTAGAAGGGTTGTCCCACCCGTCTAGGTGAACTGAAGGCAGGATATCTGGGCACCTTTGGCTCTGTGACGTTTGAAGGAGTATGGTGTATCACTCATCCCAGGTAGAGGGACATCTGACAGGTGCTTTTTTCTTCTTTAACTTCACAGCAAAGATTTAATGGTGTGGGTGCCAAGTTTCAGATGTTTGACTCTGCAGCCTATGGTGCTCAAAATCTTCTGTTCCGAGACTCCACCACAGAGCTCACTGCAATCACAGCTCAGAATTATCAAGCGTGGCTGGGTGATGAATTTCTTCGTGCCATGCAAGCTCTGAGTTGCGACCCCCACAGTAAGTTGCCTGTAGATTCCTATTTATAGCCAAGACCAAAGATTGGTGATAGCAGAGATCATGTCAACTCTGGTTTTTCTCCTCACTGTCTTGGAGGGTTATGGCGAAATGCCAGTCTGATCTTTATGCATGAAGAAACGTCACTTTTTGGTCTAGAAACAATGTCACACTGAAGAATATTTTCTTGTGCAAATTGACGCACTTTGTGTGATAAGATGCAGGCATTTTCTGTCTTTACCAGATTAATGTCTCTCATACACGAGAAATCTGCTACTGCTACTTGGGACTTAATTTCTTTCCTGTTGACAAGGGGAAATAATAATGCACTGCTGCGAGAATCCTCAGGTAGTCTATAAAAATGTATGAATGGGCTCCTAGCAGAGGATTTCCTCCAGAAGCTGAAGGAAACCCTCAGCTGCTCTTTATTGAAGTGTTACAGTATTTCCTACTATCAGAAGAAAGTAGAAATTACTTGACATGCATTCTGGGAAAGTTAGAAAGACAGGTTGTAAGAATCTCTGCTTTAAGAAGCTTAATAATCCTGGCAACTGAGCCTCCTGACATGCTCTGTGCTGTGGCACAGCCCCTCACCTCCCAGGCTGTCTCTTCTGGGCATTGCTCTGTGACTGTCAGGTGTGAGGAAGCCTCTGTTCAGGGGGGCACTCAGCTAACACGTTATGGCTGTGCTTAATGGTCAGCAATTGTAGGAGTTGTTCCGTTGCTGTGGATAGGTTTGCAGTGTGGGCATAACTGCTAATCTGGAGTGCCCTGGTTCCTGTTCACGTGTAAGTCTGAGCTGGAGGGATGGGGAGCAACACAGAAGCTAAGATGGCTGGGATGTGTGTGACAGTGGGCACTGTGAATTCCTCCTTGTCTATTGCAAAGTGAATGTAGTATTTGCTTTCAATTTTGTGCAGCATTGCCACCCAGCCTGAACTGGTGTGTTGTATCCACTGAGGAGATCTGGAAATGTGGTGAAATGGCTGTTGCCTTTAGGAAGAAGAATTTGAAACCAGAAATTCAGTGTATTTCAGCCAAGACAAAGGAAGAGTGCATGGAGCTGATCCAGGTAGGCTGCTCCGATCCTTGTGCAATAAACCAAATGAACAGAAGCTGCTCTCTGATGGATTAGAGATACCTGTGTTCACTCAGGTTACCAGTAGGATTTCAAGGAGGTAGCTCAGATGGTATGGATGGGCCTGAGCCCTGATTGTCTTCAGCTGTGATGAGGGCACTGTTGCACATCTAACTCAAGCTTGTATGTGTGACATTTCCTGTCCCTGTTTCACTGATGATGCATTATGCACATTTTTGAGGTTTTCCTTAGCAGTGCACTGCTCTTTTGCTGTAAGCCTTGCCCTTTGAGGTGGAACAGGCGTGATGCTAAAGGTGCCATCATTGTAGCAGGGAAAGTATCTGCTGTTTTTTCACAGAAATCCTACTTATATTTTTCAGAAAAAGGAAATTGATGTCGTAGTTCTGGGTGGAGCTGATATTTACACAGCTGGGAAGACATACGGCCTTGTACCAGCTGCTGGAGAAAGTTACTTGGGTAAGAAGATTGGGAAACTTAAATATAGACCTTATTTTTCTAGGTTGTTTGAAAACAGGTCTACAAGCACAGCTGTTTGTTCCCTAGCCCTGCTGGGAAAGCTGTTTTCAAAGCAGTGAGAATTATTACCCTCACATCATGGACAGAGGAGGAAATAAGTATAAGATGAGACTTCTACTGTGAGGAAACTTTTATCTACCCTGCTGCAGGACCAGGTTTAGTCTTTTACAGTTTTGAGTCGTGTATTTCTTTATTTGTCTTTTCAGTTCTGCAAAAAAATATTTACAGTGGAAAAAATCAGTATTCACAAAGTCAAAATATTTTTGATAGGAACAAAAATGCAGAAAATACACAGTAGATTCTAGTTAGAAGCAAATTCTGCCTGTTAGTGTGGCTGCTTCAGTCACCGATGAAAAGTGGGCTTGTGTCCATGATGTCACTTAAGGTAGTTTCAATATGCACTCAAACTCATGGAAGTTTTAATACATGTTTGAGGTTTTCACGTAAAAATTACTTCTTAAAGCAGATATGCTAAGTCACTAATGACTCAAATGTTGTTTTTCAGAGGGCTGTATTTGTAAGAGCTGGCATTAAAAAGAACACTTTCCTGTTTGTCTCTATTCAGCTCAGATGTGTAGCAGTAGCAGCTTACAGGCTATAGGTGAATGCTGGAGTGTGAGGTAGTACAAGTAAAGAGTAATTACATGTGCATCCATTCTTCCTGACTTAGCTGAGTGTTGGTGCAATTGAAACTGGCATCAGATGAGTGTAATGGATCTGTAGATGATCACTAAGCAGTGGGAATGCTGAAGGGAAGTTGTAATGTGTTGTGTTTTTTTTCTACAAGCAAATGACAGCAGCAGTGCATACTATGCTGTGGTGGTAGTGAAACGAAATCTATCCAATGCCTTCACCATCAGTGACCTGAAAGGGAAGAAGTCCTGCCACACAGGATTGGGAAGAAATGCTGGATGGAATATTCCCATTGGTCTACTAATTAAGAGGGGGATTATTAAGACCAGAGACTGTAATATTCCTCAAGGTAAAACAACTACTACATTTCAAAAATACAGTAATAGTCTAATTATAAACTTTTAATTAGATAAGTAATTTTGATATTTCATAGCTTTATATTAATCACATCTGTTTGTGAAGGAATGTTGTGATTTTAATATAATGACTTTTCACTCTTTGTTTTTTTGTCTTTCCTCAGCTGTGAGTGAGTTTTTCTCTGCCAGCTGTGTGCCTTCAGCTGAGCAGGGCAATTACCCATCCAAACTCTGCCAACTCTGTATTGGGGATGAGAGTGGAAACCATAAATGCAGTGCCAGTAACCAGGAACGTTATTACAGCTACAGTGGAGCCTTCAGGTAACTAATACATGTGGTTGTTGTTTAGTCTGTCAGCTTGTCAACATGCGAAGAGGAGCTTGTTTCCATCCCAGTCAACAAATGGTGGTTACAACATGTGCTGTAAATGAGGTGGGACATGTGTCCCCAGATGTCTTCCCCAGTACAGGTCATAAGGCATTACATGAGATCATGTCCGCGCCTTCTGCCACCTTCCTGGTCCACAGACAACCAGATGCCCAACAGCCTAACCCATGTGCCTGTGTACAGACCACCCACCCAGTGAGCACCATTAGATTGTCATCAGTCTCCAGTCTAGCTTTAATCTAGAGTGGCAGACAATCTGCAACTCTGAATGGGCAGGTCATTCACAGAGAACTCCAGCAGGGAAGCAGGCACACAGTAGCCAGGATCTGGCTGCTGTAAGTCCACAGAGAAATGACAGACTAGTGATGGGGAGCCAGGAGTGAGTGTTGACTATTGATTCTTTGGGGGCTGCATCTGAAGGTAGATTTCTGAACAGCACAAATTGCTATGGCCAATGTTCAATTACCAAGTCCTCTTCAAAACAAAATATGTTAAAAATACAGGGGGAAAATACTATAAAATGGAATAAATACATTGTGTTACAGTGTACATGTACATAGGGGGCCATACCCAAAGACTGCAACACTCTTAGAACAAGCACTTCCTTTTCCTGACCTTCACCTCAGAAGGTAATGGTGCATGTAACAGCTGGCAAAAAGCTCCCCTTCGGGGAGGAGACTTCAACAGCAGCAGTGCTAGACTTGAATAACTACTTTTTGCAAATCTATGTAGTTGTGTCCAGCTGCTCTGTTGCAGTACATGCCTTGCAGGAAAACCCCAGATTCTCTGCTGTACTTCATGGATTAACAGAACCAGCTCCCAGTCACCAGATGAATGAGCACCAAACACTGTTACAGGCTGTATGAGCCTAGTTCATATTCTAAGGTTGTGCATTTGGTAATAGTGCCCATGCAGTCTCACTTTATATGGAGATCACTTTTTGGCTTTAATTGGGAAGATGTTTAATTCATTGAGTGATCTGGGAAGTTTTAGGTATTTAAAACATTAGGATTAGGGTGAAAAAATGGAGGATCAGTCTTCTACAAGGTGGGAGTGGGTCTGGCTCTGACAGGTGATCTTCTCTGAAAGAAGAATGAGTTAAGGAAGGTGATTGAGATGAGCTTAAAATCCACCACAAGACTCCAGATTCCTTCAACTCTGGCTGTCTTCAGACTAACTTGACTAAAGGTATGAGAAGCCATTCACTTTGTGTATATCCCACTGCCTGAGGCAAATTAAACTGCAGACTAGGGGAAAAATCTGTCAGGAACAGCTTTTTCTGATGGCAAAATGCACTGAACAGCACCTCCAGAGTCCTCATTCTCTGCATGACAGTGTCAACCACATTGTGGTAAGATCTTTGATTATAACTGCTGATGTTAAACCAGGTACAACTGAAATATATGTATTTTTGGTAATGCTAGCAGTAATAAGTTTACCTCGCATTTTGTACTGCATAGGCCATGCACAGTTCCAGCTTTACATATACTTGATTAGTGGGTTTAATTATCTTGTTTCAGGAAGTGCTTCTGGAAACGTTTGTAGCATAAACTATGAGGTACCACCACTGAACTGTTACCCACAGATCACCTGCCAGCACACACTGCCCAAAATACCTGGGAAGATAGATTTTTTTTTTTTTTGGCTAGTTCACCCAGCACATTGTTTTGAGGTTGATGTTATTTATATATTTCTTGCTGAATGCAGCAAGTGCTGTGCGTTTCTCCTGTCTGTTGACTTCATATTACTGGCCTAACACAAAAATCTCTGAACAGCCTGTGGTGCCTGTTGTACTGTACACTAGAGGATACCACTGAGTAACAAATGCTGCTAAAAGTGTGTGTTCTACCCCTCTGCCCTGGCACTGCTTATAATGAGATAGCACACTTATAAAGGAGGTGGTGATTTTAGGGTGGCCTTGGCATGATGGGCTGTTTCTGCTTCAGAAAATTAGAGAAAACTGAACTTAGCTCCGGAACAGTAGCCTTAGAAACTACAGTGAACTTAAGTGGACATCTCCAATATACAGGGCTGTAAATACTGCACTGAGTTTTGTATAATAGGTCTTCTATTTATTTGCTTACCTAATACCAGCCTTTTCTGTTGTTTCTCACACTGTTTTTAATACAATATTTCTACTGTATTCCTCTCTTAAAATTCTTGATTCAGAATAGTTTTTTAATACTTTGCAAAAAAGTTGCATGTCTCTCCTTCCAAGATGCTTAATTTCTGTTTCTTCCTATTAACTGTGGGTCCAGTACATTTTTTTGCAGCCATGTATGTAAGAAAAATTGTATTCTAAACCTATGAGTTATGTAAAAAATGTGGTTCACATAAAGATGCTTTGAACTTTGACTTCCTTTAGGTGCCTGGCAGAGAACTCTGGGGATGTGGCCTTTGTGAAGCACTCGACAGTGTTTGAGAACACAGATGGTACTTAGTTTTACAAAGCTCTTTATTATAATGCAATTATTTTCTCTTGCTCTAAAGCATTCAGTTAGTGACAATGACCACTTTCTTTTCTTCAGGTAAAAACACTGATAGTTGGGCCCAAAACTTGAAGTCCAGTGATTTCCAGTTACTGTGTCCAAATGGTGCCCGTGCTGAAGTCACCCAGTTTGCTGACTGTCACCTGGCTCAGGTGCCAGCTCAAGCCATTATGGTTCACCCAGATACCAACGTTTTTGCTGTATATGGACTACTGGACAAAGCCCAGGTATTAATAGTTCATTTATTTTAGGGAGAGTTATATATGGTCTGACATAGTCCAGAGATAAAAACAACAGGATCGTTCTGCTTGAGCATCATGGCACTATGCAGCCCTGTTGTTGGGAAGGTAACAGGGAAGGTAAAATACAACCCATGTAATTCCCCCAGTAAAACCACCCTGGTGCACAGGGCATTTCAACTTTTTTCCCAGCCACTGGTTGCAGTAATAATTTTTCAGGAGCTTAAGTGGTTCTCCTGTGACTTTTCCATGTTTCTGCATGACTTTGAGGTCTGCAGGAAATAGAGTACATGCTAATGCTTTTCAATTCTGGAATTCTCCTAGGAATGCAACAAAACACAGCTGAGTATATTTATGCTGCAAACATACAGGGTACAGGGTAAACCGTCTGCCTGGCTGCGTCAGAGAGGTTCCTCTTCACACTGAAGTTCACTTGTTCAAAAGCAGTGCTGAGTATCTCCGTGCTGGGATTCAGTCATTTCTGACTGAAAAACCCAGCCAAACCCTACATTACAAAATAATACTTAGGCAGAAGAACTTCTTTTTAAACTATAGCTCTTTCCAGATAGTAACAAAAAAACCAGAATCACAAATGCTATTCTTGCAATTGCCAGTGGCAGAATTCTGTATCTAATCTACTGGAGCGTCTAAAAGCAAACACATAAGAGATTCTGCAATTGTGTACAAATTTTTCATCTACAAAACAGTTCCTATCGTCTTTTCATGTTGTGCAGGAGGAACATGGCACTTAATCTTGCAAAATAATGAAATTTTTGCATACTTTTTAGGCCTACTTTGGAAACAGCAGCAATGGAAATGGATTCAAAATGTTTGATTCTTCAGCTTTTCAAGGAAAAAACTTGATCTTTAAGGATTCTGCTGTGGAGATTCTGCCAGTACAAGAAAGGAGAACATACACAGAATGGCTGGATAGTGAATATGTTGAATCCCTTGAAGGGATGCAAACACCACAGTGCTCTGGGGCAGGCAGTATGATAACACAGTCCT
Organism: Grallaria varia; assembly: GCA_013396735.1. Lineage (NCBI taxonomy): Eukaryota > Metazoa > Chordata > Aves > Passeriformes > Formicariidae > Grallaria > Grallaria varia. Next base: position 867,591 of record VWZG01003107.1, read on the forward strand.
CTCTTATGGTTACTCTCCTTCCCCTTCTCATTTTGGGTCAGATGCAAGGCTTGGATTAGCACAGTCCAAATGGCAACTTCCAGGCCACCTCTGCCTTACCACCTTCTCTTCAGAAAAGCTGCTGTTTGGATAACCTGCTGTACTGACATTTTAATGCCTCTTCCTGCCTCTTGTGGGGCAAGTGCCAACAGCACCTGCTCGTCAGCAGAGTGGGGTGGGGCTGGAAGCTGCCCTGTCCGTGTGGATGGGGTGGAATTTGGGGCAGAAGCCAGCAATACAATATCAACAAGGTTTACAAGATCAGTCCAAAACTGGAGCATCTCTGCCATCATTGCTGATGTTGAACCACCCAGGCTTCCCAGGTGCTGTTAGATGGATACTGGGTTTCTGACCTGTAGAATTTCTGCATCTTGGAAGGCAGTGTCAAAAATCTCGTCTAGTGCATCCTTGCTGGGCTCCTGGCTGGTTATGTTCACACTCCACATCCCTGCTTAACCCATCCTACCCAGCTTCTCCCGAGTTCTGCTGCCATAGAGGTAAGTGCACAGAGGGCAGACAGACTGTGATCAGAGACCAGTCTAGAATACAGCTTCTGCCATGGACAAGGTCTTCCACCTTCCAGTAGAAGAAAGTAGGAGAAATTTCCAAAGACGCTGGACAAAAAAGATGCCTGTTGACAGAGAAAAGAACAAAGCCATATGTGAGCATGCACTGAGCTTGTTGACTTTCCACACTAAGTACTGGCACTCTGGTGAGAGATGTCCTGTGATCTTTCTCTCTGATGCAGTCTCCATCAAGAACCTCGTGGCTGTCCTCCTTCCACATAGGGCTATCCTGAGTGCCCATGCATGAAACTTGCATTTGCTGCAGGTGAAACAAAGTACTTCACTTCTGAGTAACCATTTCTGTTTCTACTGGCTGTAGGGCCCCTGTTTTATTTTTATCCATAGCTGCACTAACCACAAATGTTGCTGTGCTGCTGGCAGGCACTGTCCTCCTACCTGCAGCAACCACCTCATGATCCTGGGATGAACAGACATTCGGTGTAACAAAAAGTGATAAAACCAGGTAATAACCATGTAAATAAGTAAAAATAAATAAACATGAGAAGTAATTACACTTTAATCAGACTCCAGCCTCATAAACTACTGCCTTTCTGGGGCATGAACATTTGTGTTTCCCCTTTGCTGCCCACCATTCCATTGCTCCCAGGTTACCAGGGCTGGGGCAGGACAGACCAAGCTTGGTCTCCAGCTGTGCCAGTGGGATGAGCATGTCAGTGTCAGGGATCCGTGACGCTCTGGCCTCTACCAGGAATAATGTGGCCAGCAGGAGCAGGAAAGTAGTTCTCTCTGTACTCTGTACTGTGGCATTAGTAAGGCCATAGTACTCAAGTACTGTGTCCAGTTCTGGGCCCCTCAATGCAGGAAGGACATGGAGATGCTGGAATGTGTCCGGAGAAGGGCCATGGAGCTGGGGAAGGAGCTGGAGCACAAGTTGGGTGAGTCGTGGCTGGGGATGCTGAGCCTGAAGAAGAGGAGCTCAGGGGTGATTTTTTTCCTGAAAGGAGTTTGTAGCCAGGTGGGGGTCCAGCTCTTTTCCCAGGTAACAGGTGATAGGAGAAAAGGACATGCCTCAAGCTGTGCCAGGGCAGACTTAGGTTGGACATGAGGAGGAATTTCTTCACAGAAGGGGTGATTGGACATTGGAATGGACTGCCCAGGGAGGCCGTGGAGTCCCTGTCCCTGGAAGTCTGGGGGCCGTGGTGTGGTGCTGCTGGGGCACAGGCGGGCCCCTTTCTGTGGTGACCCGATGGCCCTGCTTGGGTACATGGTGGGGACAACGGCCTGGTGTGGGATCTGAGGCCGGTCTGGGCCCCTCACTGAGGAGTCAGTCTCGATGATCCCTGTGATGTCCTTCCAACGCAGCACATTTCCTGTGGGGTGCGATCGCTCCCCATCCCATACATTCCCTGTGGGTACCATCCCTTCCCAGCCCACACATTCCCAGTAGGTGTGCCATCCCTCCCCATCCCGGACGTTCCCTGTGGGTGCCATCCTTCCCCAGCCCACACGTTCCCTGTGGGTGCCATCCCTTCCCATCCCACACATTCCCAGTAGGTGCGATCGCTCCCCATCCNGTGGCGCCGCCGCGGGCGCTGCTGTGGGCGCTGCTGGCAGCGCTGCGGGCCGGCTGGGGCCTCCTGCCGCAGAGCGGATACCTGCACCCCGACGAGTTCTTCCAGGCCCCCGAGGNCTCTCCCCATCCGGACCTTCCCCTCAGTCACTGCCCGCTCTCAGCGCCGCGGCGGAGGGGCCCACCCCGGGGCGCGGGCGGGTGTTCCCGAGGCATCCCCAGGGCGGTGCTGCCGGCCGGGCAGGGCAGGGCAGGGCCGGGGCTGCGGGGCGGGGAGGGCGCGGGGCTCCTGCTCGGGGCGGCCCGCGGGGAGTGGCCCTGCAAGAGCATCCCGCTGCCAGGCTGCTCCACTCTGTAGGCATGAACGGTGCGCCCCTGAAACTCAATCATGACGCCAAGGTCTCAAAAGTCCAGAAGCTGCTCTGCATTGTGATGCCTCTTAGCACATAGTGTCCCCACTGCTGAATTACTGAATAAAATCTATTATGCATGTATTTTTCTTTTTCTCTTCCTTTATAGGAGATATTTTAAACCTCCAGGTCTATTATCCTTGGGAGTTCCTTTCGAGCTTTCCTTGCAGAACAGTTGTTTTCCCATTAATGACATCAGGAGTTACCTACTGGGCTGTCAAGTCTTTGCAGCAGCTGGACATATGTTCAAGTTGCATCAACAGCTACACTCTTCTTGTATCACCTCGCCTTCTCTTTACAATCTTTTCTTTCATTCTCGACTATAGTGTTTATCGATTAGCCTCTTTCTGGAAAGCAGATCTCTGGAAAGCACTAGTACTTCTTGCTGGATCTTATGTCACTCTGGTGTTCTATACAAGAACATTTACCAACACCCTCGAAGGACTTCTCTTTGCTCTTCTCATGGTACTGGTTTCCTCACGAAAGTCCAATGGCAGCTCAGTGGAGCCTACAAGCACCCCTCTCATAGGCGTTATAACAACTGCTGGGTTTTTCAACAGGCCAACCTTCCTGGCATTTGCTCTAATGCCCCTGCTTTACTGGGCAGGTTTAATTGCTCATTCTCAAAAGAGCATTAAAACTGTCATAAACCACTTTTTGAAGCTTATCCTATGTGCATGTTTTACGGCCATTGTTTTTATAACAGCTGACACCTTTTATTTTACCTCCATGAGCTTAGACAACCTCTACAGCATTAACAAAGGCAGCCTATTTGATGTAATAGCTCAGTTATCTGAGAAAATGGTAGTAACCCCCTTCAATTTTCTCATTTATAATCTTAATCCTCATAATCTTGCACTGCATGGAAGTCACCCACGAGTTACACATTTTACAGTCAATGGAGTAATGCTCTTTGGGATCTTACATATTCTGGCCATTGGTGCTGGTTTTAAAATGTTAAAGAAATATGTCCATCAAGTAATACGGGTCAGGTCGTGTTACCGTGGGCTGCCTCGGCTACTGGTGCGTTCCGAGGGCAATCCAACATTACTGCTGTTTTATTTGGTTCCTTTGGCATTTCTTTCCCTATTCAGTCACCAAGAGCCTCGGTTCCTCATTCCTCTCATCTTGCCCTTGGTCCTGTTCAGCGCATCACAGAACAGAGCTGTGAAGTGGAAACACCTCATTGTCATTTTCAATCTTCTGGGGGCATTCCTGTTTGGGTGCTTGCACCAGGGAGGGCTGATACCATGTTTGTTTCACTTGGAGCAACTCATCCATTCTCCAGCACACTCAAACCATCCAAGGCACTATACTCTACTCTTTGCTCACACCTACATGCCTCCGAGGTTTCTGCTTAATATCAAGAAGACAGACATGCATATAGAAGTCATTGATATGGCCGGGTCTGGAGAAGAAACTCTCTGCCAGAGAATAGAGCAGCAAGCAAGCAATTTTACCTGCAGCGACTGTCGTATTTTTGTTATAATCCCTGGTACAGTCAGAGGCACAGTTACAAAATGTGGTGTCTCATTCAAGAACGAGACTTTGATATTTCCACATCTGTCAATGGAAGACCCACCACAAATGCCCATCCTATTCAGTGGAAATTGGAGAAGTCAGTTAGGACTATACATTCTTCAGCTACACAGAGATTAGCACAGCCTTTAGATTTTAGGTAGAACAATGTTTTAGTTTTTCACTTCATTTGGGCATGGTCTGAAGGGGCTGTGAGACCCTTCTCTTCACAGGCCCACCTTCAGCACAAGCAGTGGCACTGGGAGCTCCCCTGAGTCTATTCCCACTCTTTATGCCGTTCTGCTCACCAGTATAGCCAGTTCTGGATAGAACCTGCTTAAAATTTGAGTTATTCAGCCCTGTGGTGTTTCATATGGACTTCTGTAATTTTCCTGATGAGAGAGGATGAAATCAGAGCTCACCAGAACTGTGATTCAAGCTTAGCGTTTTCCATGTGAGATGTATTTTTGGAAGTTCTTGTAATCTCTGATAGGGTTTGTGAACTGTGGGGTGTTTAGTGATAATAGGCATTAACTCAGCTGTTGGAGAGGGGTTACAGGGCTAGACAAAAGCTGGTCTGATGAAATGAGGTTTTATTTTGTGTTCTTAAAAATTCATTAGACGAGACTGCAGTCACAGTAGAGGCACCAGCACTGGAACACTCCCTTGCGTGGTTTTGCCTTGAAAAATCCCCATCGCTGATCTGACAGCATCTGGAAGATGCTTCAGCCTAAGTACTTGTGCTAAATCCTAAAATCCAAGCTTTGCCTGTTTAGCCTTCCTTGCCACAGTTCCATCCTCGTGGGTGTGCTTCACACGTACTGCCCCCACCGCTCGAGGAGGCTGTGCTGTGATGGCATTAAAGGCTCTTGGTGTTCCCGCTGTGGTTCTCGCAGCTGTCGCTGCTCTGTCATGACTGTGACTCTGACAGAGCACACGGTGGGCCCTGCGGGGAACTGAATCAAGGAGCCACAAAGACAGAAAGTGGGTAACTCAGGGAAATTTGTTCCTTTGTGCCCTTGGACCAGATGGATCTCTGAACAGGCTCACGGCAGGGTGAGATCCACCAATTCTGCTGGGGAGCGTGTACAGACCTGAGGGAGGAGCCGCATCCCCTGCACCCCCTTCCCTTGCTTAACTGCTCCCCATTAAATCACCTTAGTGGGAACAACGAATCACGTACTGGCTCTCCACTGGAGAGCAGTCTCATCGAGGTATATGTGTAATAGCACAGCACAACTAACAATCTTGGGGTTTACCTACATGAACTTCTGGATCCAAAACATCCTGGCATGGAGGGAGACACCAACTCGGCACATGCATTGTAGGTCAGGCCTCTCTCTATGAAACGAATCTGACACTTGAATTATTTCTGCTTACAAAGGTGGTAATGCTTTTGGCAGTTCTTCACCCACACAACTTTACATAAGGTCTTAAGAGCCAGGTTTTCAACAGAGACAGGAATATAGGTTGATGCAAGGCTCTACAGGCATGCTAGAAGAAACGCACGTGTAAAGGATTTGCCAGTATTTTCCAAACTATAGCTCTGAGGTAGGTTTTTAGGGAACAGCTCTTGCTGTCTTGTAAAGCATTTTGTTTTGTCTCCCCTGTATGTTCATCCCACATCCATCATTCCTTGTTGCTGCTGTGCCTGTAAATTAAAGGTATATGTTAGGGGGGAGAGGGGATGCATGTCTGTTTGTACTGATGACTCACAAAGTAATGGAAGTAGTTGTGAAAGCATCTTGACACCAAATGTATTTTCCAAGTTAATTTCTCTTTTGCTCTCTGGGAGGACAATCATGTGCCACTGCTGGTATTCTGTATCCTGCTTGCTGTTTTCAGCTTAAACAGCTTAAATCTTGAAAATTATTTTCATGGAACATATGAACTCTGGCAGGCTGATTGGGGTAGATCTTGGAACTCTTCAGGGAAGCAATGAAACACCATTTCTGTGGCACAATGACTTTATGGCTGCATGGATAACATACCCAGATAACCCAGCAGACCCAGGAAGAGAACCTGGACTACAAATGCTAACTCAGACTGACAATTTACTGTTTTTGTCTCAACAGCCAGGCCTTTGTAATTCACACCTTAGATGCAATTTCTCCATCCATGCACACCTGAGTCTTTGTTGGTGGGAGGTTTAATTTTATCAGCAATACTGGAAACTGTTATCTCAGGTAATGTACAAGGTTCTTGGCACCTGGGGTGATACAAGGAATGGAAATGATTCTCCACAGCTAACTGAGCCTTGAGTCAGCTGGACCAAACATTGAAACATGCTCTGAAGGAAGGTTAACTGCTTTAATTTCACAGATGTTGTCAGATACAGCATCTTAAGCAAACCAGCCCAAGTGCATCATGTATGATGGGTGCATCCTTTTCCGTATCTATATTTAGGATGGCTCTATTGGTCACTTTTTCTCTGTAAACTCTTCTTGCTACCATAGACTTGAGGTGTGCTTTTAGGATAGCTACTGAATCTCTTCTACCTTCCTGTAAGATGGGCATTATGCTATCCATGATCATCGATACTAAAAAGCCTTTTTTGTATCAAAACTGTATCAAATGTAGAGTATTACCGCTGCATAGAGACATTGTTACAGGCACTCCCACGAGCATTGTGGTTTTATTTCAAGTTTCTTATCAAGCACTTAAAAGTGACAATCGTGACAGTGTGCTGGATGATGTTTAACGTGAGTCTGAGAAGTGACAATCTCGACAGCGTTCCGGATGCTGTTTAGCACGAGTCTGCTTGTTCCTGAGAACCGTGGAACGCGCGAAACGGCTCTGAAATGAAAATCCATCGCACCGATGGGCAGCAGCAGCAGCAGTTTCATGTGTCCATGCGATGTGGGTCACATCGAGCAGTCCGCAGCTCGCCGTCCGCGGTTCGCCAGGCGCGCAGAGGCTGCCGAGGCCCGGCCCCAGCACCGTCCCCCGCCGGCTCCGGCGCGCTCCGCACCCTCCCGCGCCCGGCGCACGGTACCGGCGGCCGCTCCCGCTCCTGTCCCAGGCCGCGGCGCTGAGGGCGCTGCTCAGGGTGTTGCTCCGGGGCGGCCGCTGCGGCCCGGCCCCCGCGGCCACGGCCACCCCCGCGCCCGGGCGCCGTCCCTGACCTCGGCGCGGAAGGTGTCGCGGAAGCGCAGCAGGCGCGGGCCCAGCTGTTGCTGCCCGCGGGTGATGGCGGCGGCGGCGATGCGGGCGGCGGCGCGGATGGGCCGCGACTCCGAGAGGCGCTCCACGAGCCGCGGGCTCGACAGCAGCAGCAGCAGCACGCGCCGCAGCGACATGGCCGCCGCTCTCGCGAGAGCCGCGGCGCACTGGCGGCGAGGGGGCGGGGGCTCCGCCGCTCTCGCGAGACTCCGGCGCGGCCCGTCACGCCATTGGCTGCGCGCGCGGGCGGCGGGAGGCGCTGAGGGGCGGCCGGGACGGACTGGCCGGGCGGTGTGGGGGGGGACGGTCCGTCCTCGGTCCTGGACCGGGCCGGGTGGGACAGCACGGCGTTGGGCCAGGCCGGGCAGCGCCGCCATGAGCTCCGGCGGGACGCTGAGCATTCTCCGCAGCGACTCCTACGCCGAGCTCAGCCAGTACCGCGACCAGCACTTCCGGGTGAGCCTCAGCCGGGGGTGGGGGCCGGGCCGGGCCGGGCCGGGCCGTGCCGTGCTGTGCCGTGAGGTAACGCACTGTCCTTGCGGCCCAGGGGACGCGGTACGACCAGGAGCGGCTGCTGAGGAAGAGCTGCACCCTGTACGTGGGCAACCTCTCCTTCTACACCACCGAGGAGCAGATCCACGAGCTCTTCAGCAAGAGCGGCGACATCAAGAAGGTCATCATGGGACTAGACAAAGTGAAGAAAACCGCCTGCGGCTTCTGCTTCGTGGAGTATCCTTGTGCGGGCTGGCAGGAGCGTCAGGGTGTGGGTGAACTGCTCTGCACTGCAGGCTCTGAGCCACAGGAGAGTTTGCAGAGGGTGAAATTAATTCTTTGCTAAAGCGTTTATGGGAGTCGCAGGCGTGAGAGGTCTGTGCTGGGTTCGCGGTTGAACTGAATGGTCTTCCAGATCACTTCCAACCGTGATTGGAACATAAAGTGGGTCTCGAGTGGGGGTAACAGATTGCTTTCACTGTGACACTCAGACACTTTTTAGGTAGTTGACCTGAAGTAAATTCATATTCAACCTACGGTTTTAGGTAGTTGACCTCTGCAGTAAATTCATTTTCTCTATGCCTGCGTTTCTGTTGGCATCTTGCATCGCTGTTCTGTGACTTCGTTGCGCATGAGTCTCTGAAGATCATTCTGTAACTGGTTCCAGTGAACCCACCAGAATGGTGAAAGTTTGCAGCATGAACCAGGTATGCCTGGGGCTTCTTCCTCTTTAGCAGGAGAGCTTTGTGCTGTTAAGGGTAAGTGTGGTTGATGAACTCGATCCAATACATGCATTTTTATGCACATTGCTCTCTTTTCAGTAGCAGTTTTCTCAGCACATGTAGCTTCATAAAAGCTGTCACTTCTGAAAGTAACTGAGTAGGAGCCTGGTTCAAGCAGTCTTGGTTTTGTAGCCAATATGATACTATTCTTTTTTTCCATGTATTGAAGATAGAAGTCCGTTTTTTTTCATTAACCTACTTCTAAGGTATTATGTAAGAGGAGATGCTGAAAATGCAATGCGATACATCAATGGAACAAGACTTGATGACAGGATCATAAGGACAGACTGGGATGCAGGATTTAAGGAGGGAAGGCAGTATGGCCGTGGAAGATCAGGGGGACAGGTAGGTTGTAGTACAGCCTGGGTTTTTAAGGTGAATTTGCCCATGGTCTTGGTTTGGTATGAACACACTCAGAATGAGCAACAGCAACTTGGGAGTCATGGTTTAAGGTAACACTACCTTAGTGTGTAAGATATCTACTCAATGGTAGTGTTACCTCCTAAGAACAAATAACTTTTTAATGTATTTTACTAAAAGTACTTACAGAAACAGCTCTTGGCTGCCCTGGGAGATAATGGTTGTAAGTAAGCCCAGAAAATGTAAGGCTGTCAAGAGCACCCAGGATGGCATTGTTTACCCAAAGTGGAGCAGTTGGCAGCAGCTGTTACCACAGAAGCCATCCTTGCATGGACTGCCTTGATTGAGGAGTCCCCTGGATGCTATGGAAAAGGAATTTGGTTTATGCTATTCTGGGCTTCTGCATGGTGCACGTTGCCTTCTGTTTTGTCAGTCAGCTCCATGTGGCCACATCCATGTTGTGAACTCAGTGTGACTGTATTCTGATGGTGTAACAGTTTTTGAGAAATTGTTCTTTGTCTTTACTGGGCTTCCCTTTTTCCCTCCGTCATAAGGTCCGAGATGAGTATCGGCAAGACTATGATGCTGGAAGAGGTGGCTATGGCAAAACCGTTCAGTGCCAGTGACTCGTCAGCCTTACAGGAGAACCAAATTTGCATTGTAAATGTCACCAGACACCAAGTAGGTCTGTTGCACACAAATTTATATCACTAGTGATTCACAGAAACTCCTGTACTTGTTTCTGTGAGCACATCCTATGTTCATTACCTTTTCTCTTTTAATACCAGGATCCAAAGCATTGCAGAGGACCTGGAAGCAAGGTTTTAAGCAATAGAATGTATGAGACTTCGGTCTCTAAATGCTGCTGTAACTTACTAAAAGGAACAAAGATTTAATGTTATGGTGCTTTTTTTTTCACTGAGAAAACTTGATTATTCTACCACTGGGTTTTGTTTACATTGGTATCACAGGGTGGAGAGCAGTGATAAAGGATGATTGGTGGATGTTTCACAGATGAAAGGGAAAGGTAAAAGAGCCTGAAAAGGAAGTGGAATTTCTAGGGAAATTTTCCAGTTTCTAGGGAAGACCCAAAGTTGCAGATTTTCTAGGGTTACTTTTTTCAATGATGCTGTTCTTGGAACACTTACATGAACAGCCATGATAAAACAAATCAGATTGGTGAGCCCAGAAATCACGAAGTGAGAAACAGCTTAGCAGAGAGCAGGAAACAGACCCCTGCAGTCTTCTGTTAAGTATAATGTGCCTCCACAGGTGGTATGAAGCCAAGTGCAGTTACCCCCAGAAATGGCACATTTGAGGAACTGTCTGTATAATGAGAAAATTTGTTCCCAGAATACATTCTCTATCTGAGAAACTTGATTTCAGACAAAGGTGAAAACAGAAACGAGTTTGAGGAGGAGCCTTACTTTCTGCTGAGCCTCTACTTTCTACTGAGCCTTACTTTCTACTAAGAGTGGTAAAAAAATTGCAGGATTGCACAGATTGTTTTGGTTTTTTCTCTTTCACCCTTGGATCCTATTCATACTGCTGGTTTATATGATGGGATTTTGATGTACTGTAGACATATTGTGATCCAAATATCTATGAAATTGACCTACTGAAATGAAATAGTTTTTTAATGGACTTCTGAGTTCCTTGGAAATGACAATTCATAAAGTTTTGTCCAAATCCCTTGTTGTCCATAACTCCTTAGAAACCTCGAAAATAGCAGGTTATCTAAAAGTTGATCTTTACTCACTGTAGATACAGTTGGATACACCGATGTTTTTCTTGTGTACAGTTGGTCACAGCTGTTACTGTAAATTGGAAATACAGTGGCAACAACTGCTTACTTAGGAAGTGTGGTTTTGGCTGGGCTTTGAGGTTTTTTGGCATGTAGAGTAAAGTTAGAGTTTTTGGGTCTGCAGACAAGAGTTAGGACAAGGTTATCTTTTCCTATAGATACATTTGATTAGGAGTTTACAGCCTGTAATCTGCTCGAGGACACTGCTGAAGTTTTATATTTCATTGTATAAATTTTGTATAAAAAATGTGTTACCAAAAGCTCTAAAGTCACATTCAAATAAAGCTGTAACATTAAAATGGTTTGTTACTTTTGTTTTTGTAATGGAATCAGTGAAAGGGGCTGTATTCAGACTTATGCTTTTATCTTTTGTTCTAGTGTCTTTTAAGACGGAGAGAATGAATATTCCTTCCCTTGATTGGATTTTCAGTCTTGTTCAGTTCTTACTTGGATGCTAGAAGTTGTTTGATTAATACTCTTCATTCTGGTTTGGATTTTTTTGGATTACAGAACAGAAATTAAATTTTTTACTGATACTGAGGTGAATGAAAAAGTCTTTGGTGTGTAACAAGTAGTTTAAAAGGTGTGTTTCCTTATAAAAATGGTGCTTAAAATTATTTTTTATTGTAAGTGCTGCAAGACAGTCATTCGTAAATGAAATAGAGGTGCTACTAAGATTTTCTTTCACTGTCCTTTGTTGCATGTATGCAATGTCTATGGAAGGATTCTGTTTTAAAGTGAGATTTTCTGTTTTGAGAGATTTCGGTCAAAATGGGATTTAAAAGCACATGATGTATCATGCGAGCTCTTAGACTCTCAAAAGTGCATTTAGAGGAAACTGATTGAACATGGTTTGATTTTTGCCTTCCCTGACTGAAATCGGATCTGGCTCTGCTGAAGTTAGAGGTTAACAAAAGAAACTGAATCAAGTCTTTGAAACTTTACTGGGGGCTTCTTCAGCTTTCTGACATGCCAGTGCGTTGGGATTAAGTCCTCTTGGAAAGACAGGATCTCCAAGGATTTTTTTACGTGCTAGTTCTTCATAATTGTATGCACTTTTCTGCAAGTTCACGCTTTGTGTTAGCTTTTCTAAGTACTTGTTCATCATGATTAGCTTATTCTATGGAATTATGTCCATAGAGAAAAACAACAGCTAAGAATATGAGTGGAAGCTTAAATGTGCCTTGATGGAAAGGAGGCTGTTAGAAATTAAGGCAGCGAGAGTTTCAGTCTCTCCCTCAGGCTGGTGCAGGCTTATGGTGGAGTGATTTACGTGCCTCTCTTAGACAGCAATAGCTGCAAATAATATTTGTATTCCCAGCATTTGAGTTTCGGTATTACTGTGTAAAATCAATAGAGTGTAAATTGGAGCATTAAAACCCTTTGTTTTTAATGGCTGACCAAATAATCCCTGTTACCTGTGTATCACTGCAGGCTTGTTCCAAGGTGGTCTGCATGTTAGCCAGGTTACTTACTGCCTTGTGCAGCAGACAAGTTCCTGCTCAGGCTGGTGCTAGCACAACCACCATTGGTGTTAATGGTCCTTTCTACACCGGTATTTCTGAAAAAAATTTTCAGCTAATATCCAGCACCTCATCTTCCATATGTCATTGTCAGACTGGGTTTCTTGTGAAGGTAAAAATTGATGAAAACTACTAAAATCGGCATAGTTTGTGCATGGTTTCATCTCTAGATGGAAGACAATCCTATGCAAAGGAATGCAGTCCATGGGGGCTGAACAGCTCATGAACTGTTGTCCATTTGAGTTTCTAAAGCATGAATTGTACCTTATGCTACAACATGTAAATGAAGACAAATTAGGGTGGCTATTTTTCTTTGCAGTTTCTGTGATTTCTGCTCCTAACTGAGGGTATTTGGCACTTTGAGGTAAGTATAAGGCCAAAGCAAGTTGGTCTGTTGTCTATTCCAGGGGCATGTACAGCCCTAAAGGGATATGTACACACAGAGCTAGGACTGCACTGCAGGCAGCTGAAGTTCCCAGCATAGTGTGTCCCATTATAGATGTAGCTAGTCATGATCAATTTTAGAAAACAGAATTTGAGAGAAAAACAGATCACAAAAGTCTTTCATTATCAACTTATAAATTATTCTTAAGCTTGGCCCAGAGAGATGATGTGCAGGTTCTACTTTCTTAACACTTCACAGTTACATTTATTTTCTATAGCACACTGTGGATCAGGATTGAGCAGTCTTCAATGTTCCAATTCTGGGCAAATTGTCTAGGTCTGTACTTCACCCAATGTCTGCACCACACGCCTGTCAGTAGAAGACAGAGTTACATGAGAAGAAAGTTTGCTGACCTTGACAAAGTCCTTTCTGCGGGAAGGAAAGATGAGCTCTTGTGTCAGGGTTCCACAGTTCATGAGAATCACCCTCCTGCCACTCTGCTTCCCAACCTGCTTTCTGAGACAAACATGCCCTTTTATTTTAGTGAGGCAGTATTCTCCAAGATTATTATAGCTTCTACCTGAAGGCTATTAGAGTATCTGTTTTTGTTCTTTACTGAAAGAAAAATAGAAATATGAAGCCAAACTCTTCTTTGCAGTACTCAGTTACTGGTAAGTGTAGTAGATGTGACAGAAATGTTTTGTGTCAAACGCCAGAGGGGCAGCGCGAGTGAGGTGCCCTGGGGATCCCTCTGGTGGCCACATCGCCAGGTGAGGTTACAGCCTGCAGGGAGGGGTGTCCAGCTGGGGCTGCCCTTGAGCTGTCTTGAGATTTTGCTTTAATTTGTGTTGTGGAAATGGCCAAAACCCTAATTTTCATCTGTAGACTATTCCTCAGAATGGGGACAACTAGACATCAAGATTTGTGGGTTTGTAGCCCATCACTGTTTCTTTGTTTAGCAACAGCTTAGTACCTTTTACACTGGCTATTGTGATATGCAGTCTCTGTGGTGATTTCTCTCCCCAGCAATCTCTTCAGATTTTGCCAAAGCACACCTGTGATATTGGAGGACAGCTTAACTCAGATGCCCAATCTGTGTGTGACAGTCTCCCACTGTAGTCTGTGTAATTGTGCTGGCAAATCTCCTTGTGCCAGCAATGTGTTTTTCAGTCTCTAGCAGGTTGTGAATTGAAGTTCTGTATTGCACACAAAGTAAATGTGTGCAGCTTGACAAGATAGTAGTCAGGGTCTTAAATGTCTGTTTGTTTCTGTGGAGTCCCAGTAGGCTTTTGGAGACTTTGCAGACTTCAATGTCTGTTGCTTCTGAGAATCCCTGTGGGAAAGTGCCCTTTTTTCTATCTTAGAACTTTTTTATCTGAGGCGTAGGGGGCTGATGCTGGGTGTGACAAGCCTGTGGTAGATGAGTCCCTGAGCTGCTTGGTCTCCTCAGTCTTAGTGCTGACAGGACTGTCTTTGCTAACTCTGCCCGTGTGTTTCACAGCAGAAACAGTAACAGGTGAGAGTAAGGGAGACTCACAAGTATGCACAGTTATCTAAATGTGCCTGACCTGAATGGGATGTAGATTGGTTTTTTTCACATTTGAAGGGCAAATACGAGTTATTCGTGGTGTGAAATTTTATTGCTTTGAAGGTGCTACAGCAGCTGCTTGCTTGTGAAGACCCTTTTTTGACTGTTCAGTAAGAGCTGCAGTTTTGCTTGAAAGTTGCTCCCAGGAGCTTTCTCTTTGTCCTCCGGTGCTCATCTTTGACTACATAAAACCTGCTTGTATTTTGTTCTGTTATCCTCCAACAAAGTCTAGACAAAGCCAGTTGCTTCTGCTCCGACAGAAGAACCTGCCACTGTTGCAGAAGCTGGATGAGGGGCTGAGTCAGGATTTCAGACACCAAGTTGTACAGAGGGAAACTGAAATACCTTTCATCAAAAAACAATGTGAATTAAGGATTACTCAGTTAACGACTGGGAAAACATCTGTCTTGAGTGCCTTGAGGATGAACATATTTGTGAAAATAAGAGTATATCTTAAATAATTTTGTTGGTTTAAATTTTATTTAATTAGAACTACCTCCGATTTCAAGGTGGGTTTTTAATTGATTCTTCTGGAACTGATGTTTTCCAAGTAGAACAGTATTGAACCACAATTTGTGTTATTTCAGGTACATTTAAAAGACATTTTTTTCCCTCAAAACATAATTTGAAAACAAATCAGAAATAAAATTTCCTACTTTGCTATTTCTAGTTGCGTGCAACATAAATATCAACATAAGTCGGACTAACTGAGTCAACTTGTAATTATATTTCTGGACAATGCAGCTTTCCCCTCCTGTCCCAATCTCTTCCTACAAGTTGCAGTGTGGAAAGGAAATCCTCATGTTCTAGTTAGAATAGGTAAAAATATGTTAAATGTTAATAATACATACTTGTATTATTATACTTGTAAATCTGTAACTGATGTGCCATTTGAATTGCTTCAAATTGAGTTTGTTTCAGTTTTCTGACTTTATTACTTCAAAATAAGGGTCTTATTATTTTATACTTTGTCTTTATGGGCAAATTTCCTTACTTTACGAAGTGTTGCTGCTCTGTTCAGCATAATTGATTATAACTGGGTGCCTTTTGTTGCATGTTTGATTTTCTGTAATACCACTGTTTCGAAACATCTTTCACTTTCTGTGAAAACAAAAGCCTTGTCAGCTTGTCACGCTGCCACAAGGTGTCATGAGTAGCTGTGTCTCTCATGATGAGGGTGCACTGGCGGGATTCCCAGTCAGCCATGTAGTTGTTGTGGAATGAACTGTTCTCAAAGCATCTCATTTCACTGTGCAGCTAATGCAGCATGTCCATTTCTTGAAAAAACTTTCATATTAGGATTCTGCTTGGAACCAAAGTGACTGGTGACTGATTAAACTGTCTTCTACCATGCCCTAAAGCAGCAGAGTTAAGAGTGCCTTAAGCACTGTAGAGCTGAAAGGTTCTGTCTGTAGTAGCCACAGCTGTGCAGACTGGCAAAGGACTGGCTTGTGGTTTGGGTTTTGTAGGGTCTTTTTCTCCCTGAATTTACTCCAGTAAGAAGAGGAATGTGTTTCCAGGAACTGGAAAGAACTTCTTCCCATTAAATCCAGGATCTTCTTTCCATTAAATCTGCACTTCTGCTTTAAATTCCCAGCTCAATTTGCTCTTTGGAATACCTCAGGATTTTGTCCAAATTCACTTGCAGGACAGAATTTTTCTCAGGATCCAAAGCCATGATGGCCAGTAAATATTGCATGGTCTGCAGTTTGACAGAGAAAGACATTACTTCCAAAGAGTGCAGAAAGCTGTGGGAAGGTCCAGGCTTTTCACTGCATGTGTGACACCACAACAAAGCTCCTGTTTTTCCCTTTTTTAATGGTTGTGGCAGGTGCCTGCTCTGTTCAGGAAGAGAGCTTCATTGCAGCTGTTAAGTCTGGGAGAAATTGATATATTCTGTGGGTATACAGGTATATCTACATGAAGTTTAGTCTAGATTGAGGTTAACATGAGGGTACTGGAATCTATATTTCAGTTTTTGATATTTTAGATTTTAATATATTTGAAGTGAATATTTTAGTAAACATAAAGTGCAGAATTGCTTCTCAAAAATTATCTTTTCATTGTTAGCCAGGAGTTTATGCTGGGCTATGCAATTTAACAAGGGAATTCTCTTAGCTACATATCATTACAATCCTAGGAAATTAGCTTCCTTGTGATTTCCAAATACACAGATAACTGAACAAAGGTCAGGTAAGTGTAGTGTAATAGGGCTTTTTTAAAGCAAGTCTTAATTTCTTTTATTTTTAAAATTCTGGTATGTGATGTATTTTCTAATTTAGAATGCATATAATACAAATTCATTGTATGTTAAGAACCTTTAGAAGTAATTCATTGTATCTAAACATTTTTTTATTGCTGCATATGTTGTTGCTAGAACTGCTGTCAGTGACAGTATAGCTTACAGTTGAGTTATGAAACTGCAAAGGAAGAGTGGTGACAAAAGCTAGAAACAAAATCATTTTCTATTCAGCCTTTCTTTTAAAGGGAGGAAAGGTGTTCTACATTTGTAAGGATTATATTGTTGCCTTTCAAACATGATTCAAAGATAGGTATTGAAAGAGGGAAAGTATAAAACATCATTGTGTCATTGGGAATTCTAGTTCCATTCAAATAGAAAATGTTCTATTTCTGATCCTTAAAGAAAGCCTTCAGGTCATGAACAGTATTTCCATTTGTAGAGAAAAATGTCAGAATAGTTTTCTGGAAGTCTGTATAAAATGAATGTTCCTTTTGAACCCTTTATTCATTCACTTTCTGGGCACATTTAAAAATCATTGAAGAATTAATAGAAGCTATGTGTAAAATTACATTAAAGCTCCTCAGTGAAATTCCAGTGTTTTTTACAAGATTCACAGCTTAGTTGTGGAGCAAAATAGCTGTTAATTTCAGTAGGCCTGAAATATACCACAAGGTCAAATACACCACAAGGAGGACTTATTTCCCTTTCATTTTCTGGGGGGTGGGTGAAGAGTGAATTCACAGACTTCGTGGCATTACTATACATAGGCCTGGGAAGGGCATGGGGGGCAAAATGTCTGCTGTCATATGTGAGGGATAGTTTTTTAAGAGATCTCAGATTTTGGATTTGAGTGGCATAGTATTTCTGCTAAGTGTACTGAGCACTTGAACTTCTAAAGCTTCACCAATGTGAGGTTATTTTCTTTATGCACGCATATCCTGAAATACAATTGGATGATACAACTGAACGTGATACAATTGAAAAGCTTTTTGCATCTCCTGCTGTATATACAATTTTATAATCTGAGAATGTTGCACCATTGCAATGGGGGAAAAGGGACCATGTTGATGAGTGACAATGATGCAACATACATGTCAACAATGACATCATTGCTGTGCTACTTCCCAGCACATTTGTCTTTTGAGTTCTCTATGTCATTTATAAAATTTACTGGCATCTCTTGATTTTTGTAGCAGGCTGATTAGGTTATGGGCTCTGGTAGGAACAGAGATGCTCTGAGCTTTGTCACTTCTGGACATCAACTAGTGGATCATTGTGACACTGAGCTCATGTCAGGAGCAGCAGCACAGGGATCTGCGGGAATGACAGCCATTACTCCTGAACTGTTTTTGGTTTTTTTTTCATTTATTACAGTCTTTATGCTGTCTCTTATGACCTAATGTATTAATGTACTAAACTAAAACCTGAGTATTTGATTTTTTTCCCCATGAAGCCAGGAATTGGGAGATGATTTTTTTTAATTAAAGCAACATGATTCAAACTTGCCTTGAAAAGCTCCAGTTAAGCATCTTAGGTCTTCTGCTAAATGCTGCAAGAAAACACTTCTGCATTTGTCAACTGTTGAAAGAAATTTTGAAGAAAAAGTTTTAGATGTTTGATAGTATTTCCCTATTTCTTGGCTAAGCTGCATATATTCACTTACTAATAGCAAATTCTCTGTTTTCTGTGGTTGCAAAGTAGCCTGGCATCCTTCCTGTAAAGGACAGGAACACAGTCCCATTCTCCAAAGTGGCATTTGGCTGTTTCCTTTCCTCTTGTGGTAGGTGCTGTATGCAGCTGTAATGCAGCTGTTCTGAGTGCAGTGGGGAGCACAGAGACAACCTGCTTCAATGCACAGACCACATCTGTCCTTGGAAAAATTCAAAGTGACAGGAAGCATGCTGAGGCCATATGTCAGCAAAGCAGAGTTCAGAGCAGGTTGAACTGTAAGCACAGGTTTAATTTCTAGCACAGTTTTTGAGGCCGTTGTGGCTGGATCATTAAGAACAAAAGTTTCCTTCTCTGAATTACCACTGTGTGTCAGCAGTTGCTTAAGAACTTTGACCAAACTTGGAAATACCTTCCCCAGAAGCTCATGTTTAACTCTCACACGACTGTCAGGGCTTATTGCATTTCCTTCATTTTTGTATGTGAGTTACCTGTTTTGTATGTTAAAGAATCAAGAACTGGTAAGTGTTGCCTTTGTTGAGCCTTTGCAGCTGTGGTCTGTACTGAAGGGGCATTTCCTCTGTGAGTGGTCTGGTATCTCCAATATCACTCCTGTGAGACCTGGCATATGGACAGTACATTGTCTTTAAAGCACTTAATTACTTTTGAGTTTTGGAGCCCTGAAATGAACTGACTGTTTGAATGTGTTTGACTAAACAATAGCTTAATGTAAGAAAGATGGCAGCTTTTTGATGTGATTCTTAATCAAGAAAATAGAATGTTCCTTTTCTATTTATCTAAGTAAAGGAGTAGTATAGATCAAATAGGAAAAGCTGACATTGTTTTTCTGGGTCCTTGGCTGACCTTCATCAGGCAGAGATTAACTTCACAGGATCATTGAATAGTTGAGGTTGAATGAAACCACTCAAGATCATCCAGTTCAACCCCCTGCTCAAAGAAGTGTCACCTAAAGCATGAAGCTGGTTGCCCAGGGCTATGTCCATTCAAGTTTTGAACAACATCTCCGAGGATGGAGACTCCACAACACTTCTGGCAACCTGTTCCAGTCTTTGAACTTCCACAGTAAAAAAGGTATTTTCTTGTGTTTCCGTGTTTTTGAAAGTGATGCTGAAATTTGAAGTGGTCTGACTTTTGATGTTGATGAACCTTGCTTCCTCTCCATGTTTTCTTTCAGCATCTCTGCCCTAGCAGTTTACCTGCTAGAATGTCCTTTCCAGCTTAAATTGCTCCCATATATTCTTTGGTTTATGTTCCAAGATACATGGATGATAATGCCACATTTAATTGCTTTTCTCTTCGTCTGTGCAATTTGACCAGCTGTACTAGTGGGGGCCTTCTGGACTAAGGCACAGAAAAACTGTATATCACTGCCTTGCTGTGGCTTGGCTTTGGGAATGTCAGAGGTCCCAAATGTGTGCCATGTTCTGCCTCAGAGTCTCACGCTGAAGTGAACTGGAGTAACTCCAATGCTGTTGGAGCTGCTGGGTGCTGGAACTGACCCCCCAGCTGTATTTATAGCTACACATTTGGTTGCCTGCAGTCTAACAAAGAGCCTGCCTAGTGTTAAATCATGGAATAGAGTCATTATAGTTAAAAAAGACCTCTAAAATCATCAAGTCCAACTTTTGACTGACCATCACCTTGTCAACTTAAACCATAGCACTTAGTGCTCGGTATCAGTGATTCACTTTGCAGCTGGTGTAAAGCTTGTGGCCTCTTTGCAGATTATATAGTTACAGTCAGCATAGTCCCTGGATGGTTGTTAATACTTAGTTAAAATTAGGCAAAATATTTTATATTCCGAGAAATTTATTTTCCTGCCCTTTGTGACATGTTTGGCTCTGCCCGGAATGTGCTGATGCATCCTGTGCTATTTTTAGTAGTGTTGGTTATCCTTCCGCCCACTTCTGTTGCAAAACAGAATTATGGTTTTTTACTGGTACGTGCTACTTTCGCACATGGGTTCAGTTTCACCAGTGATCACAAACAGATGGATCAGTCATGTGTGAGAACTAGTTTAATCTGAGTCCAGTTGGAGTGGACTAGTGGATATGTGCCTTTCTTTTTCTTTCACATGTAAATTAAAGTGTAATTTTAAATTGGACCTTGTCTTCCTGTTTGCTTCAACAGAGATGGGCTAAAAGGGAGAGCACATAGTTTTTGACACGTCTTGGATGTGGTGATTTTCTTGGAAGAGCAATTTTCTCTGTAAGATGTACTTCAGGGGCTGTTCTGAGTGTATTAGGCAGGGTCCTGCCAGAAATGGGGTTAATTCCAGGAGCATCAATGGACAGCGGAAGTCTCTCTTCAGAGCTTCCAGCAGTGGCAGGGAGATCCGCCAGGTTCTATGTTGACATAAGGCTTTCCCCTATCATTCTGCAGCATGTGTCCCATGTACGCCAAGCTCTAAAGAGCACTATTAGATGCCAAACACATTTTCTGCAGCTGTGTGAGAAAGATGTCAAGTGGCTATTTTTCACTCTCACTCACTCTGACTCACTCAGACCCACATTACCTGTACAGAAAATTGATTGGGAGGGGATAATTCTCTACAGCTTTTCATGAAAGAAACAGTTAATCATTTATCACCAGACTTAGTCTTTATGGCTGTTTATGATTCTTCCGCTCATGAGAGTACGAACATGTGGGGCCCCAGGAAGTTGCAGAACTGTGGGAATATTTTGAGATGCTACTGTAGTGAGTGTGATTTGCCTGTCTGATTTGCCTGACTCCCTTTTTTGAAGGACCAGCCCCCTCTCCTTCTAATCCTTTTCCTTCTTCCTCTTCCTTTTCTTCCCTTAGTAGTTGCTGATATGGACCTGTAGCCTGCATTACCCATTTCTTCTTTTTCAGTACTGGGGCAATGACTGTAGGTGTTATGGTCTGTGTGCCTGTCTCAATCAGAGTGTCCTCCACTACAGTTTGAGTCCCTGCCTCCACTACAGTCTTCTGAGAGTACTGAACTGTGGCTCGATAAGCACAGGCCAGGCCCCAGTACAGGGCAAGAAGCTGCTGGTTTTGATGGGAGTAGGCAAGGCACCCTTCCATCAGGTGACGTGTCAGTTTGCTAGGGTTGAATACCTGTTCAGGTGTNGCTAACAAAATAAAGCGATAAGTGATGCAATGCAATGTGAGGTGTGTAATATATATATATATATAACTGCCTTTCTCAAGCCTCACCTTGGGTGCCAAAAAAGACTGTGGTGGGTTCACCTTGGCTGAATGCCAGGTGCCCACCCAGCTGCTCTATCACTCCCCTTCCCAGCTGGACAGGGAAGAGAATAAGGATGGAAACAACAGAACCAGCACAAATCGTGGGTTACAATAAGGCAGTTTATACAAATAGCAAAAGCAGGGTGCGCGCACGCAAAGCAGAAGCAGCAATTAATCTCTGCTTCCCATGTGCAGCGATGGTCGGCCACATCTCTGGGAAGCAGGGCCCCTACGTGTGTCAGATGTTAGCAGGCAGCCGTCAGAGACAATGAGTGCCGACCCCTCCTGCTTCTTGCCCCAGCTTTTGTATCTGGGTTGATGTCATATGGTATGGAATATCCCCTTGGCCAGTGTGGGTCAGCTGGCCTATTTGTGTCCCCTCCCAGGATCTTGCCCTTGACTGAACAGTGCTGCGCTCAATGGTAGCCAAAATATAGGTGTGCTATCGACACCAATGCAGAACACAGCACTGTGAGGGCTCCTACGGGGAAACAAATTCTGGCTCAGTCAGACCCACCACAGAGCCTTAAATGTAGGGTAGTTTATAGAATGATTTATATCAAGTCTTGGTCTTTAACAGTAATTACAATCTTCACTGAGTTCAGATTGAACTAACAGTGACCTCAGGTCCAAAGTATTTTTCAGTGATGGGGCAGATCCAAGGTGGGTTTTGAGAAAATTCACAAGAGCACATCACAGCTAACATCATTTAAATAGTATGTGATATGAGCTTCTGCTTGCTACTGTTGTTGTTAAGGCAATGGATGGTTGGGTGAAAGTGCATTTATATGGATCACCTGGCTGTTTTCATTCTGGTCAGCAGTCAGGCTGTGTCTGCTCTAACACTTGGCCCATCTCCTCTGTGTAAAGATAATTTTAATCAATAAGGCAACCTTTACCTTAGATTGATTAATCTTCTTGTGCTCTTTCTTTTTTGACCCTCCCCGACTATAGCAGTTGCCTTAATAAAAGGTTTATTTCTCCTCAATTTCTGCAGTTTCTCTTGAAAAACGTCTAATGACCCATGATGAACTAAGAATACAACTAAGAACTTTAAAGTGAAATAAGAATGTATTGTTAGGGAAGAATAATAAGGAAGACATCTTTAAATGCAACCTTCTTTAATAGTTTTTAGAGCTTCCTTCTAGTACAAATGCTCAAGGACATAGTAGGCAATATATTTAATAGCAAATGAAGTCTCTTGACAGGTTGGCTTTATCTGAGATTCAGGGAGAAGAAAACCATATCTACCAGTGTCTCGGAGCTCAAAAGTGAAAGAGTACTTGATGCCTTGATCGTAAGCCCAGTCGTCAGAGCCACCTGCAGCAGGGTCTGTTGGTAAAGAAATGAAATAAAGCTTAACTGAAAAGAGTGGCTATGCATTGAAATGTGAAATCTTTGGAGTCAAGTCATGTAACCAGAAATGCAGAAAGGACAGATAAAAAGAAGTATTCGGTGAATTGATTGATTTATCCTGCTCATGGAAAAGCTCCTGTGAATTTAGACCATTTGTGAGCTCCATTCCAACTGATGTGTGCAAGGAAATGTAAACAAGATAATCTGTCCCCTCCTTGTCACTGTTGTGAGGAGATCTCAGGCGTAACATCTAAGGAACAGGAGAATGGCGTGGTTGCATGGGGGTGTTTAGAAAGGTTTGGTATCAGAAGCAAATCCTCTCTCACTGGTTGGCTTTTTGAGGTTCATACAGGTGGGAAAGAACTGCAGATCTGGGATATCAGCTCCATCTTTTTCTTCTGGACAAATAGTACCCTCACTTTCCAATAGTTTGGTATAATAGACAGTCTCTTTTGCTAAGAAAAGAGCCTTCAGAATTGCCAAGCATCACCAAAACATTTCTAAAGGCAGAATATCCATAAATATTCTAAAAATTATAAGAAACTGTGTTTTAAATGTTTGTGGGTTGGTTTTTTTTTTTCATTTTTTTCAACTATTTGAGGAAGGAGAAATAAGGAAGAGAGATTAGTTTACGTATTTGAGTAAATGAAGCAATCTTAAATATAGGAGATATTAAAGTTCTATAAACCTAGATTTGGTAACCTCAACTTGACTTTTGGCACTGCAAAGGCCATATCCACAGCTGAGTTCCCAAGAAGGGTACAAGAATGGAATTGTAATTACTAAGTTTCTTAGGATGTAATGTAAAGTAAAAGAAGTCTGCATTGCTGGAATGGTTGAAAGATTCACATCACACAGTGGAATAAAAAGATTCATCTTTTCACTTTGACTTGGAGATACTGGAAATACAGAAAATCTGAGGTCAAGGTTCTTATGTTTAAATCTAAGCTGTGTATGATTTAGGAATTCATGCTATGCACATGAATTCCTAAACATTTTACCACATCACTTTCTTTCCAGAGGGTCGCACACTTTGTGGGATCCCTAAGGAATAAATTATCCCATAATTTAGAAATGACCGATTCCATATATACCTCTTAGTATCTGAATGTAAAGAAAGAAGGGGACTGTTTAGGAAGAGGAACAAAAATCACTAGAAAAGTACATTTTATAGTCTTAGTAGCAGTTAATATAGATTGTTGGTGTATTTAGACCAGTACTTACAGATTGTTTCAGCTCCTGGACCATATGTAAATTTAGTATTGTACCAAGCGGCCAACTTTTCGGTTGCAACACTAGCAATGGAATTCTGTAGGAAGAGAAGAATGATAAATGCAGGTTTTCAGAAGCTTTTTGAGGAAAAACATTGTTAAATAAACTGAAAAGGCCATACTGGAGAAGTTTTTATTTGAGAACTGTTGTTCACCTTTCAGTATGACTAGGTGTCAGTAGCTGACAAGGCACAGCTTGTCCTGTTGTTGTGGAAAGAGCTTATCGGTAAAGAACTCCAAGCTTTAATGGAGCGTGGCCCAGTTGGTGTGTTGCTGTAGTGCTGTGCAGCCTCCTGTACAGTCCAATGGAGTTTGGAGAGGTAAGGGGACAATAGGGAACAGCATTTCCTTGGCTTAGAAGAAACTTGTACAAGGTTAAAACTAAATAAGGAGACTTATTTAGAGGTAAGAGAATCTTAGAGAATAGTCGTAACTTGGTACAGTAAATTTTGAACATACAATAGCCTTTCTTTTCCTTCTGTTCATGCAGCTATAAATTCAGAGTAGAGTTGGCTCAGCTGGGGAGTTGAACACTGATACAAGTGGAAGCAGATTAAAGTCTTATAAATACTAACAGCCAGAAAAGGCATAAATTACCCTGGAACCATATGTAGTCTCATTAATTTAAATTCATTTCCTGTGCACAGAGGAATTCATTCAACTCCCACTGATTTCAGTGAGGGTCGGATCAGGCCCATCAATAGTACCATGAAGCTTTGTATGTTTACATTAAGAAAATTACAGACTTTTCTTTGGAACATGTGGCTTTTCCAATTCTTCATTATACAGCATGTTGGTAATAAAACATAAAAACTATTACTAACAGATGATAAATATGAATGATTTTTGAAAGCAGATGTTCGGTATAAGAATAAGCAATGGGTTGCCATATCTTTCTTTATAGCTTACAGCGGAATGGCTTACTATTCCAGGAATTTCCTCAAGCCCTTTCCTTCTCTGTAGGTTATACTCTGGCTTACTTCCCAGTGGAAGATGTATTGTAAAATATTCTCTGTTCATCCTTGTGCTTCGAGTGTCCCTACGGATTACTCAAAAGGGCATATTGGACAATGTGTTTAGAAAATCTGACTTAACTGAGAGAACTTTCTCAGCTTCTGCAAAACAGCTTCACAACGTATTTTTGCGGAATTGCAAATGTTTCCCCATTCCCGAATGTTTGGTTTTGAAAATTCTGGAATGATGGGAATTTGCTGTAGGAATTTGTGGTCATTTAATACATTAAGTGTATTTAAACAAGGCAGACCAAAGTGTACTTGAAGCTTATCCTTCTACCTGTAACACTGGCTATACCTGAATGTGGGGTTTGGTTTCTGACCTCTCAATTGCACAAACGCAAACAATTGTAGGCAGAATGTTGGTGCTCTGCATTTCACAGTCTTGGATTTGGAGCAATTGGAGTAGCTGAGTTCTCTCCAGTGGTTTTTATTTTTTTAATCCCTCCACAGGCTGATTTTTCTAAAATCCAAAACAATTTTTAACACATGTTGCAGGAATTGTAGAGGCTGGAGACTCCTATCTGCTAGTGATACCATGTTTTCTTCAGCCATCTGATGTTTATAGTATACACATTTAATCAGCACCTGAGAGTGAGTAAAATCTTCTCTCAATAGCAAATAAATTTTTAAGTGTAAACTGATTCTTCCTCTTTTTAAATATATGGAAAGTGGAAATAAAAATTGGAAAGAAATTCTGGTACTACCTACAAGTTTATTGGTGATTAGTAATTGTTCTCTGTGTAGTAAACTGCATGGTAGGGAAATAGAACAGTAGAGCTGCTCTTTGGAGCTGTTTCACCCAGGGCATTGCTTTCACTCAGCAGCCACATGACAGCCTTAAATCATATCAGAACAGATACCAGAAGTAGTAAGTCAAGAAATCTTTTTACCTGAGGGATTTTTTTATTATTGGTGAGGAAGTTGTAAAAAGAGAGATTTGTAGAAAGAGCAGTTGATATTTCCAACTGTTAAGAGCCTAAAATCCAAGTAAACAACTTCCTCAAGCTCTCCAGGTTGGAGATGGAGATGGTATTTTAAATTACCCTCTCTAACTGAAAAACATGACTGAATATACATGACTTCATGATGAAATTAAGCTTTATCAGTAGTTTTGATACATTTTTTTTCCTCTAAGTGACTCTCTTGCATTTGGTTTGCTAAGAGATTTACATTCCAAAACCTAAAGGCAGAAAAATAAATTTCAACTTTATAGGAAGAATGCCTAATAATAATGATAATAATAATAATAATTCTTCAACAGCAGGAATAAAAAATATTAAATAAATACTGGTGAGTATAAATACAAAATATGAGGAAAATGTGTTTGGTTTCTTTCAAAGTAGATCGATTACTCAAAGCAATCCATAAAAAGGAAATAGCATGGAGATTTGTGCAGAGATACATAAATAAAGCCCAATATTTTCCAAAAGGTTGAAAAGTGGTTTGGGTTTTCAAGCCTGTAAATTATTTCGAATATAGGTGCAAAGAGAAACACTGTTTTCTTTTTTGCCCTTTAAGGATACTCTGCTGTTCCGTGATTTTCTACATCTCTTGGCACAGTGGGCTTAACTGAATTGTTGTGGTTTGTTTGGGGTTTTGTACCAATAAGAATCCCTCTCTTGCAAGGAACATTTTGCTGAGAATTATAGTAGCAGAGAAACAAGTGGCGCCCTGAAGTCCAAGAAATAATTTGAGAGTAATACCTTGTAACTGGGAGCAGAAATGGCTTTTCAGCTTCTGACTCACAGCTGAGCTCACGGAGCTGGTCATTTCAGCAGAAGGCATTATTCCCTCATCACCCATCTGTGTTTGCACAGCAATTACTAATACTTTGCTTGATCTTGTGTACAGAGTGCGTGGGCCAGTGAAACAGCAGAGTTGTGCTCTCAGTTGCCATTATCTTACATAATTAACAACCTTTAAACCTATTTTTTCAGTTATTAGCTTTTAATGAAAGGTATGGTACTTTCTCACCACATCTGGAGTTTTGAACTAACAAGATAAATTATCAGGCTAAGCATCTTCTGTGTGTTAATAGGTAATTTTTATGGGGGCATCTCCCTCATTTTATTCTTGAATCATCAGGCTTGATTTGCCAGCAAACTGTGGCCGTTTAGAAACACTCCAGGGATGTTGATTATGCAGCTGCTGTGTGTGGGCCACTCCTTTTGCCCTCACAATCTGACACTGCTCTGGAGAAGCCTTTTCATTGCTAAACTGGGCCTCTTGCTCTCTTCCCTCTCTGGATTGCAAACTGATTTTCCTGAGGCCCAAAACTGTATTTCACGTCACCTTAATCTTGTGTGCTTTACTTGTTAAGTGAAGTGACCCTCAGCTTCCTTAGTAATGAAAGTCTGAAAGTGTGGTGTTTGCAAAATGAGCATTAGCCAAGTGAATCTAAACTTCTGAGGTTTCTTGTTTTGCCAATAAAAACAGGCTCCCCCCTCAAGAGTCCATGATGATGTGTAGTTTAGTTCACTGTTCTGTTGTTGCTCATGGTTAAGCGTGTGCTCCAAGAGCCCAGGGAATCCAGCCAGTGACGGCTTCAGTAGATTATTCTCTTTTCTTTACAAGCCTGGTTATCTGTGACCGTCTCTCAGAGTGTTTAAGAAATCAGTCCCTGGTGAGAGGGTTTCCAGTGTGATTGAGTCAAGGTGGATGTGCCTGACACCTGTTGAAGACTCCTGTCTGTCACCCAGATTCACACATGAACTTCATCTGGACAAGGCAGCTACTAAAGTCATCCTTTTCATAATTATAGGACTGCCAGTACAGAACAGTTCTGTTGTGGCAAACTCGGGGGAGGAGCTGTGAAGCCGATTTCAAACATTGCTTTGCTGCCCACTTTCCTGTTTGTTGTGCTTACCAGTTGACCTTAACAATATTTACATGTAATAATCGCAGTAATGCAAGCTGTTCAATAGCACAGATACAACAGCAGCAGAGGTAGCTGCTCCTCATTGGCATGGTAGGATTTTTGCTATTCAAAAGTTCTTACTCACAGGTCTTCATATCTTAAACATATTCAGGACTTCTCGACCAGGCCTTCGGTTAAATAGTCAGGCTGATACTCGCAACATCATGCCGTATATTCGAAATTCACTCTTGCAGGCTGCACAGACTGAGAATATCTCCACTTGGTAATACATGCTATTTTAAGCGCTTAAGAGGAAACTAGATGCTAGACGAACCCAATAGAGAAGGTGAATTTTGGTGAGTTGAAACAACAGCCAGTGGGGCCAGTATGCATTCAGGTAATGCAAAATGAAGCTATCTTGGGTTGTAAATGAATGTAATATTCTGCAGCCTGTGAAATCTGATGGTGAATATGAGCTGGCTGCGGACATGTATTTGATGCTGAGTTTGTTAAAGTGAGAGATGGAATTGAGCCTGAAAAGGAAGGAAGGGCATGATGCACATTCCTCTGCTCTCTCAAGCCATAGTTCAGAGCCAATTCAAATACAAACATGAATTAGTAAAACTAGATTTGTCTGAAAACAAGGAAAGCACAGGGGAAGCTAAGGCCAAAATATGCACTGATTAAAAAATATGGGCTGAACTCTTTATGAAAAGTGTGATTAAATACAGAGTTCTTTATTGCAAGAGGACAAAAATGTGAGTAGTAAAATAAAGATTAAAATAATCATTTTGGGGTGTGGAAAGATACTGCTCTTGCCCAGCATGTTTTCAGTTGTGAAAAACTAATGCTCCTGTCTTCTGTAGGAGAGGGATTCAAGAGTTCAGGGAAATACTCCAAGGTACAGTAAAGAATAAGCCAAGAGGATTGTGAAGCAGGCAAAATGTGATTCACCAAAAGGAGGACATATTTCTTTCAGGGTGTCATCACAAGAATATTGTGTAACTTCTGCGACATTCCTGACCTAGATTTTCCTATCTTGGATGTTTTTATTTTTGTTGTTCAAGTTTTGTTTGGATAACAGGGAATGTTTTGTGCCACAACCAGGTTGGGGGGAACAAAAAAACCCAAACCAACCCCTAATTAAGGGGGAAAAGTTTTGAGAAAATCCTTGCAAGCTATGGATCTGAAAACCTCAGAGATCCTCTTGTATCTAAGGGGAAGAGTGGGAAGTTGTGGGAAAGAAGGGACATACGTTAGTTTCACCACATTTTAAACCCCAAGGCAGGGCATGGTTGAGAGGTCGTTCTGATTCCGGGCTCTAAGTAAGTTGCAGGAACTTTGAGGTGCTCTAATTTGCTGTAGCAATGCAGTGGAGCACAAAGGGGTTCTGAGAGTGCCCTGTTCTACCTGAGGAACCAAAACAGTTTTAGGCCTTCTGGTGATCTCTTGAGGATGTGAACAGAAAAAGTCTTTTGAGCCCCAAGGACACGCTGTTCAGTACACATGCAGGAAAGAAAGGCACAGGCATTCTCTGGCTCTTTCTTTTCTGTAAACTGAGTGTCTTCAAACGCAAATTACTCAATTTTAGCACCCTTATATATATTAGACACTGGAATGCAACATAAGCCCCATGGTATTATGCTACCTTTAAGTAAATAGAATGGAACAAAATGTTGTTAATGATAAGCAGACATGCGAGGTTTTGTTTAAACACATGTCCAGTTCCTCACTAAAAGAGATAAGAAATTGCAATGATACTGCCTTTAATTTATTAGATCTGTCAGAGTAAAAATAACATCTAAGATAATGACGCTATAAATTTTGCTTCTTTGATTTATTATTATTTGCCCAAACTATATTTATTAAAAGTTAAGATTCTCGTTCTTCAGCATTTCTCTAAATTCTATATCTAACCAAAACTTTTAGACATGAAACACAGCAATTGACATATAAAATAATATGTCTTTTTGTAGCTGTCTCATCTCAAGCAAGTACAATCCTTGACTGAAAATTTTAAATTTTCTTTAGTCACAGCTTAAATGAGTGTGTCTAGTTATTTGAGCTAACCTGAAAAGCTGCACTTTTGAACCTGACCCAGAGCCTGGGGAAGTCAGTTTTTCTATTTAATTCACTGATGTTTTAGTGCATAAGGCCCTTTCTGTTTAATTATCCCAACTATAGGCCATGTTGATTGGGTGATACTCTGATCTCATTCTCCAAAAGATCTTTTGGCAAGAAGTCTTCCCTTGTTAAAATCAGATACTGCGCAAGTTAAACACCTTTAGGATCCTGCTGTCTTTCTGTTGGGATCACCAGTAGAGGAAATAATTTCCCTTAATTAAGATGTGAAAAACACTCACAAGGTCATCTTGTCATGGTGATGAGATTTGTGGTTGCTTTGTAGTGGAAAATAATGGAACTCCCTCTGGGATCAGTGTGACCAATTTAAAATACAGGATAAAGTGATGCTGGCAAGACTAATATATAAAGTGAAAACAAATGGTTGAAGAGGAATATATGGCCTGCATTATTGTGCTATTTATTTTTTATGGTCTATGGTAATAACAGAATTGTCTTCTATGGAAGGAAAAGGGAGTTTTAATGATGAAAATTGTAGAACTTCAGTATAGGTGATTAACTAAATTTCACTGTGTGTTAGACTAGAACACTGACAACCTAAGATTTTAGTTCAATAAAAGAATTTTAAAACCTAGCAACACACAGGTTCTTTCTTCTTGGTAAGGATTGTTTTTGTAATGAGCTGTCAGTGTAAACTTTTTAATACTGTGAGAAGCACACTGTACTTTTAGTTATGTTTCATCACATTTGCTCTTGATTCAAAAAATGGGGGCAGAATGTCATGCAAATTTTTAACAAATGGGAACTTTGTGATCTTGACAACAAAGCAGCTTCAAGGGCTTAGTGCTGTTTTATGACTTTAGACTGAACTGCAATGTGTGAAATACAAAAGTTTTATAAAAACTGATGGCAAGAAATTACTATAGTTCCCTGGAATAATTCCAATTACAAAATTTCTAGAATATAAAATAAGAAAACAAAATCTTCGTCTTCTCCTTTAGGCAGTAAAAAGTCTAACAAGAAACTTCACCCTTGGCCCCAGTTTGTATTTTTGCTTCAGAATCAAGACATCTGTTTGGGAGCACTCATAAATCTTTCATATTTGCACAGCAAAGCAACACACAATGTTGTTGCCTTGGACTTTTGGCAGCATCCTGGAAAAAGGGGGAATCAAAATGTGTTTGTTTTGTCTTGCTGTGTTGTTGTCCGTGCCAACAGCTTCTAATTGCTAATATGCCAGAGAACTGAAGTAATTTTATTGTTCATGATTGTTTATTCTTGGCCTGTAAAATATTTACATCTTTTATACAGGTTTAATAGTTCTAACCCCTCTATCTGTTTTTAAGGATTAAAAAAAATATATATTCCAGACTTGATGTTACTTAAATGGCATTAGGGTGTGGCCTTTCTCTAGGATAAATAAAAAGGCATTGCCCTTTAAAACATCACATTCATCCTTTCCTCTTCCAAATAAAATCTGTGTTTGAATCCAGGCCTGTTGAAAAGGCCCCAGCACTGAAACTTTTTACCTGTTTTGTATCTGTTTTCAATTTATACTTTTGTCAAGAACTGCCTCGTTATCCTGATCCTGCACCAACAGGAGTTGCACTATTTTACTTCAGCAAGGACTATGGTTCAGGAGGAAGGCAGAGACCCTTGCCTCCTGTTGATACCCATTGAACCATTTCATAGTTATTACTAATCTATCAAGGTGTTGGCTTACAGGGCGTAATATTTCTAGGTCATATATTAAAGCTACATACACAGCAACCCCTGGAGTCAGGAAGAAGCAGAGCTGCACAGCAGAGTGGATTTCTGTATAGCACGACTGGAAGACAAAACTGACCTTGTGGTAAATTCATTGTGTATGTGGAAATTAAATAAGGCTCTTAGGTTTATCTTGTGCCATCATGGTTTCCCTTGTTCTTGCTAAGAAAGACTGAAGTATTTTCAAAAATTAGCCGTACAGATTCTTTCCAGATGTTAAAGAAACTGCTTGAAGTTAAATGGACCTCAAATAGCAAGTGATGATTTTCACTTATTTTTTTCATTAAGTCAAAATGATAAAGAGACTTACCAGTTCCTGGTAATCTGGTGGCAATGCATAAGTGTATGAATAAGGAAACAGTAACAGCTGGGAATAGGAGTGAATCGTCAAGTATGCCTTGATTGTAGAAAGATGTTCACGAATAAAATCAGCCAAAGCCTTGGTCTCCTTTTCAGACTCAGGTGCAGAGCCGCAGTAAGTGTCAGAACAGGGGTTTTTTGAGGCCCCAACAGCTGAGAAGAAAGGTGAATTTAATGAGTATGTAATGAAAAAGTTGCTTGTTAGGAGAGTCATGTTACACCACTTTTGTAGATAAGCCTTGGAAATCAAGCTGACACACATGTCATATCAGAGGAAGGAATATTTCATAGCATAGTTAAGACACTGGGGAATATGACATACCATTGAATAAATATGCCCTGGAAGAGCTGGAGTATTGGTGTAAAGCCCTATATTATGGAAGTGATTTGGGTTATTGATTTGCTTCAATACTTAACAGTCCTCTTCTTGGGTATCTCCTCCATTTCTAAGCTATTTGCAAGAAACAAACAAGTGGAAACCACTCAAAAGAGGCTCCTCTCCATCAAAGAAAGCTCTTTTGGTTTCTGTTCTGAACTCATAGCAGAGTGTGTGTACATGTATGGATATACATGTTTAAGTATGTATGTATGTGTCTGCCTGTGTGTGTGTAGATATGTTCATAGGAGTATCCGTACTGATGATGCTAACCAAAGTCCGATTTTTTTTTACCCAAAACTGCTCCAAATATTGAACACAAGCTACTCCACAGTGCTACACTGGTGGTCTTCACTCAAGCTGGAGCTGAACCAAACATCAGGTAGGAGAAACCTGTAATTAAGTGTATTGACTGTTGCATGTCTGTGTGATCTCTTGCAGGTCTTGTTAGGAGATACTTACTGCACCAGCCAGCATTAAAATTCCTGTTGGGATCTGTGCCATAGCAAAGACTATCGGCATTTTTAGAGCGTGTCTTTCTCCACATGCGGTTCTGAAATAGAATAATAGAGGAAAACTAAGAGTAAGTTCTAACCGTTGATTTTCCAACAACACTGAAAGAAAAAAAGAGCATACTTACATTTGTCCAAGTGTAAACATAACCATCAATGTTAACAACAGGCAAAACATAGAAGTCCAAGTTGTCGAGAATTGTGGTCATAATGAGTTCTTTTCCATAGTACTCAATAGCCTATTTGGAGAAAAGTTGGAAAAGCTGATGATGCCTTGTTAAATCTGTATGTCCTCTTTATATATATATATAGGCCTGGGTCTGGATCAGGAATTAATGAATGTTGTAGGCAAAGTCATCCAGGTCACTCCAGCACATGAGACGGAACCTCTGTATTACTACATGTATTTAGAGGATTTACACCAACTCAAACCACACTGCTGTTAGAAAGTCATTTCATACTTGTAGATAAATTATATGGTGAAGCAATTTTGATTTTGAACAAGTTAATAATTAGCTGGAAAGAGATTTTCATCTACTAGCTTCTTGACTACAGGCAGAGCAAAGTTCCTGTCCATATATTATGCCTATAATGTGTCACCTTAAAGGTCTGAGTTGAATTTATGTGGAAAGGAAAATTCAAGATTGCCATTTTTTTAATGTCTGTTGTGCAGAGAAATTTCATCAACAATCAAAATTAGAGAGAATATTTCCGAATAACATCCTAACACATTTCCAATCATATTACTGTGGATGGATATATTCATAGGTAGGCAGATTTTCCCCTGCACTTTTCCAGATACATACATTGAATAACAAACACAAGAACTCTTGCCTTAAAACCTGCACATCCTGATTGTTCATGGTCTGGCACTTTGTATGCTTGTTCGCAGCTTCATTGAGGGTGCATGCAGTGGCCATGGGTACTTGCTCTAAGTGTGTTGCACCCCTTTTTCATTTACACAGACATGAAGGACAACACAGGAAGCAGTGCAATGGAGAAAAGCATTTTTTGTTACTAGCAAGTGGGAGGGTGGGATGTAGAATCTAGAAAAGCAGTTTCAGATCATGTGAAATTGTTTCTCCTGTGGTTTTTTTATGTTTTGTTTTGTTGCTGGGGAGGCAGTTTCTGAGATACATATAAAAATCCACCTTGCTCATGTTTTTCTCTATTTTTTTTTTTTTACTTTTATGTCTAAAAGCAATTCCAAGTGAACTGGTGGTGATGCTCAGCACTTTCAAAGCACTTCTGCCTATCCACACTTGGACCCACTGAGTAGAGCCACTGCTGGTGTCAGGTACATCCATGAATTAAGTGACCAGACAGTGAAAATGACAGCTGCAGTGACGTGAATTGCTGAGAGAGAAATGGTAGCACGTACTGTCTGCAGCGCTATTAGGGGCTAATGAAATCACACTCCCATTGAATCCACTGAAATGTCACTTCCAATTTTTGCTGCTTCCTACGCAAAACCGCATGCCTGTCTGGTAAGACTGAGCTTATACTTGCCACCAATGCCTCTGCCAGCATGGCTTGCTCACGCAGTTTGGCTTTCCTTTACTTGGGTTTTAAATTCCAGCTGCTGCTTCTGGTTTGGATTTGTATGTTTGTTTTAATCTTCAAGCAGAAATTCATTCAAAATCTGAGATTCAATCAGTAAGTTGTTCTGCTAAATAGATTGATCTCCCCCAGCTGAGGGGTAATGTACCTCTTCTCTGTGAAGAGGAGTGTGGAGCATTTCATAACTCTCACCTGCTTTATATTGGTGGTGAGCAGAAGGAAAAGATAAAGCTGATAGGATTGTTTAATTCAAGGCCTGAAGTATCCCAGACTGAAGTGAAGGTAATTTTACCTGTGCAGCTCTTTCCTTAATATGGTTTCATATTTTAGAAACCACTCTGTACAACTTGAAGTGGCAGCTCAAAGGGATGTATATGCATTTCCCTTTTCCTCAGTGGAGTTTAGGGAGCTTCATCTATAGTCTTCCAGTGCTCTTGTGTACATGTCCTCAGTGGACTCTGTACTGAGCTGAGGGTAGGTTTCCCCCTCTCTATTGCCTTACTGATTAAAGCTGGTTGCAAATAATACAGCATTAGTCACTGTAGGAAGACAGCTGTTCTCAAGTGCATTCAGGTGCCCTCTGATGTGCCCTTGAATTTCCTTATGCCTGTGTACAGAATGTGACTATGTTTATCATATTAGTAGACTTGTTTGCTTTTCTCTCGCCCTTCTCTGGCTACAGGTGCAAAAAAGAATTTATAAACTGTGCGAGTAACCCCTGTAGTTGTTAGTACCTCTTACACATGTTTCAGGTTGTCTTGAGCAGCTGAAAGATTACAGGTCCAAGCACTAAGGTCTGGTTTTAGTAGTTAGACCTTAACCCTCTGAGGTGAGAGAAGGGATGTGCACATAGGTATTTAGAGGTAAAAAGGCAATCTGCAGTGGCCTCAGCTCTTGCTGCTCACTTAAGGTTTTCTTAAACATAGTAGCATTTTGTAAAACATTCTTTCATCATTAAGCTTACTGACCTCTTTCACAAACCACTGGCAAAAAGCGGGGCTGATCCACTCTCTTGCATGGAAACCACAATCCAGGAAGATGGCCTTCTTATTTGGACCACTTTTTCCCACCTAGGAAAAAAACAGCAACAAAAAACTCACAGGTCTTGAACAAAATAAATTGTATGCAGAATAAGTCAGCTTGCTGACCTAAAAGATAAAATTTTATACAAATATAGAATTCCTTGTTTAAATGGAAATCTATGAAGTGCTCCCAGCTGTAGCTGACCATGGTATTAAAGCTAAAACAATACTCTTAATAATTTTATTTTTATTAATGTAGATCAGCTTCCCCCATCTTATTTCATTATTCTGCACTGGTGATTTATTTCATGTAGTGTCTCTAAAAGTTGATCTTGTCTGTTTGAATGATATGTTATTGTAAAAGCTTATGAATTTTTGGGCAGTTACTCTTTATTCCTTCACCTTTATTTAAGTAATTGTCTTACTAATTCATAAGAGTTATGAAAAAAAATTGTTTTGATTTAACCCGAGCTGACAACTAAGCACCACTGAGCACCTCACTCAGAGAAAACTTGTGGGCTGAGGTAAGAACAGTTTAACAATGGAAGAAGAACAAATAATAATAACAATAGTTATTATTATCATTATTATTATTAATAATAATAATAGGTGGAAAATGACAAAGAGAAATCAACCCCAACAAAGACAAGTGATGCAAATGAAAACAGTTGCCCAGCCAGTCCCCATGCAGTGACCCTGACCCACATTCTCCCTAGATTATTGCTGAGCATGACACCATATGATCTGGGTTATCCCTTGGGTCTTTTGGGGTCAGCTGTGCTATCACCCTTCCCAGGTCTTGTGCACCCCCAGCCCCCTCACTGGTAGGGCAGTGTGAGAAGCAGAAAAGGCCTTGGCTCTGTGTAATCACTGCTCAGTGGTAACTAAGACATCTCTGAACCATCAACACTGTTTCCAAATCAGCACAAATACAAAACAGCCCCATAGCAGCAACTGACAAGAAAACTAACTCTACCCCAGTCAAAACCAGCTCAAAATTATATATGATGAAGATACAAACAAATATGTTTCCTATTGCTACAGAATGACATCTCTAGATTCTTTTAGAGTAAATGGGTTTACAAACAACACATGGAGAGAACATAAAGGTAGATGATCACTCAAATAGTTCTCAGGAGTGTGATTGAATTTATATTCCTGTACTTCCAATAATTCATTATGCGCCTTTAAAAAAAAAAAAAAAGAAAGAAAAAATCCTAGTAGTAAACTAAAAATACTAGATTTTCTGTAAAATGTCTATTATTATATTAGCATCATTGGTGTTTTAACAGATATCATAATCTTGCAGAGGTTAATAAGGAAGAAGTCTGGCATGAAAAAGTCAAAGCACTTACTTTGAGAAGGTACATGGGCCGTCCTTCATATGTTTCCCCAATTACACTACGAGAGACGAGGTCTGGGTTCTGAGCAGCAATATCAGCAGTCCAGGCAGCTATCTGTGTAATAAAGAGATTAAATTTATTGAGTTTCTGTTCCTCAGGTCCAGACTACTTAATTTACAGACTTCTAGCCAGAACAATCCTTCTGAGCACCGAATGTGGCCTAATACTTAACACAGATTTCCAAGGAGCCCCTATGAAGATGTGAAGAGTGATATGGACAAGATTACATGTCAGGAAACATGACCATGGCTGTGAAAAAAGGAAAGAGGGGAGAACTTGTGCTTTGAGATGAAGTCCTATAACTGGGGAAGGGAATGGAATCAAGTTGTTTGGCAGAGGAGATGGGAGAAGTAGTGAAAAGAGAATGTTAGCAGGGAAGTGTTTCAGCCTGCTCATTGGATTTCTGCCAGAGGCTCTTTGCAGCACTAGGAGCAGAGGTAGAGGAATTAAGTGCGGGAGGATGGGTTACTCAAACTAGCTCAGTAATGAGCAATAAAGGAGGCATTACCATAGCAACTGATGGAGCAGAAGAGGAAAGGGGAAGAAGGCTGGAAGCACACAAAAGCCATTTTGACTACAGAGACTGAGGTACCAAGCTGACAATGAGGTAAACTTCTAGACTTTACCGTGTCCCAGTTGTTGTACTTTTCATAGCTGTGGCCAGCAGCACGAGCTGTGCTGTCAAACTGGGCATCCACCGCGGCCTGCAGGTTGTCAATCAGAACTCTGCAATAAGGCACCATGAAAAGTGTAAAGAGAAAGATACAATGATCTAGAAAGAAAGTAAGACATTTTATGGTCTTCCTGGAATTAAGGTCACATGGACTGTGAAGTGAAAGGTGGTCAGGTTGAAAATAAGATATATTAGGTTCAAGTTTCAACCTACTTCCTGCCTCAGTCTTGTCACCAGAATGATAAGGGAGCAGTGCACTCCTTCCAATTAGCACCTGCCTACTTACTTCCATACTAACAGACCTCCAGGGTGGCAACAGTTTGGTTTAAGAAAAATGGCAATGCTGAGACAGTGTGTCTAGAAAATGAGCTCTGGGGTGATCTAATGGTGCCAGATGCCTCTGCCTCAATAGAAAAAGGCCCCTCTCTTGAACTTTTGGCACTGGAGGAGAGTTAGACTGCAGCAATGTTTCAATCCCATGCAGCAACCCAGAGATGTTTAGCTTGATGAAATTCTCTGTCAAACCAAGCTTCCAACGTTCAGATGTGGTTTGACAGCTCTACTGAAGGTGGCATTATCCATCCTCTGGGCTCCTTTATTGCATGAGAAGTGGGCTATTGAAGTAGAACACACGATGGCAAGAAAACCCCTGCATCTTGTCTGGATTGGTTGAATCTCTCCTGTTCACCTTTCCCTGGGGTTGACACAAAGGCACAGCTCATCGTTGAGCGTACTCTTGAGAACCTTTTGCTTATATTTCAACCTTGGCCATCAAAAAATGAAGTCCTCTTGCTTTTCCAGTGCCTGCTTTAAAACCCTTACAAATCTTACTTATCCAGGATATATCTTTGATAATTTGTGACTAGGATAGAAGAACAGGAGGCCAGTGCAAGTGACTACATTGACATGTCACAGCACTGCAGCTGCGCTTCAAAGTTATTGCAACAACTTGGGTTGTCACGAGGACAATCCACTCAAGTTTGTCAGGTACAACTTCAAGACATTATGGCTTATGCTGCAATTAAAAGATTTGTGCATGGACCTGAGGGAGTTGATTAATATTACAGGAAAACCAACACATTTAGAGTAAGTCCTCGTTGGTGAAAGAGCAGATTCCATTAAAATTGGATTCCTGTGCTGTACATGCACTGTGGCATTATTGAAAATGGTTTATTCCAGAATGCTTTCAGATTCTGTTCCCGCAGCAGCATCCAAATTAGACATGATTAACATGAGGCCATTAAGTTTAGGACTGGTTACCTTTGGATTTAGCAGACCATAATAATTATGTTTCTTGATAACTGTGTGATGTCCAGTGAAGAACTTTGGTCTAGTAGCAACAACAAGGGGACTGAGAGACAAAAACTCTATACCCAGCTAAATGAAATGATAAAAATTTGATCAAATAATATTGACTTTCAGTGTTTGAGTACAGATTATCCTTTACACATCAAAGAAGACTGATAATGAAGCTGGGCAGAGCCAATTTGCAATGCTCAGGTGGAGCAAAAGGAGAAATGAA
The DNA here is from genome assembly GCA_013396735.1 of Grallaria varia. Classification (NCBI taxonomy): domain Eukaryota; kingdom Metazoa; phylum Chordata; class Aves; order Passeriformes; family Formicariidae; genus Grallaria; species Grallaria varia. Next base: position 906,672 of record VWZG01003107.1, read on the forward strand.
GACAGACAACCTCACTCCACTCCAGCTCAAAGCCAATTTCTTTTCCTCAGTTAATGCTTACATAGTGACTGGAAGATATGAAGTGAAGAACAGGACCAGGAAACTGCTTATTCTCCTTATTCTTCCATTAGTGCTACTCACTACAATGCTTCTATTCTCAGTGATGTGTAATGGGCCAGTTTGCTCTGTTCCCTCCACTTATGCTGCAGTGGTACTCAGTCAACTCAGGGGTTGTTTACTTCTAAGAAATATACAATTAAAGGCTCTCTCTTTGGAGAGATCCTTGCTGTAGTTCTGGTGCATGACTTGAGAAAGCCCAGGACTGTCCTGGCAATCTGTTCTACCCACTCCCTTGACCTTTCACCTGGCACCTGCTTGCCACCTGTTGGGTTTTTTTGTTCCTCTATCTATTGGTCTGCAACTTAGAGAACTCAATGGGGAGCTGCTCATGGTGGCCCTTGGGGCTCACCATTTTCTGGCTTCAGTTGCCTGTTAGTATCATGGAAACTCATCTGGTGTACTTTCTGACTCTTTCTAGGCTTTTGCTGCATTTCGTCTTTAGTGGGTAATCCTCCTTGTCCCCTCTGTACTGTACTCCAATGAGCTTTCACCTCAAGAAAATCTCTGGTATTGCATCTTTGCTTTCCATCTCTTGCCTCTATCAGCATTTCACCTCACCTCTTCAACACAGAGTAGTTACAGTCCATTTGAACTGTCATGGGAAAGCTGATCTCAGGAGGGGCATCCCACAGGAGGGATGAAGTTTGTGACAGGAAAATCAGTTGACCAATATGAAAAGTTCAAGCACATTCTCTATGTGTTTAGTATTTAGAGTATTTTGTCCTCTTCTATTAAAAGTACAGTAATGAGAACAAACTTACTGATACTCCACTCCACTTTCCTTCAAAAGATCTTCAACCATAGAAGTCTTCACAGCTTCAACTCGGAAATCAACTTGCATTTTTGGTTTTACCAGAGTGACAGAGTCTGGCTGCCAAAAGTCAACCTTGAAAAAAGCAAAATTAATACATAAACAAATAAATATATACATGTGGCTGTGATTTTTAGGTTGGTGTATGTGTGATGGTGATGTTGGTTGTGATCAATACACTGAATTTCATTCCTATCCTGTTACACTAATCTGACCTTGCTTGCCAGAAGTATTAACCTAAATTTTAACTGGAAATTGACTAAAAAGATTTTATTAGGCCCTGCCTTTTATAAGGCAGAATTCTGGAGATGACAGTGACAGTTTCACAAATGTCAAGTATTCCATAGCTTCTGAGTGCATACAGACTTGTGAATATTATAACTATATTTACAACTTCTTTCATTCTTTGTGTGGCTTTTGTTGGAGGTTTTTGCCTACAAATATTAGACAGAAATGGACTCAGTAGCAGGGGGACACTATCTGAATATTTTACATAAATCAGCTGACAAAGACTGTTGTCTGTATGAGTGCTTTTAAGACTCATTTTGCTAAAGTTGGTATGAGGAACCTGTGCCTTCAAAGATGTTTCATTCAGAGTGGACAAACAACAGTGCTTTTACTATTTCACTTATTTTTGCTGAAGTAAGCATCCACACCTTGGGATTTAGTGCCCTATTAAAGGCCAATGAAAGCAAAACTGATTTGCCAGCCTAATGCTGGCACCCTTTCACCTTTTCATCTCATGAATGTAAAAGAAATTGGAGCTGGTTATTCATGAATTACATGTTGTCAAGTGAGGTGATTGTTCCAGAATATAGGATTACATCTGTCGAGACTGATTGCTTTTTATAACAATGGTATTTCACATATCTTTGCTTAAAAGAAAAAGAAAACAATCCCTTTATACTACACTTAAAAGCAAGCATGGTATATATTAATTTTCTTAATATTGGCAGCACCATTCCAATAGTATATTCTTCATAATACTGTTCCAGCATGCTATACTAGCCTGTTGATGATAGTTCTCCACATCTGTACTTCATTAAAAATATCATCCTTTCATCCTACAGATAATGGTGTCTTTTTCACCAACAGCTATTTTACAACTTCAAAGCTAAAGAGAAATATTGAAAACACATTTGCTGTCTTTATTGTTTTTTATCATGTCACTCTGTCATCATATATCTACATCAAGGTCAGTGAGAAACATGCAGCTTGGAGAGAAAGGAAGCTTTAAAGGAAAGCCAGAAAAGAAAAAAAAAGTTGAGGCACTAGAGGCCATATAAAAGTTCAGTTTGTTGGAGTATGAATTTTTATATTATTTACATGAGCAAAATGTTTTGCCTGTAATGGTAAAAGTTCTGGAAGTTGGAATTTCCAGTATTTATCTAATACATCCTTGAAAGCACCCCACATTGAATACATTTAAGATTTATTTATTCTATTAATAAATTCTGATATGCACTTTGATATTCAGACTTTCTAGGAAGGTATTGGAATGTATTTGTATAGCTCTAGCTTTATCACCGTGTCCTGTTCCTTCTGAAGAAACACTCAGCCAACTTGAACTGAATCAAAATTAGGTCTTTAATTCAGTAGCATGATTTTTAAAAAAAAAACAAAAACATGTTAGTTGAGCAAAAGGAGAAATATTTCTTTCAGGTACAGTATAACCGCTTCTGAAGGTTCTTTACCTGCATGATGTTGGCAAGGGAATTGAGGATCTGCACCTGCTCATCATTCTGTGGAACCACACGAAACACCTTCTGCCTGGAAAGGGAGACAAAGTTTAGATTTGGAACAGATAAGTCAATTGAAAGGCAGAAGAAGAGCAGAAGAAATCACACAGATATAAAACTTGATGTCTGTTCTTACCCATCAAAGGAACGATCCTGCAGGTGAGCAGAAATAGATGCAGCACCTAGGAGAACCAAGAGCGCCCACATTTTTAAAACGAAAAAGTAAGCTGGCTTTCGGTTCTTTTATGCTGCTTTTATAACCTTTTTGTCCTGTTTTTTATCAATTATACACCAGAACAACCCACTGGTCGACTGATTGATTATTTCCTTGGCCTTGTTTTATTTGCATACTATTTATAATATGTGTTTCACTCTACACCTGTGAAAACACCTGAAAGTTTCATGGGGGCCTGGCTATAGAATCTTGCTATTTGAGCTGGGTAAACTCTTGACGTGAGAAAGTAAATTTAAGTTACCTTGCTATTTTCTGTTTTATGTGAATTTTGTTTAATTTTTAAAAATGATTTTGTTGCTGAATTACCAACCTTATATTATTTTTTTGTTACTTTATGTAATGGTACATATCCATCAGATGCTCTTGCAGTGTGTCTGGTTTTAATCACAATGTCCCTCTTTCTGAATAACATGGGGCTGACTTTGACAAAGGAATAGGAAACACAGTTGGGTTATACCAGTTATCTTTTCTTTTTCCCAACAGAGAAGGGAAGTACTGAACTGGCTCTTTGCTCAGTCATTTCACTGAAATTTAAGTCAGATGTCTGCAGAACTGCAGGTGTAGAAATTCTGGTAGTGTAGAGTTGTACATATACTCCACATAATACTGTCACTGATTCTTGGGCATTCTCTAATTTAATCATGTACGGATTGGAGGTAAATATAAGTTAAGCAATCCTGTGGGCATTACATGTAGGCCAACAAGATCAAAGGAAATGTAGTCATACAAAGCATTTTTAGCTTTATCTTTCATGTTTTGCCTGTGCTGAGACACAATAGTGTGTTTGCATCACTGCACTTGCATCTGTTTAGTTTTCATTAATGAGTACTTGGCATTAAATGTAACATTAATTGTCTGTTGATGCTGTGTCCTGATGTGACTGATGTTTTTGACAGGGAGCCTCTAAATGAATCAGTGCATAAATAAATAAAGAATGGAATTTATGAGTTCCGTTCTGCCTTCTGTTATGCCTAAATGACCAGACAAATTATGGGAGTTCAGACACAGATAATTTCCACATATGTGTTTATCATATAATATCTGAAAATTTATTAGAAAATTAATATAGATTAATCTCAGATTAAAAGACATAGTTACAGTTTCAAAATGCAGAACTGTCAATGAGCATTTGAAGATTGAATGTGGTATCAGACTCTGCACCTAATATTTTATGAGGTTCTCCAGAGTCAACTCAGTAAAGCAGCCTTAGATATAGAATAGCTAGAAATATATTTTTAAATCATTGTACCAAAAACACAGCAGTTCATACTTAACAATATGACCCATGATGAATATTTTCCTAAAAGGAGTCTTGAAAACTGTACTGCGCCTACTTATAGAAAACTGTCTTTGACAAATCATAGGGTTTGAACTTAATTTGCAATTAATGACCTAATTTGTAGCATTGGAGGCTCTTGCCCAGTAATAATCTTACATAGAGTCAAGTCTCCTAAGAAGGATGACATTGGGAGCTGTTCTGACAGTGCCAAAACAACACTGCAAAGCCTTCAGAAGTTTTAATTTTACAATGATGAGATCTGCAGTATCAGATAAAATGGTCTGATCTCACAAAGACAATTGCTAAGACAATACTGTGGAGATCATCAAGCCCAGATCTCGCAATGAATAAAGGATCACAAGAAGCAATCAAATTGCAGATGTCATCATTCCCTATTGAGAAACATTTTTGAAATACGAGATTGCCAGATTTCAGTGCCTGAGTTTAGTTTAAAGAAATTATTTGCTTTTCATGCAGTTGGAGATAATGGGGTTTTTTTTGTTTAGGTTTGTTTTTTTAACTCCACAATCACTGATGCAGCATCAACTACTGAGCTGGCAAACATTACTGAATATTAGAATTTGTCATAGTAGTCTTTGCTGTCTCCACTCCAGACTAGGTCAGAAAAAAACAATGATCTGGAATCCTACTTAAATGATTTATTTTGCATCTCACGATTGATGGTTCGTTGTCAGATTAGCTCATAAACTAGTTCTAAACATTTTCTTGTCCTTCTAACTGTATAATATAAATGTTTAATACTTGCATGATAAAGGGGCAGCATAAGGATAAATAAAATAGCAAATTAAATTTGGTTAAGCCATCTGTTCTTTTTAGAATCTGATTACAAGCCAACAGCACATCAGTTGGCCATGGCTGAGTAAACCTTGGCCTTATCACAAAGAGCAGAAGCTTGCATTACCTATGTCTTTGAAAAGATTCAGAAGGAAAAATCAATTTTTGTTTAATCAAGAGAATAACAAAACTAGCTGAGTCCCAAAAGGAGAATGTGTGGTAATTTCCTTCAGGACATGTATTTTGTCTTAAGGTAAGCAAAACCAAAAAACAGTGTTAGCTATTGCAATTTTCTTGCAGTTGTTTGCTTTTTAGATGATTTAAAATACAGCCTCCTATGGTGTTGTCACTCATGAAGAGCATTCCCTGTTAATAATTGGCTATATTCCAGCTCAAATTCGTCTTTGTAGTGATTTCTTATTTAAGTTTTTGGAATAGAAATACTCTGGTACTCCACTATAAAAAGCTAATGAAAGCTAACCACAGAGTGATAAAAGGAAAAAATGCACATCATTGTTAGCATTTCAGAAGTATCCTTTATCCTATGAAGCCTTTCATCCCATTTGTTATCAAACTGAGTCCGAAAGTCTGAGGATAAATAATGTCTGTTTTTCTAGGAGTTTCAGTAGATACAGATTTCCTGAATCAGATAGTTTGCTGATCTACATTTTAAAAAGTCTGCCATCTTTTAGTCACAAAATTCTGTCAGTTCTTATAATCCCTGATTGACAGATTTATCTTCTTAATAGTTTGATATTTATTATGTTCCAAAAGATCAGCAATGCCCAAATCCAAACATGTGCCCCAGAGCAGGCACACATGTTTGATATATGGGGACCCTCTTATGATAATTCATTTGTCAAGGTAATATATGCTTACCTGAGTTTTGAAGAGTAATACTATTGAATATATTCGGAAGACCTTTGAGAGTACTTTGAAGAGGCCAAGACAAGCAGACCCTGCTATCCAGCATATGCTCCAAGCTTTCTTGGTACCTTCTCTGGATTTATATATTATTAATATGACATCTTTTAATTCATCAAAGGCTTTTTCAACTTTCGGGCCCTGGGACATGCTCATATCCTACTGTTTTGGTAACTATGTGTAGGTATCTCCTTTTTTATTTTATTTTCTTGTTTCACATTTGCAGATGCTGCTTAACATGTGAACAGGTACTGGATAAGGAGAGTAAAGAATGGAAGTAATGAAATCTAGGGTATGAAGCCAAAAAAAAGAGAGCTCTCACTATTCAGGGATGTGTCTGTACTCCTGCTTTTGACTCACCAGGTGAGAAACAGCAAAACCTGTAACCGTTCTTTTGTAGAGTTGGTGGATCTTGCCAACGTATCTCCCGGGACAGAAGTATCATCTTTTCACCCTTGACCTCTAGTAGTTAGGATTAAGACTGTAATATTGCACCTTCATTATGTGTTCCATGCCCAACTTGATTAGGATTTAGAAAGTATTTTATTACCCTAGCCAGAAGTTTAGTATATCATACACATTCAAATTCTTACTTGTTTGGAAAAAGTGTGAAATATACTAAAATAGAAGAAGTGAATAAAGGGATTTGGAGTTCCAGAATTCCCAGAAACCAAGAATCTGTTTAGTGCCAAACAGAAAAAAGGTGTTTAATGAATCAATGAGAAGGACTGCCCTCACACCAATTGATTATGGACATCGTCTGCTTAATTAGCTTGCCCTTAGGGTGAGCTTTCTGTAATGTACAAGCCTGTGGCTGGCACTCACACTCAGGCCCATTCCCTGGCCTCTGGAAGGCTGGCAGGGTCATGGCAGGACTCAGCCACAGCTCAAAGATACACAAAAGCATAAGGTCTTTTCCCTTGCAATTTTGGAGGCACTGAGAGCAGCACGTGGTCTGTAGTGAGAGATCCTGACTACAGCAAAAAGTTTTTAATCTGAAAGAGAACACAAACAACTGGGCACTCAATGTTCTGACTAATAGAAGCCAGTTGAGGCTTTCAGCTCCCATGTTTGTGCAGTATCCATCTGATGGTCTAGGATTTTCTCTTCTGGTGTGGCTCAGCATATCGTTTACACCTATATAATGTCTCCAACAATGCCAGAACCAGATGCTGCTGAGGTGGTGCTAGAATTATTCTGTAACAAAATACAGGAATATCTGCCCACTGCTGAGGCCTCTCCAGGGTATCTAATTGGGTTTGTTAGTGTGCTGTCTTTCTCAGTATTCCCCCAGTTCCCATTGTGGGCTCTGCAGGGGCTGAGGTAATTCAGGCTGTCAGTGTGCTCTCATCCACCTCCAGTTTTAACAGAAGGATTTAAACAGACGGATGAATCTCCATTTCATCCCACTAAATACAATCCAGATAGTGATGCTATATTGGTGTTAATGCAGTGCAGAGGGATCACCACGAGTGTGAGTGAAGACAGATGACAGATATCAGGAGAGTCCAAGACACTTAAGAAAAACATCAACAAGGAAGGTTCAAGGAAGCGAGTGTATTGAGCAGCTGGATTCCACCCTTAAGCCTGACTGAAATTTCTTTTTACAGATTGCTGGGTAATTTACTGTTCTGTTTTGCTTTTTGTATGTGGTGGCCTTCATGGGTGATGTAAATCATGAACATTCTTCTCCTGCATGGCTTGTTTTTCATCTGCAGACCTGATGAAGTCTGAAGCTTAGTGCTTGGACAGTCACCTTCAACTCTGAACGATTGTGAAATCTGGTGCCCTTTGCTGAGAGACAGGTTGTGTCAATTGCTGTTATACCTGGACAAAGATCAAGGAGTCCTACTGTTTCAGAAAAACAAGACAATTTAGAAGTTTGCATCTGTCAATATAACCCAAATTCACAAGCTGCAGAAGAAAGTAGAACTCCACTATAATCAAATAAAACTTCAGCTATTTCTCTGACTTCCTCCCCAACGAAACATTTACAATAAAAGATCATTAAAATTAGTTCCTTTCTTACTTTCTAGAGGAGTTTGGAATTAGATTTCATATGTCATATTGCAAAAAAAGGAAAAAACAGACAAAGAAACAACAAAACAAAACCCCAAAGAAACATGCAAAAAAAAAAAAAAAACAACAACAAAAAACCCCAACCAACCAAAGATATTCAAATAGATTCTGCACATCAATTTTTCATGTAGCAACATATTTATTTTCAAAAGACTCATGGTCCTTAATTGATCAGAAGTATTCATAAAACTCTTTCAAAAGCAATTAATTGGACTAATAATCCATACTGAGACAGCCTTATTAAAACATGCTAATTGCAAAAACTGTAGTGAGAGCTCACTCATTACAAAAGTATGGGGTAGCAAATTAAGCCGAATGAATTAATCTTGGCACTCTTTGTTCCTCTGTGAACATGTAAGTAAACAAAGCTCAAACTGAGTAGAGAACCTGTCTCATTTAAGCAGGTGTATTAGCTGTTTTTGAGACATCACAGGGAAAAAATTAACAACAAATCAAATTCATGCTCCTGAGGTGTGTGGAACCAAATGTGACTGAGATATGGATTTTTGCCCAGCTGAAAAGTTCCTTTTATTCACAGGAGTTCAACCGCAAAAGATAAAACTGGACTTTTCAAGACATTAATGATGTGCTATTCTCCAGTAAACAGTAGCCTTCATGGAACAAAGGAAAACATACCGAGCACAAACAATTTCATCGTGTAGCCATAGTCGAATCTCACTTTGATGGTTGTATCTGAAAATTAATTCAGTCAGACAAATCTCTGTTAAACTTGTATGAAAAGGTCTTCGATGAAGGAAAAAGAAGGAAGTTGAAGGACATAACACCGTTCTTGGGAAATATTTTTGTCTGTATACATGGAATTGTTTAGGCATCACAGATAAGATAGCTGCTTTAAATTCAGTGTCCAGATTCTTCTGTGTTACACCCAGGCAAATGTGGATGTTTAAATTCAATAATTTTGCTTTTTTTGCATGGTATAATATGATTGAAAAAAATATTTGTTTTTACCAACTTGATTGTAATCCTTTGTAAAACTAGGTTGTAATACACAAATGCTGGAACTGTTCAGGGCCAGTTTTAGACTGAGACTTTCTGCTACTAATTTACCTTTCATTCTTACTTACATTTCTCTGCATTTGTCTGCTTCCCACTCTAAAATCAGAGTGAAGAGGGAGTAGAGAGAGACCATACTTTGATCCATTGCCTCCTAAAACATCAGAGCTACCTGAAATCCTTTCAATTTCTGTGAATTATTTAAAATATTTTCTCCAAAAAAATTTTTGATGTGGAAATGTTGCTGTAGTGCTTCATAGAAAAGGTAGAAAAGGCATCCCAGGGCCCAGTGCTGTATCCTGTAGGCAGTATGTCACACCCAGGATGTTCTGTGGTTCTGTGACTAAGGACTCCAGCCATGGAGCAGCTCAGCTGCTGCTTTGATGCAAATGTCATCAGGAGATCTGGTCCAAGAGCTTGGCTAGATTAAAAAAGAATTAAAATATATAGAAATATGGAATATAAAATCTATTTTTTATATAAATGAATGTACAATTTTTCCCCAGTAAAGCCCCATAATACTCCTGTCTTGAGAAGTTTCATAGTGAAAGGTGATGTTCCGTCCCTGTTGTGGTTATCTGGTTTTTACTACCGTGCAGACTGCTTATAGAAGGGTTGGGGAATTTTTCCTCTTGGTTTGCTGCCAAAGATTTTCCTACCTAAGCAAAGCTGCCACTTGGTTTGTTCAATATGTTGCTCACATTTGACTTTGTTTTCTCACTGAAGGCTTACAACAGAATATTTTCTGAATTAATTGTATTTTCTCAATTAAGTAAATTGCTGGAACTTCTCTCATGTTTGAAGAAACTGATAATTGTTAATCGATCAAGAAAATAGGAACAGGTCATGATGTTCAATACTTTCCCCCCACTGAATAACAAACTTCTGGAACTTGAACTAAGAGATTTTGTCATGAAACAAAAGTGACTAGTTTGGCTTACTGCAAATAATTCTGGATTGAGTTAAGAATTTATGCAGCATGAAAGATGAGAAAATGCTCTCTTCATCAACTTTCTCCTCCATTATATTCTAAGATGGGACCCTAACACCCAAAATCGTCAGAATTGTAGTCTGACTGTCACATTCCATTGAATTCTGATGACATAAGTGGTGGGTGGGGTGTAAGGTGGATCACTTTGTTCAAGGCAGGTTCATCACATTCTACAGGGACATCATTTGGAAGAAAAACCATCTATTTTGAACCATTTTTTATCACTTCTGCTTTGAAGCTCATTCGCGTCTCTTCATGGACACAAAAGAAATACCTGCTTGCTCATTCTTCTCACACACCTACGAGGGAAGCAAATCCTGGTTTAGTCACTGCACTCCTCTGCAGTTGCACAGGAATGTGTGGTGGAGCCTCTCATTTAAATGGGTCTTTCACTGCTGGTTTTCCTCTGAGACCAAAAAACCACAGAAAATATTGGGAACAGATTGAAAGTCAAAGGCATCCCAGACCTACTAACAAAGAGCACCGCAATGAAAACTGGAGACCTTGAATGATAATAAAATAACTGAGCTGGTAAAAACTCAACTGATGGAGCTCTCATGTGGAACATATTGTGTCTGAAATGTTACAGGTCATTTCCTTTGCCTTTCTCTATAAACATGTTTTTCAAATTGGTTTCAAGTTGGTCCAGCTGCACAGTGTATTGAAAGCATATTCACATGACAGATAACTAGCAGCTGTTGTTGGAAAATTGACAAAACGAAGGGTAGTTGTTGCTTTGGAGGATGAACTTGTGCTTCCAGGGAAAACATCTTCAATACTCTGCTCCTCTATGAGTTTTTCATTGCAAAGCCTGGGCCAGTGACTCTGATGTTCCTTTCTTTCCAGCTACAGCCCTCACAAATGTCACAGATATCCTGGTGGACTCATTGGTCAAGGCACTGAATGTCAGAGAAAAGGTGTTCTTAATCTCTCTGCAATTGTTCTCTCTGTTAAAGAAGACACTGCCATTTGTTAATCCTGGCTCTGATGTATCCCTATCCCTAGAAGTATTTCTGTATTGAAGATTTGGCTGTAGCGTTTGTAGCAGTACACATGCTCCTGATGAAAGTCTGTATTCCAGAGGTGTTCTAATCCATTTAATCATGTCCTATCTCTCTGTCTATTCTCTTCAACTCAGACTTTGTTTTAACTTCTTTCTTCCCCCCAAATACAATTTGATTAAAATACAGGAAAGCTATACATTTCATGACTAAAAGAAATATAATTTTTCTTTTTTCTGTTTCTTGTCTAAAATATGACATGCTTGTCTTGAGAAGGAGAGGAAAACACCACAATCCAATTAACTGACAACATAATGTTGATATTTTGTATTTAAATCTATCAAGACGTATACTGCTTTAAGTTTATTGATGTTTTGATCCTACAAGTTCCAAAAAATTCACATAGCCTGTAGCTGTCAAATACCATACAGCTTCCTTAGCGAGAGAGAATAAACATAGACGTACTTGGATCTACTTCACTACTTCAAAGTCTGAAATGCTCTCTGAGAGCTTTTCATGGGATTTCAAAAAACAATTATTGAATAGAGTAATTATGAAAGTAGTAATTTTCTCACTGCTGTTATTTTTCTATAATTGAGAGTTACACAGTAAGAGCATTGTGTTTCTCTCTATTTTTCCCCCACAGTGTAATCTACAAGGAATTTTGATTTATACCATTTTTCTTTTATAATTCACTGTGCCCTGAGGAACTGCAGTCAGGAAGAAGGCTAAGAGATTGCAAGAATAGAAGCTTATATATGGAAGCATATATAAGCAAATTGACAAGCACAAAGTATTAAAACTCCCCCATGAAAATCTACATTTCGAACAGACTTGCATTAGGAGTTCCTAAGCTGGTGGCTAGCCCACATGGTTAGTGAGGGATTGCCTCTTCATGTCCACTCAGAAATTATGCTGACCTTAATTCCATTCATAATTTTCTAGCATTACAGAAGTGGTAATTTTCCAATTACTTGCATGGAAAAAGAGTTTAAATGTATGTTATTTCTTTTAATGCAAGGCAAGCGTCTGCTTCCTGAGGATCCCATTTTGAGAAGTGCTGACTGAGGCCGCTCTCCCACACAGTCACAAGGATGCAAGTATATGGAGCTCTTTGCAGGTCATTACTGGAGTCTATGTAATTTTACAAGGTGATTTTGTTTTTAAGTTGCACGAATACGATTTCAGACACAATATTTCTTTCCATTTATAACAAATTGCATATTAAAAACCAGCTGTTTAAGGTTATGATGTTTTGGGGAAAAATGTAATCAATTTGTTATGAAGTATCCCAGTGCTGACAAAAGAGAAAAAAATTGTTTAAAAAGAAAACTTGAAGTTCCTTAAGTAACAGAAATGAAACCTAGAAACTTTTTACTTAAATTTTTCTGTCTTTTCTCCTCTGAAGTCTTGTTACAATATCATTCAGATGTAAACTCTCTCACATTGCTGTTTATAACTCTTGTATGGATCCTGAATGGAGTAATTTCTAACTTGTTTGCCTGCTAGACTGGTTTCTGAAGGCTGGAGAAGTGAGTTATATTTTACATGTAGGATCAAATAATCCGCAGGTTTTGTAATATAAAACCATGTTTCATTGCAAATCTGCAAGGTTTGAAGAATTTTGCTGTTTTCTTCAGGTCTCTAGTATCAGGGTTTCCAGAGGTTTTGCAAGCTCTGCAGGGGAAATGATGAACCTTGTAGAACACATGTTCACATTACAAAAGGTTCATCATAAATGTAAGTCACTGTGATTTTGGCCTGTACACAAATGTACACGAATGTACAAATAACAGCATAAAGCAGAGGCTCTCCTGCCATCTCTGAGCTGTATATCCTCATACCAGCAGTTGTAAACTGTTTGATGGGAGAGACAGAAAGTTCTGAAAGAGTCAGAGATAGTTCAAGAACACTGATCTTATAAATGCTTTTATGTGAAACAACACCTATTAGAGGAATCCCATTCCAAGGGACAAGAAGCAAAAAAAAATTGTGCTGAATTTGTGCTGAAGCTCTGCCAAGGCCTTTTCTAATTTTTCCAAGCTTATCACAGGCTGTATTTGTCTGCTATAAATTAATGTTGTCAGTATCATGAACTGCAACCTTAGCTCAAGGCCAGTGCTGTTTGTAGTGAACGGCAGGGGTTTTGCCCGCTGTTTTGAACTGCAGCAAGAACGGAGGAAGCTGATGTCTAAAAAGTGAATTATTCCATTAGTTCACCCTCTGCCTCAGATGTAGTCTCTGAACCCATAGAAAGTTTCTGACAAGTTAGGCAGTTCATTGCTTTGTCCCAAAGCTGGATGACCTGTGCCATTCCTGACAGCTGTCCAAACTACCTGGTCTTAACATTTTCCGGTGCTACAGATGCCAAAATTTTTCCTTATAGGTGTTGCTAAAAGAAATGGTAACTTTTGGAAAAAGCTGTTTATGAGTGGATAAAATTGGTTGGACTTTGAAACATGAAAGTCAGGTCTGGTTTCTCATCTAATGAACAAAGAAAATGGTAAAGGCGTGTAACCGCAAGTTCAGGCTGTCAATACCCTGTTTGACCTTTCTCCTCTATGGGCTTTCACCTCTAGACCAAACCTGTCTGTGCTGCACATTTCTTTCCTACCTGTTTTTTTAATGCTTGTCAGGTTGATTGCCTAAGTTTGGGGAAAACCTTTGGGTTATCTTAAATCTTAAATCTTCAACGGAACTCAGACTTGCCCTCAGGTAAGACTGAGTCTTAAGCAGCTTGATGTTAAAACAAGACTGAAATGATCATTAAAATCCTAACCACAGCACTCCCTCACTATGAATTCTGAAGTGGGATTTACGGAGGATGTTGGGTATGTTTGTGTGAGAAACTTTTACATCCCAGTCTCTGCTACAGCTGGCTCTCAGCCCCAGAGACCCTGCCAGAGTAACCTCAAACCTCTCAGCGTTCCTTCTTTTGGGCCTGGGCTTGGAGAGGGGCACCAGCGCGGGACACAGTGTAGGATGGCCAGGCAGGGCCACGGAGATGCAGCCGGGCTGGGGACAGGCTGGGCTGGGACAGGACTGGAGCGCAGTGCCCACCAGTGTCCCTGGGACTGGGACAGCCCAGCCGGGCTTTGACGTGACAGAATTGCAATGAGCTCCCTGCTCGTCCCTGATAAGCGAAGGGAGCGGCCAGTCTTACTTGGTGTTCCGCTGGTCAGTGTCCTGGTGGAAGGCAAACGTGCGCCCTGTGGGCTGCACCCCAGGCAGGGAACGTGAGCTCTGCCGGCAGGGAACTTACCCCGGGCTGGGTCTGTCTGTGCATCTGTAAGAATTTATATATCAAGGGTTACGCTTGTTGGGCCAGGAAAGCAAGTCCGTGGGCGAGTCCTGATCTCAGCTGCACGTGCGCAGCTCCCAGGGCGGTGGGGCTGCATCCTGGCCCAGCACGCGGCCTCCGGAGGCCTTGCACGATTGCAAATAATGTGCATGGCACACTGGAGAGCGCGAGAACAACTGTTCCCTGTTCTGCTGTGCTCTGCGCTGCAGCATCTGTTTTGCTTCATCATTTTTTAAAAGAAAACCACAAATATTTTTCACTAGGGAGCTGATAAATAGCAGTGTTTACATTTTTTAAGAAGTTTCAGTGGAGATAAAAGTAATTCTTCTAGTGTATGAGGTCCTTATGTTTGGATTTGAGCATTAATTCACAGATTGTCTCTTATTATTGTTCCTAGCTCAGTAAATCCTATGGGGTATTTTCCCTCAGGAAATCACATGGAGTGATGTCTTAGTGTGATTTATTTGTATGTCTGACTTTGCACAGAATTGTCTCACAGCAGCATTTTTTCAAGGAGATTTGTGTTTCTTGGAAAATTCGGCAAACTGGGGAGTAAATAATTTGTCAATGAAACTTTAAATTTGTTGAGACTTTGTGGATGTACACGATACTGGGTTGATGAGTGTGCTGTAATAATATAAGTAGCTATTTTGAAGGAGTGTGGTCAAAATATTGTATTATGTTTCTTCATTCGTAAACAGCTTTCTGAGAGGAAATGTGTTCTAGCAAATGGCAGACTGCATGTATAAACAGAAGCAGGGCTAGCCTGAAGTCTTAATTTCATTACTTCTCTAATAATTTGTTGTCTCCCTTGACTGCATAACATTTAATTTCAAGATTAGACCTAACAAGGAGACTGACAACAAAGCAGGGGAAACAAGGTACACCTGCAAAATGGAAAAGGACAGAGGAATTTGAGCTCTCTGCTCTGGTGGGGCTCTCTCCCTGTCAATTCCATACTGTTCTCTCACTTGGAAAAGCGGAACAGGAAAACCCTGCTCCTTCTAGAAGTCGGTGGCATAAGCACAGGAAGGTGGCCACCTCTTCTCCTGGACAGAGAAAGTGGCCTGCAGTACTTGCCTGTGTGACAGATGTGTCTGTGTGGTTGGTTGGGAGGAGGACTGCTGCGTTTTCCCTTGCTTTGTGGCTCCATGCTGCTGGTGAGCTCTGCAGTGGGTTTTGGAGTGAGCTTTTGTGTGTCTAAAGCTTTGAGCAATTTTTTGAAATGATAGGGTTAGGATTGGATCTTTCTAAGTTTACTGAAAAAATGTCATTAAGTCAAAGACAAGATTCTGATATCAGTAGAGAATACCAAGACAGAGGGCCATGTTTAGGAAACAAAACAAGAAGGGTTATACTTAAATACAGAGAAGAATATGTGAAGTAGAGAATCAAAACAGACTATGAGATTGTGTGCTTTTTCTAAATGAGAAAACAATTGTAACAAATGCATCCCTGCATGCAAAATCCCTGCCCCAAGCCAAACAAACATGCAAAAATCAACAGAACACACCCACATACACACACAACCCCCCACACACACACATCCTGCTTCCACCTTTTCACTGATGATTTCTCAATCTTGCTGTTCTGCATTAAGCAGTTAAGGCAATATTGCAATCTAGTTGCTGCAGGGATATTTTTTGATTTTTGCATATGTGACTGGAAAAGGGTGTGATCCATATGATGATTTGTCTGAATGTGGTCCCTGCTATGAAGAATTGTAAAATTTCTCTGTTCTATCCAAGCCTTGTTGTATGAACTTAAAAACAAAAAACATTTTAAATTCCATGGCTGGGTAGAAGTAATTTTTATCTACTAAGACAAAGGTGTATCATAGTACAAATATTGTCGAAGTGCCTGGGTGACTTTGTGCAGACTTGACTTTATTGCAATACTCTTTTTTCTTTTTCTAACATACATCTCTCTGTAAATATTTTCCACTGAATTTATTAAAATTGTTCCACAGTAATTTTTCTGCAATAATTTCTCCACTATATTTGAATTGTATATTTTCCAGTGTTGTGCAGCATAATGTAAGTACTAGGTACCAAAGGGCATATTACTACTTAAAAAACTCTGATTGGGAGACAAGAATTAATTAGAATTGTAAATTATTACATCAGTCTCCTTTTCTAGACTGGGAGCTTCAGTGAAATGCTGGCACTGGGCAATTAGCTGATGCTATGCATCCAAAAAAGATTTGATGTTTCCTCTCCTGAAATAAAAACAAACAAACTAAAAACCAGCTTCTGAACTGTCAAGAAATAACAGTAGTTCTTAAGGGCTAATTACAGGTCTTTATCATGGGAATGTAGTTGTTTCATGAATTCTGCTTCAATCAGGGAAAAATGCTCTTAAGTGCCAATAAAAGTTTTTATGCTGGTATCATTTCCTCCTTCCTTATCTTCCTCCTCTCAGTTTATGACTTTATTCCACTGTCTCCGTTACTAAGTGGCACTACATCGTTTTAATGCAAATTACTTCAAACTCTCTGGTAGTGAGGCACAATAACATCAGGTTAATTTCCTGATTAATGTTTGCCACAAAGCAGTGCTGGGCACTACACAAATCAAAGAAGGTGGCTAGGGAGCTGCCTTATAGCATAAGGAAATGAGGTGTTTAGCTTTTTAGTATTTTCTAGGCTGTCTTGGCTGTATTTAAAGCAATCTTTCCAGTCAGATGGGTCAAATGCTGTTTGCCTTGATCTGTTCTGTACTGGGCCACCCAGCTGATGGCACAGTGTATATGCCATGATGGTGCAAGTTGATGTCTTGTGGTTGCATGCTATAGTTCCATCTCTGTCCAAGAGGAGATAAAATGATTTTTCAGAAGCTTTTTTTGCTCCTTTTCTAAAATGAGTGGTAGCATGTGATGTTTTAGAAACTAATGTTTTCTTTTCATTGAATCCAACAGTAAAATTCCAGCTGATG
This sequence comes from Grallaria varia, assembly GCA_013396735.1. NCBI lineage: Eukaryota > Metazoa > Chordata > Aves > Passeriformes > Formicariidae > Grallaria > Grallaria varia. The sequence goes on from VWZG01003107.1 coordinate 923,894, forward strand.
TCACTGTGCACAGGATTCAGCCACTGTTTGTGCTTGTTTGACAAAATTCTTTTGCATGCCACAGTGCCACTCTCCATGTTCTTAAAGCATTTTGATATTGGGCATTACTGCATATTTTTATCTTTTCTCTGTCATCTTAAAAATACAGTCTCATTTACCAGACTAGCATTATAAACTTGTCCATGCATTAATACCATTTAATATGGAAATAAAACAGATTTCAGCACTGCACAACAGAAATCTTAAGAGGGATGTTTAGACTGCAGTGTTTGCACACAGGAACAGTGCGACAGGTTTATGGCCAACGGTTACAGACCTGCTTTGACTTTATTTCTCTAAATCAATGTCAATGCTTGCTATTACAAGGTGGAGTTTGAAGGTCAAAATGTAGAATATCAAGGGGTTTAAATGATACTTAAATGTGTGTTTGCAATTTTGATTCCTGTAATACCTTTCAAAGACCCTGAAGTAATACTGAACCTTCAGCCTTTTAGATAGGCTCTTAGTTTGAAATTGTCCCATTTTCAAGGTAATGAAAGTAATAGCATGTAATTCAACTCTAGGAACCACAGCTGCATTGACCTGTCTCCAGATATTTATTGTTCAGTGCATTTTTTAATTTTTATCCTCTGTTTAAAAGAATATTTTATCTCCTGTTACTCAGAGGCCCTCTGAAGGAGAAACAAATACTGGAATGACTGCCAGCAAAATACTTTCAAATGCACAGCCAGCAGTTTACATTTAAAATACGGTCTAAATCTTGATTCAAAACTTGTGCACTTTGTTTGTTTTCAAATTTCTGGGAGACCTCCTGAGAGAGCTGCACTGTGCTTTTGGGAAATCAAACATTTCCCAAATTTAAAACGTATAGGGAAGGTCTTAGATTCCTTTGTTTTCTGTGAAAACACACATTTAAAAACAATGTGGGATTAACAAAATGTTTTGGAGCAAATTGCTTGTACTGCCCGTGTGTTTTTCTCCACTCTTACAGTGAACTTAACTCCCAGAGAGTATTTCATGCATAGCTGTTAGGAGAAGAATATAGAAAAAAAAAAAAAAGGTTAAATGTAGGTTTGATGAATGAAATACAAGGCTTTTCCAAACAAAAATAAGCTATGGTGTATTCTAGACCATACCTCCAGCATGCTGGAGTGCAGCATGGCATGTTTATGGTGTGTGCTGGATGGCAGTCAGCATCACATACTACCAGTAATGCAGTCCCGTAGGCATTGCAGGCATTGCAGTGTAGGTGAAATTTAGGGATCTCTCTATCTACAGGAATTTTGTTGAGGATGTCATTGCCTCCATGGCTGCCTTGGGCCAGAGGATTAACTTTTATTTGCAGTAAGTGAAACTAGTTTCCATTCCTGTGCGCTGAGCACACCAATAATCTGTGCAAGTTTGAGTGCTGGGGGTGATGATCTGCTTGTAGCTGGAAATGTGCTTTGCAGTGTCGATCAGCTTCTCCTGTGACATAAGCAGATCATCAATCAAACGCTATCTCGGGAGAGACAAAGGCATGTTGTGCCATGGAATAACCTTGTCAAAATAATTGAATTAACTTGCCAGAAAGTTTAGCCTTTAAACAGCTCCAAGATAAGCACTGAAGTGTAAGGAAAATTTTATCTTGCTTGTAAAGTTTGTAGTTGTCTTTTGGGCTGGAGTTGAGGTCAAAATTGGAATATGCTGTTAGATTTTTTTATTTTTTAATGTACTGTATACTTTCCTAATGTCTTGACAGTATTGTAATACAGCTCCATATTTAAATTAAGTGCATACTTCTGCGTCACAGTAATGAATGTTGACATTTTGGTACTGATCTGTTTAGTTCTTAAAACATGTTTGATATGCACATTAGTGGTGAATCTGTCACAAAAAGAATTGTAGGAGTGTATGCCTTGGTAGAACATTATCTAGGCTTGAGCAGTAAGTACAGTGTATTTTTTCCAATAAATTTTTAAAGTCTTCCTTAATTAACAGGATACTGAATCACAAACATTGCTGATCCAAATAAAATTAATATGCAAGTTTATAGTTTTAGTGGTATGAATTGTACAGATAATGTAAATTTTCTAGAATCAAGTATTCTTGTCAGACTCTGTACGTGGTTCTCCTACCTGTGTTGGGAGTTAGAGCTAAAAACACAGTTACTTGTAGGTTTGATGAGAAACAAAACTTGGGAGAAACAATCTAATCATATGGTGTGAAGATTAAATTAAACTGACATATCAAGTTATTTTGGATTGTTTAATATTTTCAGTATTTCAAAATACAACCAGTCTGATGCAGATGTCTCGGTGAAAAATGCTCAGTTTTGCAGTTATGTTAGACAGAAACCTGTCTAAAATGTGGTATTTTTTTTCAAAGCAGAGCAGTGCATATCTACAGTCTACTCTCATGTAAAAATTACAGACAACAATATAGAAAGCTATCAGAGACAAGCACATTAAAAAACACAAAGTAATTTTTCTGAATTTAACATGTAAACACAGCACTGTGTAGTACAGGCTAGTATACAGAGTACATGTTTCTACATGCTTCTTTACATTTTTATTTAGAATAATTTAAAAAAACTCAGGTTCAGCATTATCCATACTCTAGTAGGTGATGTTGCATCTCATCCGCATTTATTTATGATGTCTTTGAAAGATGTCCTGCAAATCATACACATTGCCTCACTTTATAGGTGCTGCTGTACAGAAAGAAAAAGTGATTTGCAATTTTTTATCGAGCTTGAAGATTTTTTACAGTGCAAAACATCATCTTTATAAAAGCTTTAAAAAGCTATTTAAATTAATATAAACTTGTGAAAAACAAGTTATTTTAGATCCTTTGGTATTTCATAACTATTTGCAAAATTAAAAATACGTAGTGTAATATAATTTTTTGTGAAATTATTTTTGTTTTGTTATCTGATTTAGTTTGTTTGGGTTTCTTTTTTGATGTAATTGTGTATCATAACCTAAGCATGAGGAGGATTCAGGCAAGGTGTGCAAAGCTCCTTGAAGCCCCCAGGCAGTACATTGTGTTCCTTTGCGGGGCATATAATTATCTGATGGTCTTCTAATGCATAATTTAACTTTTTTTCTGGAAGAAAAGTCAATAGTGGCAAAGTGGCTGCTAGTATCAGACACAACCTGTTGGTCTCACAGATTTTAGGGACAGCTGGGTTAGAATTTGGATTAAAAGGAATGAGGAATACTGGTATAAAATATTACAGCATTAAATGAGAAACACTTTGGTGAGGATGATATTGCCTGAGATACATAAATATATATGAAGCTATAGGTACACTGATACTGTAGTACTTACAACAATACAGAAATGTAGCTCTTTGCTTTGGGTAGTCGAACACAGCAGTGGAGATGGTTTCACAAAGACCTTTATTGATGATGTGTATGTTTTTACTAATACTTCAGACAATAACATTTGTTATATAATTGTAGGAAACTTCTACAATATAAAACTATCTCTATTGAAACTGAAAGCTTTAACATCCACCACTTCACAAATTACAACTGCACAAAAATATTGAAAAGGAAATAATACCTAGTTTTGTTATTTAAATTACAAAGCTGCAGGCCATGGCACTGGTCCACTAGAAAGGTCTCACAATGCTGTTCTCAGATAATGTCTGCACCTGTCCCTTGAGCCACATCTGCAGAGCTCTCTGGTGACAATGAGCTTGACAGCTTTGCTGTTAACACCGAGGATTTGTTAGTTCAGCCTTGCTTGTGAGGTCGCTGTCGAGGGGGGCTCAGTGACTGACAGAGCAGCCTCCACGTTGCACGAGCTGGTGGGATGATGGTCTGGCCAGGCCTGTTATGTAATGTAGAAGAGCAGAGCTGGAGACCCTGACCTTGTGAGTGGCATAAGAATGGTTTGACATGTTCCAAACTGAGCAGAATGTTATTCGGAAACTTAAAAAAACCTCTCAAAGCTTTCTGAAAGATTTTACTAAGCTGAGAGGTTTCTTTTTTTATTTTGTCCTTTTTTTTTCCTTTTGCTCCCCACTCCCTCCCCGCAATCTGTAGCAAAAATAAAAATAAATATTTACATTTAACACAGTATTTCCAAAATCAGCAAGTCCCTGCTTTAGGCCTCCTATTGCCCCCTCCCAAGTATTTGTTTCTCCTTTCAGTGGCAGACATCTCCCTGGAAATACTTGCACTTAAGCATACTGAAAAAGGAGGTTGGTAAGATAAAACCTTTGCTGAAGCTATTCAAGCAAAACTAAACCAAAAGTGGGAGTCCTACTGTGCTCTCTGCTGCTGTCACAATTTCAAGTAGACAATGGAAACTATTACCTAAATGGTGATGCTGGTAAAGTAAAGGACTTTTGGCCTTGTGCTTACTCTGCAACCTCTTGGTTAACAATGTAAACATGAGGAAGTTATTAAGGCAAGAAGCCAGATTAATCCCTACTGTATCAGTAATGGGTTTGTTGGACTTTGGGCTAACTGGTGTGGACTACACAGTATGATTTAGGATGGGCAAGGAAGTTGAGAGTAGAGCATGAAACATGAGTCATATAAAGTACTACTGCACAATAAATAGAAATAAATATTATGCATGTGCATGTCAAAAGGGATTTAGTAATTATTCAGCAGGAAAAGAAAGGTCATTCAAATAAGTCAACAGTCTTCCACTTCCTTTGCCTATTGATTCAAGGTCAATCTTGCCCTCAAAGCACACCAGCTGCAATCACTTCCTACTTTTCCTGCAGCAACCCAGCTGAATGTGCAAGCTCCTGCTTTTTCCCATGACATAAACAGGCACAGGTGGCACCAGCAGCCTAAGACACACAACCTTTTAAAATGCAGCATCTGGTGTGAAATGATCAAAATCAGTAACCAATGGCTTTGATTTTTATTTCTTCTCTTTGAGATGGCTCTTTCAGTAAGGCAATCGACATTTTGCAGATGAGCTCCCTGTTGTGGTCACTGAGGACACTGGGTTTCAGTGACCGAAGGGATGCGCAGGTGATGAGGAAATCTTTTCTTAGACCCTGTCAAGGAAGTGAACTATCTCCCAGATGGGCAAGTTTGTATTTCATTTCTGCAGGAGTTTTGCCACAGGTAAGGATCTCCAGATTCGTCAGGTGGCAGGGAAGTGTTGCTGTCTCTTCCTGTAACAACTTTTGAGATAAAAAACATATTTGTGGCTGCATCCAGCAGGTGGCAAGCACAGCATGCTGAATTATGGCTGAACAGAGATGCTTCTGCCAGGGGAAGCTCCTGATGCTGCTTAGCACGTGCTTGTGTGTATATGAACAGAATACACAGATAAATGGCAAGCTCTGTCAGTCCTTTGTCAGCTTGCAGAGCACTGGGGCACTGGCCCTGCTGTGGATGCTGTTGATAATGCATGGGGTTATTCCCATGTTCATTTTAAACGAATGGCTGTCTTGCAGGTAAGGATAGATATAAGCTAAATATAACATATTTTGTATAATGATTTAACTATGTCTTTAAATGACATATTCAGGCTTCACATTTCAGGATACTAGCTTGCAATTAAATTAACTCAAACCTTTAATGAATGAGCATTTTTTAAAATGCAGCTTTAGAAGCTATAGTGACTCCTCACAGTGCCTTGTGACATACGTGAGTAGACAAAGACATTGTTCCCATTTTGCAGCTGAAGAACAAAGGCAAAGCTGAAAAAAGCTTTCCTTAAAATAAGTGAATGAAAGAGCAGAAAAATTCCTAGACCTGGTTGTAATCCCATTTTTATCTTAAAAAGTATGAATCTACAGAAATAACTTTTTTGTTGTGTTTTGATGTTGATCATCAGAAAACACCAATACTCCAAGCACTTGCTACTTGAGACAAAGCCACATTAGATGCATAATTTTGAATACTATAAATACTGCAAATTCTCAAGGGTCATGTAATTGCCCACATGATATATGTAAGGTTTTGGAATTTTTCTTAATTTTGGTAATGTCAAGAAGTATTTATGAACTCAAATATCTTTGAAGACAAGAAATGGGTGTCAATCAAGAATAAATATTATCTGGAGCTCATTTTTTTGAGGTAAAAAGGACATATGAGGATATCATTAGTTGAAACTTCCTACAGTGCTTATCACCTTTCCCCCCCCCATTTCTACTGAGAGCTTGAGCCAGACTTTAGTTCTGATTTATGCTAGTATAAATTTGAATTTGTTCCATACACATAAAAAAGGTTCTACAGGGAGAAAATACTCTAGGCACAGTTTTGTGTAAATGGAGAGAAATTCCACAAAAGTCAAGAGTAAAGTTTCATCTTGGATGTTTTGTGATGGGACTAAAAGCATTGAACTGATATATAAGCATTGTTATGGTTTTTCTTATCAGAATGTGAGTTTACTAAATGTGCAGGAATTTGAAAAACTATGTAAATTCGATTAGTTGGTAATTTCTCTCACTGAGCACTCTGGTTCTTACACAAAAGTAGCTTGAAGTTTTTTGATCGACTCTTTCCCAGAACTCATGTTTTCAAATACAGAATTTTACTTTTGGTCATACAGACTATGAAGTCAACTCCCTCTGTATGGAATGTTCTTCAAAGTCAGAGTGGCTTATCATGAGGGAAGGTTGAGTGAACCCCAATTTCGTGTGCGCACATATATATTGTTATTTTATAAACTACTATAAAAAGACCCACTGGGATATAAATGTACGTTTCTGAAGCAATGTTTGAAATGTATGAGTAGGAATATAAATCTAAAAATATATTTCCTCTATATTTAATAAATAAATCTGCATTTTATTGCATATATTATTATGAAAAAATTACCATTAAGAAAAAAAAAGAAAAATAGGAGCATAAATCAGAATGAGACCAATTTCAAAGACCTGAATTTTCCATTTTAGTTTAAAATTGGGCCTCTCTCTATAGCATATATTTGAAAAGACATTATAAATACAGTGATAGGAACATTTATATCTTGTAAAAAATCAGCAAAACAAGCAACATATCTTCACCACCTCCTTGGACAAAATAGCTCACACATACGCAAAACAGCTTCTTCGTGTTTCATATAATTTATACAAGCTTTTCCTCTTAAGACATCTCTGAACTTAAGCTAGGAGTTTTCTTTACCCTTCTTTTGTAGCTCTGAGTAACCAGCAGGATGCTGGCAGGAACTCTGACACGCCTGTCCACCATTTATGTTGCTTTCAGTAAAGGAAAACAAAATGAACACCACGCAGTCCTCTTCACGATGTAAAATGAAAGGCCACTGCTGAATCTTTACAGTGTGATTGCTCTGAGATGATCTAAGGTCTCTGTAATGAGCAGTAAGCTGAGATGTTCAGGACTGCAGATGAATCTTGTTATTCTTGCTGCTTTGTACGCAAGGTTGTTCAAAATAAGTATATTGCAAAAGGCATCAATCGGTGTCAAAAGGCCCAGTAGTCTTTTTAGTGTGCAAGCGTATGTTTTCTGGTGGCTGATACGAGAGGGAACTCATCTTTGTTGTTAGGCTTGGATGTGCACTGACATTCGGTGGAATGTATTTTATTAGCTGAAGGAAGTACTTTTTAAAGTTTTTTCCAAAAAACACGTAAAAAAAGGGATTCAGACAGTTGTTAAAGTAAGCAATACAAATGGTGAAGGGCATGGCCGTGTCCACAATATCAGTGATTTTGCAGTCTGTAATTACATGCAATTGAATTAACACATCCAGAAAAGTGAACACTTGATGAGGAATCCAGGCAAAGAAGAAGAAAAACACTATTGCCACAATCATCTTAAAAATATCATCATTTCTAGTCTTATTTTTTTGAATTTGATACGCCTTCTTCAGGGTCTTCCAAATTAAGGTGTAGCTTGTTAATATGATGAGAAAAGGTATTAAAAAGCCCAGCAAATTTTTGGACAAACCTAATCCGACGCGGAGCGTCGTGTTGTTGTTGTCATACCGAAACCCGCAGACGGTCATGTTCAAGTTCTCGGCAAAGAATATGTTGCGGTGAATGATGACAGGCAGACTGGCCACGCCGGCGAGAAGCCAGATGGCGATGCAGGTGATCCTGGCGACAAACATGGTGCGGCGGATTCGGGACTTCACTGGGTGCACTATGGCCAGGTAGCGGTCAATGCTGAGGCACGTGAGCAGGAACACGCTGGCGTACAGGTTGAAACTTATCCCTGCCGATGCCAACTTACACAAACAGTTGCCGAAAGGCCACTGGTACTCCATGGCCGTGTAGGCTGCCCAGAGGGGCAGAGTTATTAAAAAACACAAGTCAGCCAGTGCCAGGTTTAGAAGAAAGATGCTGGCTACTGTTTTTAACTTCATGTAGCAGTAAATGACAATAACCACCAGGCTGTTCCCAAATATGCCTATGATGAAGATGATGCTGTAAACAGTTGGAACCATAATGTAGATGTAACTGTGCCTCCCTGAAACGGGGCAGTCAACGTGGATTCTTTTCACAGTTTCTTCAGTAGAGTAGTTTGGAATCATCTTGATCTCTTCAGCTGTAGTCTGGTTTCAGGGAGGAAATATGAAGGTCACACCTAGGAGGGGAAAAGTGGAAGAAAGAAGTATTTATGAGAGGGATTAAGTTTTAAAAAAGTTTCAATTATGTGTCACGTTTTTGTGTCTAACGCAATATGTCAATGTCTTAGAATTTCAATACAGACTTTGCAGAACAGGAATGTTAGGAGTTAGCTAAACAATGTTATGATTCTTTTTAATACAAATGAAATCTAACAAACCTTTTTCAATTAACAAAGTTCCAATTTAAAATAATACTGGTTAGTGAACATATGTCAAACATAATAAGAGACTGAAAAGTGCAGATAACCGTAAATTCAGGGGAGTCTTTAGGTTATTTTCTTTTCATAAATAGGTGACATATCTAATGAGCAAAGGTATTCAGATATCTCAGAAACTAAACTTAAGCACTCTGAATACTAAGTAATTATGTAAATACAAAGTGTAGTGCATTAAGAAAATAAGTGAATTTAGGCTAGTTACTCATGTGTATCTCTGAGATGAATCACTTGAAATTTTCTTCTATATGTTAAGCTTAATTCTTTGAGACAATTTTTACATCACAGAGAAAGATGAACATGAACAGCCTAGTATTCTGTTATACCATAAATACTTTAAATATTCAGAGGTTACCTAGCTCCCCATCTGGCTTGGAACTGTGGTATTTAACAACTAGTGAGGGGGGAAAAAAAAAATCTGTGAAAATCCGGACATGTGCTGATCCGTTGCACATTAATAACCATATAAACAGTTTAAGAAGGGTGCAAGGGGGAACAACAATTCATGTTACTTCTTCCGTTACTGACATATTTATGTATCCAAGAGTTGAAGTTGTATTTCTGGACCGTATTAAGGGTACAACAATAGTATGAAATCTGCTTTACAAGGTACCTGTTGGGTTTGCCAGGACCTGTGTGTTCTGCAAAAATCATTTCCTTATTAATAACTTATGACTTTAGAAAGCAGGGAATACAGTGTAACTGACTCTGATACTAAATATTTTCCAGAGTCTACAGTCTTCCCTCAACTACAGTGAATATTAAAAAAAAATTAAAAAATGGATAGTTATTATTGCAGAGTTCATTGCTGTTTGCAGGATCCTGACAGCTGTCAGTCAAACCCAACCTATGCTGCTTCGAGCAAAGATCAACTGAAATACTTTGGCTTTAAAACCAAAACAAAACAAAGCCCAAACAGCAAACAAAACCCTTATGAGTGTAAGTCACTTTTAAATAGCTAAATAGACACCCAAGACTCCGGGGCAGTACAGATGCTTTCAGAAAGAGATGCCCATCTTTATAGACACACTGGCTGTGTTGTTCCAGAGGTGGATGCGCATTATTTGAGCGGTTCAGCACTGACATTCCTGTTAAGTGCAGAATGCTACTGTGTTTAGTGTTTGACTTGCTTTTATTGGGAGACAAACCTTTCTCCAAGTGGATTGTGTTTTTAGTAGTGAAGTGAGGCACAGATGTGTTTCAGCAAAGCGCACAGAGGATGTCCAAGGCAGAGCCAGGAACTGAACCTAGAATATGGGTTGCAAGCAGCATTTTGTGAGCAAGGTTACTCTTTGTCTCTGTTAGATTTTAAAAGACTTGTTCTTTCTCTGTCTTAGCTCATGTTCTACTATATGTTTGCACTAATAAGCTAGCAGGATGATTTCAAGATTTAGGTTCTTGTTTAATTCTATCAAATTTGGAATATCTATTAAGATGCAACTAATAAACCCTTTGTCAAGTCGTGCCATCCAACACTTTTCAGTATCTTCATTTCACTCTGTGAATCAGCTATTTTCGCTCTGTTTAAGAACTCAAAAAGTTGAGCAAATAGGGGTAACACATAAAAGGTGCATCATTCTCATCACATGTGGCACTGTAGTACAGCCTGAGCAGAACTTGGCTTTCAAACTCTGCCAGATCTTGAATACATTGTGTTTGGCTCTGTGGAAGGTCAGGCTACCCTAGGACAGGGAAACCACAATAAAAAGATTTCTAGATAAATCCTCTTATCTCATTCCTTGGTTGTGAAAGAGTCCAAGAAGAAAAAAGTTATTTGACAATAACTGATTTGTCCTGCAACATCAAGGTCTGTCAATATTTGACCGCTGCAAGTTCAACTTGCAATAAAGTAGGCCAGGGCTGAGCAAGACCTTTGTCTGGGACTAGATTAACCAGTCACTGGTACTATTTGGCAAGAACATCCTGTTTGTGGGTTCTAAGTGGCAGATTCAGTGTCTAAGACAAACATAGCTGATGGTGAATATTCCCTGTTTGATGGAGTTGATTCTGTGCAATGGTAGATGCCAAAGCAATGTTCCCGTAGTTGCTTCACACCTCCATTTGGTGTTGTATTGTTTTGCTTCCAATTTCCCTTTTCTACCCACATATTGACCTGTGCTGATTCATGTCAGTAGTAGCTTTAGTTGATACTAATTTATAGTATATGTTCTTTCAAGAAAGTGCAACAGTGACTATATTACATTTTCAGAAATGTGTTAAAATAAACCAAAAAATAGTTGAGAAACTTGTGTTTGGCACTCTGAGGTATTGAATTCTCTGAGCTTATTCTGGAGTTCTTGGAAAGTAAAAAAGGCAGAACAACTCCCATGAGGAATCAGGAATTTGGTCAAGAAATAGTATGATACCTCAATCTACCTGTATAAGACTGTGTAACTTTTCTGGAATTAGAGATTTTTGTGTAACACTGTGGTCAGTAAAATTGTGCAAATGATGTGTTTGGTATGTTACCAGTTTTAAATTATACTGAAGAATTATAATCAATAAGTGAAATAAATCCATCCCTATTTTCAGCAAATGAAAGGGAAGCAGAAATACATAATGTGGTTGGTTTTGGGTAAACACATGTGGATAACCATATGTATATTTGAAAACATTTTGAATGTTGCTGTGAGAGTGAACCTCGTAGAAGCCTTACATTTGAAGCACAGTGAGGAAGGCACTGCTAATCCCAAGCTGAATTTTTAAATTGCCTGGAAATTCTAAAGTTTCAGAGCTAGCCTCAGGTAGATCTGCCTCCTTGAGCACAAGTGTAACTTCAGAGCATTAGAAAAAGCTTCAATATAGGGGAAGGTAGTTTGTTTTGGAAGGAATAGGCCCATGACAGTGTGGAGTGGTGAGAGGGCTGCAGTGGTAATGTGAGTTCCCCGTAGACAATGATTTCTTTTCCATACCACCATAGTTTTTGCTGTTATTCTCACTTTCCACAGTTCCCTTCCTTGTCCCAGGATCCTGGTTGTATGCATTTTATGCAAAGCAGATAGTGCTACATGGAAGGAACTGCAGATTCTTTAAAAATGTTACAGAAATAGATGGCTGGTACAGCTTTATGCTGCCAGAATTCACCAGAGCAGATTAAACAACTGGCCAGTTAAATGCAAGTATTGAAATTGTGCATGTTGATAATTCCATGTAAAGAATCTCAAATGACTTGTGTTAACATAATGATAATTGGATCATTTTAAGGCTGATACACACAAGGAGCTGTTTCTAAGAGGATTGAACTGATGTAACTGTGAGTGGTGTGACATCAATCTCAAACAAATTATCTGGTGAGCAGCAAACCCCTGTTATATGTTACTGTCCTCTTTGACCTTTTATCTTTTTAATTACAATGATTATAATAAGTCACTGATAACAAAATGCTTCAGACTGCTCTACCAACTATTATTTACCACTGCATTCATTGCTTCTGTTGGGTGAACAGGCATCCTAATTAAACTGTCTGTGGAAACAAGGAATGCTGGGCTCATGCAAGGTAAACAGCTCTTTGCCTACCAAAAGATAAGATAGTACTGGCTGTGGCTTTCTGTGAGTACCTCATCAGTTATAAATAGGTAAGCAGGTGTCCCAAGCCAGATTTTAAACAAAAATATGTTATTGATATTTGCTTTGACAAAGACTAGATAAACTCAGGCTGACCTACCCTGCCACAGTTTAGCCACTTTATCATCAGGTAATGTGAGCTTTTTTCCTTCTGATGGTAGGTGGGTTATTTGCTTTTCTTACAAATGAGACGCTATTTCCATGTTTAAGAGGATGATGCATTCTATTTTTATATGAAATTATTGCACAGGGAGAAGAGTGAATGAAAAATGTTTGGAACAACACGCTCAGTATATTAGCTATGTTTATTCCTTTCTGATGGCATAAACTTTTTTCCTTTATCTTGAGAGTTTAATCCCCCCCCCTTTTGTAATTTTTTCTATCTCATTTTTCTAATTGCCAAGAAAGTAATGACACACATGATCTATTGCACAGCCTTTTTTTTTCTTTTCTTTCCTCTCCAGCAGAAAAACCCCTTTATCGTCATGGCCTTAGTGAATATAGCTATTTCTAATTCATGCACATACTTCAGCATCTTCTCTGCTTTCCTGGCCTTCCATTGTGAAGTCACAGATTTACCTGGCTCTTATTTTTTTTGCTAGTTCTAACAGTCTGTTGTCCCCACTCATGGCTTTCCTAAATATTTTTAATCCAGAGGTGATAGGTGAATTGTGAAGGGAAAGAAACGCAAACAAAGGTATGTAATTCAAACTGTGGTGGCATTACAGTGTGCTCTTGTTATCACTGCCACCGTCTTCCACAGGGGTCACCGTCTGACTTTGTGGTAAATGACAATAAAACAAAATATCACTGAAAAGGAACTGCAATAGGTAGTCCAGCACCAGACACTGTACATTGATCCATGAACACCAAGAACAGAAAGCAAACCTCAGCAGACCAGAGTTAGTGGCTCTCAAGCTGTCTGTTGCTTTGGCAGTTTTGGATCAGGAGGTGGTCTGACAAGAGAACAAACAGAACTTGCAGGACCTTGTACTGGCCTATGAATTTTCATTTACCAGCTGCTCTCCTGCTCAGTACTCCACAAGACAGCTGCCAGTCTGTCGAAATTGCTGTTAATTTTGTGGTTTGCTTTTTTCATTTATTTAGAAGTATTTATCTTTCTAATTCTCTAACCTATGTGTGCATTCTTTGTGCTTTCCCCTTGAGAGAGCTGAAGCTGTGCTGGCTCTACATGTCGGGAAAATAAACTCCCTGTGATCCTTCTAGGATCTGGTTCTTCTGTAACATCAAAACCTAAATTGCTTATTACTTTTTTTTGTGCTAGCAGAGAACCAGTTACTGTTACCTTGTAAATGTGGATTGTTTATGTACTCTGACCTTCCCTGTAAGAGCTTCTCTGTATTTATTTCCTCCGGAGTATTTCAAAGGAGTCTGTCCTTCTGCATGGTGGCTTCAGAGCTTCTTCTGAAAAAAATAAACATCTCTCTTCTGTTTGTTCTCATACACCACTCTCATTAATTTTCCCTCGACTTCCCAAGTATCTTTCAACTACTCCGTTTCAGTCACAAAATTTATGTGAAAAAAGGACAGATGAAGGGGCTTTTTCCTCTGGGAAAAATCAATCCTTGTGGAAAGTCTGAACAGTGGAATTGGCGGGGGGTGTGTGTGTGATTTTTGAATGATTATGGGGGAGGAAAATGAAAAGGAAACGAACACAGGTAAGCGCAGTGACATTTAAATTGCTTTAAACTTTAACTCATATAATATAGATTTTGACCACTAGAGGTCTGTATTTCCTATTTTAAAATAAGAGAATTGCTGTAATTTACACTCGAGTGCCATCACTTTTCAAAATATTCCCTTCTTTCAACATTAATTAAGACAGAATGAAAATGCAAAATACCCATCATTGAACTACTGCATTTATGGAAATATAATGTACCAGAGTGCACTACTTTCATTTTATTTTTACTATCTACTAGCTTCTATCTAATTTCCTCTATTCTACCACATTCCAGCTTTTGCTAATCTTCACTCAAATTCTTGCACTTGTAAGTCATAGAATAAGATCCTGATACTTTATTTTCCCAAATACATACACGTCTTAAACTCTCTAAAGTTTTTGAGCCAAATTAAGAATATTTTCAAAGAGACTAAACGTACAGTTTACTTTAACATGGCAGATGGGAAAACAGTGACACCTACTCATTCAAATAAAAGATTATTTTAAAACTAACTAGGCATGTCGTTAACCATATAGCTCTTTTTGCAAATATCAGACAGTTTTGAAAGAAGACATTTTATTGTTTAAACTGACACTTCAGAACTACTTTTTTTAAAAAAAAAACATTTAAGAGGGTTTTGGAAACTGAAAGATAACATGAGGCAAAATGTTTTGTTATCCAAATGGTGAGTATATTTAGTGAATTGCAAGTCATTTAATAATTTGAAAATGTAAGCATATTTAACACTTTTTACCCCAACCCTCGCTGCCACTTTTACTAATATGCTTGGGTTTGTCATTACCCCTTTGGACAGTGTCAGTGTATGATGGTGTTATTCTCTTTCAGATTATTTGTTTACCTAAACAGTTTCCTAATGCTTTTAAGGGCAAACAGCTGTTAATTCAGGTAGAGAAGAAAGGTTGCTAGTGTTACAATGACATTTATTTTCCTGAAAATAGTAGATTAGCAAATTAGAACCAAAAAAGTTTGCTATATGGTTCTGTGCCAGATAAGTAAGAGTGATTGGTGCCTTGTCCTGTATTTATGTCCAAGGGGTTATACAGTGTCAGTGCACCTCTACACAAGTCAGGGATGTTTGGGTACAAGCATACAATGTTTATATCTTGAAGCTGCTAAAAATAGGAGCACTTAGAGAGAATAAAAGTGATATATAGAGATAGAAAACCATCAAGTAGTTGGTTAGATTTAAAACAAGGAATAAAGAAATTCAATCTTGCACACTTATGCACTTTGTGTTAGAAATGGATGTGGCAAAAATTGGCATGACTGAAAGATCACTTCTAAACCCCTAATTTATGGGGCTGTGCAGTGATGAATAAAATTTTCCAAGTACGTTTTTGGGACATTAAATGCTAATATACTGCAGTGTAATATGTGACAATTTTTCTGTTCTTTTTAACAGCCTACAGTGTAATAACACACTGTTGTAATGTGAGCAGTTGCAGTGGTAGGGAAAGTTTGGACTATTGTTTGCATATACTCTCATAGTGCTTAGAGAGTCCAGAAACATTGGAAATAATTCTTCCTGCTACTTAGCTCTTTGGACAAAGTTAACTATACCAATTCCATCCTCTTGTATGCAGTTTTGTTCCAAGAAGCTGAGAAATCCTGATGTACATATTTCTCTAAAATTTTACTTTCAGATGTTAATGCCAAGAAAGGATTGCTCAACTTCACTAGAGTTTCCCAATCCCACTAGAATTTAGTGGGTTAGCAAATGCTAGCATAGCAATGATTAAGGGTTTTTGTAGTACAAAATTTGTTGACCGAGAGATCCACAGGGTACTCATTATAGTCAGCCAAAACTCTTAGGGTCGAGAGTAAGCCTAATTCCTTTAGTTTATAGATTTCATTTTTGGGATTCTCTAGCTTTAGGTTTCAAAGTAAACATTGATTTACATTGTTTTCTCTGCTGTTAAGGGGAGAGAAAACATTCTTGGATTCAATATGTGTTGAACTGTACTCCAGAACACTGTGAAGATGCAATGTATTGAATCTGTCATGGACAGTCAGTGATGTGGTGGTTTTAGACATTGCTGGTTCTGGCTTGACAGTGTACATGATACATCAGATCTTTTAGACTTTTCTTCCTAATTTTCTGGTCTCTCTCATTTTCATTCATCTGAGAAATCTGTTTTCTTTCTTTAACCATGGCTGCATGAATGTGTTGCAAACTCTGTGCTGTTTAATATGTCTTAGGTATTATATAGCCTTAAGAGATGTGAATATGAAATTAACCAGAGAGCAGTAACTTAAAACTGAAAAGATAATTAAATAGAGTAAAATTTATTTCGAGATTAATACTTCTATTTCAGTACCAAACTAAAACTATACATCAAAATGTTAAGCTTCAGAAACAATGATGTCTGAGAGATGAATCTCAATGTGTCCTGTCACTCGGTTCCTCTGTCTTGACAGGAATGAAGATCATATTTTCCTTATCTAGGTTACTAAACCTATAGCTGAACTACTTTTTAAATATGAAAATTAATTGTTACAGCAGAAGGCAGTCCCTGCTCTTGTTTATACCACAGGGTAAAGAATTGCCTCTTTTTGATATATCTAAGACTTTGAAATGAGGGCATTAACTACCATCATCAATCCAGCATGGATCTTTGCACCTCTGTTCTAGCCATTAGCTTTCCCAAAATTGAAGTTCGACACCCTTCTGGAAGATAAAAATGATCAATGATCAGGAGGTTAATCGAATGTCTGCTTCTCAGGGATGTGTCATCTCCTCATATTGCTAACAATGTCATTTACTGCACATTAGAAGATGGGAAAGAAAAAATAAAACTATTTCAGATCAAGGTAGGACTAGAATTTCTAGAGTTTTCAACATTAACACGATCAGATTTTTGAATGATGGCATAAGGACTATTTTAGCATAAATACACATTTTACTGCACAGTTATAACTTCAGATTTGATGCCCGGTTATGAAGTATCTTTAGGGTATTTGGAAATACCTGAAAGAGTCAATAGTTAACAAGAATTAAGCCATCAAGTCCCAGAATGAATAAAAATGAGATTAGTTTGAGCTGTGCAAGGTTATATGCTGCACGGTTACTTTCTCTGAGTGATAGTAAACGGATGCATTAATACATTTCCTTTATTGCAGTTGGAATTGCCTATATAAAATATAGTGTGCCCCATGTGAACATTTTTAATAAAAGAGAGAAATCAAATTCAGATTTGTTAAGTGCGAGTGAAATAATTTGATGAATTTTAAATTTCTATTCTGATAGCTTAGTTCCGTGGAATAAGAAGTTTTAAAGTTGTGGGTTTGTTTGTTTGTTTTTCAATTACAGAGCATTGCACATCCTACACAAACACACCATATAAGCTTCTACTGTGAAATCCTCCAATGTGAAAAGCAAGGGAATGTACATTAATTCTGGGCTTGATCCAGATCTGTATTTCAGCCTTATATTAAAAATGCTGTAGAGAGGCAAGAGAGAAAAAAATCCTTACTGAAATAAAAAGCACTGCTGAAAGTGAACCCTGTCATCCCCACTTCTAACAACAGAGTTCAGGTGCAGTGAGGAGGCATCTCACCTCCTTTCAGATCTTATATAAAATCACAGTATGACTTACTGGACATTTCATGTATCTATTAAATAATCTGTCCTTAAGGTTCTCTTCACTAAAACTTGTGGGTGCCTCCTTCAGTATGTGAAAAAATAGCAGCAAAAACAACTGCTCTTCCTTCCCTACTCATAGGAGAAATACTATTATATTACTGTGATTTCAAGTGTATAAAGCTTAATAAGGGGTTATAAGACATTGCTGTTTTGAGTATCACTAATCTTTGATCATTCTTATTTCTTGCTGGAGTGAACATTTGTGCATCCAGCACTCAATGGGGTTTTAAGTTGCACTCAGATCTTCTTAGTCAGTGGTTGCCCTGGTCCAGTTGAAGGCAGTTATTGCTTGGAGAATGGCCTTTGGTGGGGAATAAAGGCTTCTTCCACAAATTGCTATGAATGCAAGACGGAGCCTTTCCCTGCTATTGCTGTTCAGGGAAGAGATGATGTTTGGAGCACAACAGAGACATATCTAGGCAATTAGCTTGTTGTTTTGCTGGTTTGTAACAGTATTTGAATTTTTAAAGCCAATAGCTTCGGCTCTAGATGGAACCTGGAGGTCCCAATGTCTCCTTGCTTGCAAACTGTTACCCTGTTCCTGACTCCAGGACATGGGAGGATATGTCTATGTATGGGCTCCTTCTTTTTTTGCTGTTTCTGCAGCATATAAAATTCTAACACGTTGTTGAATTTTAATTTTAAACCTACAACATTAGAAATGTAGATCACTTAATATGGCTGTTGGCCAGAGCAATTTCTTCAACACAGATTCTTCTCCTACAGGGACGTGGTGCTACTCCCACGGGCAGCTGTGAGAAGCAACACGTACACTGTTCTCTCCTCTGGACTCCCCTGCCTCCCACCACGAAGACTCTCCTCCACACTCTCAGCTTTTATTAACTGAGATGAGTCCATGACAAAGGTAAATGGTTATATCTTTTGTTTACTATGGATAGCTGTATTGCCTTGTAATGTGTGTGAAATTAAATGCATTGGTCAGGAAACCTGGGCTGCATCTGCTTTTTCGTCCAGGAAGAAAAAAAAAAAAAAGTGGTAAACGACAAAACGTCTCTTAAATTCTGTTAAGAATGTAAAAATAATAAAATGGTGTATGTCATTAAATGATGGAAAGTAAGTATAATAATAGGGAAGTAGAAAAACCCCAAAACAATCAAATCACTATAGGCAGGTAAGGACTGCCTGTAGAATGGGTATTATAATCCAGTCTGAGAAAAGGAACCAGGTGAGGTCAGTAAATAGAAGCTTACCAGACTCTGGGTAAAAACAGGTAAAATTTATGTAAATTTAAACTCTTTGTTATATTAGTGGTTGTTAATAATTTAGCAGAAAAAGGGATTTTGTGCATCTAAATTAGAAATGATAATGTTCTAAAATGGTTAATGAATGAGTGATATGCCCATAGCAATATGCAATCACTGTCAGTACCTTCTCTGTTGCTGGCAGAGATGACAACAGAAAATGGAAAGGAAAGGCCAAAGCTGCAATTGTTTCCTCATGAACCAAACCACCTACTTTTGGGAGAAAAGAATTTTTCTTCATCTTTCACCTTTTTCTGTTTTACAGCTTTACTGCAAAAGACACAACTCAATCAGTGGTGTTACTAGTACAAATCTGCCAAAAGTGATGTTATAATTAGGTTTCTGTTGTTTCCCCTAAGCAAAAACATTTCTAGGAAGGTGGGTAGAGGACATAGCTAGTAACTTTGTAGACAAAGTCGGGAGGTGAAAGGACTTTGTGGCACTTCCAGTTAGTCCAAGTAGAGGCTTCCTTGCTTTGTCCCAGTAGTTTATTTGATTTAGAGACCACAGTGTCATTTGCCACTCTCCCAGAGTCATGTAACGTTTCTGTTAAGCCAGAAGATGCAGAGGCAAAAATTAACATTATGTATGCAGAATAGCTCATGTTGCATATTGCTATCTAAACAGACTTTCCCCCTCTAAAATGCTCTAATGAATCCCATTCCTGTTACTTTTCACCAATATGGTTGAAATGGGCAACAGAATCTTTTGCTCTGAGTAATGAAAACATCAACTGAAATACAAGCACACCTGCAGATGCAGCACCTCTATGTGGACACAGACATACCAATATCACTGAAGTGTCTGTCTCGTTAACTAAACCAACGAATATGGAAGCTTTATCACCGCAGTTCCAAATGCTTTTGATTTCCTTATAATTTCCCGCTAGTCAGTGTTATGGCTCTGAGGAAGGCAAACCTTGCACTGAACACTTTTTCCCTTTTGACTTCATGCTGAAAAATAGTGTTTGTCTTACTGAAGAAGCAAAGACAAATGTATTGTGGATTTCTGTGCAAGGAAATGGATGTTAGATTTCAACACCTTAGTTCAGAGGAAGCTTTGTCTTCCACATGTCATAATTCAGCAATCTGTAATAGGATTTGGTTCACTGTGTCAGACTGAGACACTTGATTAGTTTTCTTATAATATAATTAGTTTAGACATCCTTATAGTGCAAAAATATCACACAACGGCAATACCCCTCAGAAAAGACTTTTCTTCCTTAAATGAGAATGTTAAGAACAGCATGGAGGGAAAAGTTAAAAGATTAAAAGCAAAGGATCAGCATGGAGGCTTCCTAATGAATCCCTCATTAGGGTCAGAAAAAGGGAACCAAAGGGAGAAAGGAAAAAAAACCCACAGTATGAGTAATGGCCAAGTACAAGAGTTTATTCAGACAAAAAAAATCTTTTAAAATGGAAATGAAGCTAAGCCCAAGAGAAGTTTGTATTGTTGCAACTGTTAGTAAGTATAACACAGAAAACACAGAGGTCAATTGTGCTTTCACTTGCACAAAACTTCTGTAAAGGGCAGGTCATTATAAGGACTAGAAGAAAATTTGAGAAGCCATATATAAAAATAAGCAATGTATCTGTGATTTTTGTATAAGTCAACTGGACTAGTGAGTTTCTAAGGGGTTAATCAAAGAGAAGGAAAGGTCAAACACAGACACCTTAATCCATGTCAGTGTGAAAGGTATTATCACCCATGGAAAAACGAGTCTATGATCCTTAGTGCTTTGTCTGGAAGGTGGTACACTTAATAGAATGATACCAAAATAGATGTTCTGCCAAATTTGTACAGCTTGTTTCCTGTTTTCTTCCAAAGTAAAATTTATTGCTCTATTTTGGAAATGAAATTAATTGGTGAACTCTCTTTGCTGTCCTGAGATGTTCCTCGTGGGTGCTGAGGACCAGACACAGAGGCAGCAAAACAAAGGCAGCTGTTACAGCTGGAGTGAGCTAAGCTATGATGCTGTGAGTCAGTGCATCCTCAAGGAAGTGCAGTCCTGGTTCTCAAGCAGACACAACTGCACAGGAGCGTGGAAAGGGTAGAGCTGTGCTCTCCCAAAGTCACTACATGAACTCTGCTTCAAAGCAAAGAAAACTCCTGTGCAAATCCTTGGATGTCTGGCTGTCCTGTGCTGACATGACTTTTTTGGATGGTATGTTCTAGAACATGGAGCAGCATCACAACATTTATTTGAAGGCAAAATCTTTTTGAACCCTTTTTCTTTCAAGTGCTTTTTAGGATAGGTAAGGAATTATTTTTTTACCTGATTTGAGAAAAACTGTAATCATCTAATCATGGGAAGCTGCTAATAACAAAACTAGGAGGAAACAATAAAGACAGAAATCCAACAGCAGAACTTTGAAAGCACATGTTGATTCTTTGCCCACGCCTTCAATTTCTGACTGTTGTACATCAAGAGCCTGAGCAACTCCAATTGTAGCAGACTAACTCCCCTTCGCAGGGGGAGAAAGTAAAATTGTATAAACTTTTAGGCTTGGGCAACAAGAATGAAGGGAGAATGGAGAAAAGATGAAAACAAACAGGAGTTTATAAAGAAAAAGATGAAAAGGCAACATTCATCCTATAAGCTTAGATTGGGAGGGGCATGCATGATTTCTCAATAAACAAGCTCTGGCTGCATTTTTGTACCTCATGTGCTGCCTGCCTGAAGCAAAGGCCATGGCTGGGCTGTGCTGAAGCAAAGGAGGGTTAAATGGAAGGTAACTGCCAACAGAACATTTTTAGAGAAGTTAACTAGTGCATTTTTCTCCTTGCATAAGCCCCCCAAACATGAAAGTACAGCTGTTCAGTGGTTTTCTGGAATGTTTTACTACTTGATGGGTCCCTCTGAGCTAGAAAAGCTGAGGCACAGCATTCTTGTTCAGTCTGTTTTCAGAAAACAGAGTGGATTCAGGAATTTCCTAATTCTGTTCCTATACTTCATCTACTGATTATTAGATTCCACTAGCCAAGGATTCATTAGTAACTCACAAACCCGAATGACCCAGAAGTAAAGAAAGGAATAGGTGAATTAGCTGAAATTAGGAGTTTCATTAAATCATTCCTTTTTTGTGGCCATAGCCCCAGTTATAGCTTTCACATCAAGCAGTGAAATACTGTCTAAATATTGACCCTGCCCAAATTCAGTACTAGTTTCTTTAGATATTGCCCATTACCTTTTGCTGCAGCCTGCTTTTTGACTTGTCTTCAATCATGCCACTCACGGATGCATTGCCAATCTGATCTTACTGTCCTGCTGTGAGGTCGTCTCGAGTTATTACCCGATTTCTGTGCCTACAAGAGAAATGCTACTCAACTACAATAGAAAGGGATAAACACCACAAATAGTAACCAAGCATTCTAGCTAGCGTTGTGATATAGTGAATACCTGGTCAGTTTTGCTATCAAACAAACCCCAAATGGAATGAAAATTGTAAAAGACACCTGATAGGCCAAAGTATGTAGTTCTTTCACATAATGGTGCAACAGAGAATACTAGCAGCATGTCATTTGGAGCATATTTTCCCATCCTTACTTGCAATTCACTTGAAAGCTCAGAGTAATTTTAGTATAATCCATCATTTATCTGAAGATGAGACCATAAATGATTAGACCAGCAAGTCTATTTCATTTGTGCTTTGTCTCAAAGAATCACAGTTGTTAGGACTTGCAGTCAAGATAACCTCAATTCATCTGTTTGTTACAGCTGAGGTAAAAAAAATAAGTACAAGTATCATAACTGCCCTTGTTTGTCCAATTTGTTAAATTCCCCCAAATGTTCAAAAGTGACAAAGATTCTTCTATGGTACATCTGGCAATTATATTTTTTTTGTTGGTGAAGGGTAAGTTTTAGAAGAGGGTACAGAACATGGTATGAGTGCTCTAAATAGAAGCGCACTGTCTAGTGGTGAAAGTGATCTTAAGAGAAAAATTTGTTGCTCTAAAGGAAACTAAAATAAATACTGTCATTAGCAAAAGCTTACTGGCTTGCTTTTCACTACAGGGTGTTTAGGATCAGAAGAAGGAGACAGAAAATGATACTGCGATTAGTAACTTTCTTATATACAGCTGCAATTGCACTGACAGCCGTTCTGCTGGAGGCTTTCTGTTCTTCAGGCTGCAGGGCTTTGGCCTCATGAGGTCTGTACATCTTTAAACTCTAAGGGTACATTCGGCTGTCACCTACTCAAACTCTCCAATGTATTTGACCTCACCTTGTGTTTACATGCAAAAATTTTAACTTTGCATCAAAGTTAATCCCAGTTAAGTAGCTGAGGTTCAATTCTCAGCAACAGCTACTTCTTTATTCCTGTTGGTGTTATGGAAACTGATCCTACAATAGTGAAAAGAACAATGCAAGTCTTCCCTCCACTTTCCCCTCTCTTCATAAGTGATCCACGTTTTACATTCTGTTTTCAGAATACCATGAGATTTCTAAAAATTTTTCTTTGTGATGTTCTACCATTTTTCCTTACCTGAGTTCTCAAGCATGATCCTAACAAGGCAGAGACTGACTTCTTAAGAATACCACAGTCACCCTTAGGACTAACTGTCCAAAAATCTGAACTGCTATCCAAGAACACCTCAAAATTCTTAATTAATATTTGAGAGGAACACGTGGTGAAACACAACATCTGAGTCACTACATTTCTGATGGAAGTATTGCACGACTGAGAGTATGAGTCACAAGCATTGGCAGTAAGTTAGAGGAGGCTTGAAAACTGAACCAAGGTTACCCAAAGGCTGGAGGTTTAGCTAAAAATGTAATGGAGCCTCCAGTACAAGTAGACTGCAGTGGGTCTGCAGTGGCCAGGCTGTAGCCTGACCCACTCCTGCCAGCTGTAAACTCTCAATCTTACCGTGCTCGCAACTCTGAAAAGATTCCGAGCTTACGCTTCCCTTTCTGGAGAGAGCTTATGGCTGCTGCGTTGCCAGCGTTACTGCCACAAGCAGATGAGGGTGTATTTTGCTTTGCTGTCCCATCCCTCCCCTGACTTGGCCATTTGGCCATTTTCCTTCCTGTGTCTGATACACAGCCCAAGCAGATCTGTTTGTAGGCTGATGAATCTGGATAATCCATTTCCCCATTTCTCACCATTAGATATAACATATCCAAATTAAATTTTAGTTGATTTCTCCTCTTATTGAGGTGGTCTCCTGGAAGAGAATCATTAAATTCAGGAAAAAAAAAAAAGGCATAAGATTAACCCTCTAATGCAAGGCTGACATAGTATTTGATTAAAGTAATGCATAAGTACCCATGTTCTCTATCCACGTCAAGACCAAATATGACCTTTTATGAACTCACCCAGGTAGAAAAGGAGACCTGAGGTACAGGGAACAGATACATGCAAACCACTGAAACAATTAGATGCTTCTCACAGCATAATTAGAAGCTCTAAAATTTGGGCAGCAATAGCCCCAGGAAAGATTATGAATACTACTGGTGACACTAATAGCTTCTGGACTACAAGAAGGTCCAGAGGAAAAGGAAATGTAGTGAGCAAATTGGAGTGACGTATGACTGCTTAAAATAGTTTCAACTAATATTATACCCTTGCATATACACGATTTTAACTAGGACAGTGTAATGAGAGTTTGTAATTTATGTAACCATAAATTAGCATATTAATTATTGTGACTGTGTGACTGTGGTAAGGAACAATAGGCAGTGCCAGAGAAAAGGACTATCATCTAAATATACTTCTTTAACAAATATGGAGGAGAAAATTACCACACTCTAGAAAACTTAGAAGTAGAAAAATGCGGTGCCCATTATCTGAAATATTTTTTTAATGGGCATTAGCTCTGACACTTACTTCCATGTCAGTCCATGCATTTCTAGAAAGTGTAAATAAACCACCGTGTTTACATTCTGCATCTGCTTCTGTTTTTATAGTACAACAAATAATTAAATGAGATACATTTTCTGATATTTAATACAATTAAGGATAATATTATTCATTCAGCAGGTAACACAAATACAATCATGCATCTTCTCATTCTAAGCAGACTGTAAAAAGCAGGTTGTTGTGATGTTTGAAACTGAAAGGCAGCACTCTCCTCACTTCTGCAGTGCTGTGGTTACTGGCACTTCAGGCTGGTTATTTGCTGCCTTTGAAACCAGTAACTCCTGGCTGCAGTTTGCACATGCTGTCCAATCCAAGCAAGGCACT
Source organism: Grallaria varia (assembly GCA_013396735.1). Lineage (NCBI taxonomy): Eukaryota > Metazoa > Chordata > Aves > Passeriformes > Formicariidae > Grallaria > Grallaria varia. The sequence continues at coordinate 949,025 of VWZG01003107.1, forward strand.
GTTTTGAAGCAGAAGGCAGGACACCTTACACCATCAGAAATGGGTGCACTTCTGCTCTCCCCCAGTGTGAAAATTACCTCTGTTTCCATGTATTACTATGACAAAAGTAAGGGCAGAATGAAACCAGCTATATTAAAATTTAATGATAAACATGACTTCTCTTACTGTACAGGACCACTCTGCTTTCCCAGTTTAGCAACATAAACTAGGAAGCACTCAATAACCATAACTGATTTTTCTCTGTTATGTAGTTCAAGTTGTAGAGAGGAAAAGTGTACAGAGATACCACATTCATGCTGGAAAGGTACGTACCTGAAATTCTTAATACACGAGCAAAAGCTTAATTTGTAGGCACTTCATATTTTTGAAAGATGCTGTAATTTAAAAGATTATGCTGGCAATAAGCAAAATGGACTGCCATAGTTAGGAGTATGAAACATTTGTCTGACACTAAAACAGACCTAAAAGAGCCTTTCTACATCATCATGGTAATTACCTGCTTCAGGCCATACTTAATCCTCCTATTCAGATAAAAATCTAATCATGTTAGCACTGTGTGTTCATGCAAGTGAAAAGAGAAGATGCCTCCTTTAAACAAAAAAACCCTCTTGACCAAAATCTTGTGATTTTACTGAGCCCACTTACTAGTTTGTCCCATACTATGCAACACAACACAATCAAAACAGAGTACTGCTACTTTTGGAAGTGAAGGAAATTTACAGCAACCTGTTGCATGCTCTGGGCAGAATCCTGCTGTCGCTTATTGCCATACATCTCATTAATTCTAGGGGCTTTGCAGAATTACAGAAATAGGTGTAAATGAATGCTGCAATTGTATTTCTTGTATGCATCTTGATCTGACTGACTTAGTTACTGATACACCAGTTGACTTACTGGGAAGAATACAGGGCTTGTGCCTACAAATAACTGGTAACATTGTGTTTTAATGAATGGAGAGTGGAAGGGCAGTAGATAAGTTACAGGATGTCACCTGAACTTATGGAAGAACTCTAGTCCAGCGTGAATCCAAAAAGTTTGGGAAATGACTGATGTCAGAAAAAAAGAAAAAAGAAAAAAAAAAGGAGGGGGAGAGGGAGCATTTTAGCTTTCACTAACTAGAATTTGATCTGTGTTTGTAGGTCCCTCCAAGGATTTTTCTGTAGAAAAAGGATAAATCTGGTTATGGAGAGTGTACGCTACACAATTTTGATGAAACCTGCTGACTGGTGGAAGTTGCATTGCCTGCCAGACTGAGAAAGTGAACTGTTTGCACAAGTCTCAAAAATTACGAGCATCACTTTTGGTGAGTTCTGATTCCTTTCTATCATGAGCGTAGCACAGTAATAAAAATGTAATTGCTCATCTCATCTTGACCAGAGGTAAGGGGGCTGCTTTCTGTAGGCTGATGGGATGAGCGGTGATGGTGCGGCGGTGCCATTACTGCTGCGAGCGCTGCGCCTTCTGCCACAGGCTGCCTTTGCTTTCTCTCCAAACTGCCGCCAAGACACGAGCGCTCACACGCGGCACGGCTGTGAGCCCGTGGGACGCTCCGTCATCTCCCAGATTATGTCGGGCGGGTTTGGCAAGCCAGGGCACAGGGCTTAAGCTGCCTGCGCTGTGTCCGGGACTGAGCCTTCCCGTGCCATCCAAACCAAGTATAAATCCCGTGGGAGGCTGTGCCGCAAGGCACGAACGCCCTCCTTCCCCCGGGGCGAAGGTGCGGGGCACAGCCCGCGCAGGGGCCCCGGACGCTCGCGCTTACCTGGGCTCGGCAGCGCTCACCGCACCGGGCTGGGCTCTGCTGGGCTCTGCTGGGCTTTGCTGGGCTCTGCTCCGCTGGGCTGGGCTGGTGTCCGGGCGCTCATCCCGCCGGCCGCGCCGCTCCTCCCGCTCCTCCCGCGGCCCCTGCGTTTATAGCGAGGGGCGTTGCGGCGCAGCCCCGCTCGCCCGCTGCTCTCCCCACCCATCTCCCGGGACGGAGCCCTCGCACCCGACTCCTTCCAACTTTCTATCCTACTTTCCCACCCTCTGTCACGCCCGCAGCCGGACCGCCCCGCGCCGGCAGGGGCGGGCAGGGGACAGCAGCGGGGGACATCCCCGGCAGGGGCGGGCAGGGGACAGCGGCAGGGGACATCCCCGGCAGGGGCGGGCAGGGGACAGCGGCAGGGGACATCCCCGGCAGGGGCGGGCAGGGGACAGCGGCAGGGGACATCCCCGGCAGGGGCGGGCAGGGGACATCCCCGGCAGGACGGGGATGTGGCGGCCCCGGCAGCTGGAGCAGGGCAGAGCCAGCGCCGGGGCCCCGGGAGCGCTGCGGGGGCTGCGGGGATGGGGTCAGCACCGCGCATGAGGTGCCTCTCCCTCCCTTCGCCTCCAACTTTCTGATTGTGAAGGGCTCCGAGTGGCTCACAAACATTTCCAGTTTCTTTAGGACTCTCCCGGGCCGCCTTGTGAGCACCACTGAAATGTTCCGATCGTCACTAATGAAGTTGCAATGAATGTCTGAGTGCTATAAGAAGTCTGGCAAACTGTATTCCTTGGGAGTAGAAGGGAGAGGAAACAGGTATGTTAACCCCCATTGGAATGCAGTCCTAGGAGGACTCTTCATGTCACTGTTGTAATTTAAAAAAACGATTTTGTGTACAAGGGATTTTGCTTGTTTCTCTCTTCATCTGGTAAATAGGACGGGGAACAATTTCTCAGGCAGGATTTCTGAGACGGTTGTGCTCATCAAGAGCAGGATTTCAGGAGTTATATTTCATTTTAGGGTCATCACACCTCAATTATGGACAGATCTGAAGCTTCCAGTGGGAGCTGCACAACTGCAGATTGCTTCCTAACCTTTCCATACGCACAGTGTGTTTTTGAAGGGCCTCTTAAGAAAGGCATGACCTAGGATGGCAATGTCCTTCAAAGACTGGCAGCATAACTTTAGTGTGTCTAAGAGCAATTAGGATCTACTTAGTGGTAGTGGTAGGAGAAGCAAATCAAGAGGAAATATTTGGATTCTGCAGTAATAACAACTTGCTTTTCAGCATCTGCACATGTACAATCACTAAGGTCTTGTCTGGCTATAATTTGTTTTTGGAAGCCTGTTAGCTAAATCAGAAGTTCAGACAGAAATGCAGACCTGTGGCACGTTACACAAACTCATGTTCCAGACTGTGTCTGATGGGTCATGAATGTGTTACATGGAGCCCTTAATTCACCTGTGACATAATCTCTTGCCTTGATCTTATTTACATCATGAAAAGAAAAATCATCTGCATTCCCATGGGAACAGCAGTCAGGATGGAAGCAGTCTATAGTGGCAGCATGGTGCCCTCCTGCCACTTGGGGATTTTGTAATTGGCTTCTTCTCTGAAGAGATCATGCTGAGAGATCATCTAATGATGAACCGTGTGCATGTTCACAGATGTGCCATGACAGGGACTAGAAGCCACTTGCTAGTAAGGCAGGTGAGGCCTCTGCAGTGCCTGAAGCTACAGCAGCGTGCTCTGTTATTGCCATATATGCTGTTGGTTGTATTACATGGAGCTTGTGACATATGGGACACATTTATTCTGTCCAAACAATTTTTGTACGTGTGTGGCTGGTGACCAAACTCTCCTGAGTAACAATGAATTCGGCAGTTACTGCCCAATTTTGCCCCATTCTGTTCTATGGTACAACCTGCTGGATGGAGCTGATGGGAAGGAGGCCTCCGTAAAATGGCACCTGGAGGTCTTTCAGTTCTCATAGAGCTAAAGGAACCATGACAAAATCCCAATGCCAGCATCAAACACTGGCAACTTAGGCTCACAAAATGCCCCTGCTATGTCTGAATCACTGCCTGGGATCAGTTGTTGCCTGTATTAAATTCCATCATCTCTTCTCTTCAGGAAAAGGATGGGGGAAGTAGATTACTGTATTTTTAACCAGAATAAAATGAAAAAAAACCCCACAACAACTTCTTTTTCAATTGGATTCTTTTTTAAAAGATGCATGTAAAATTGAATTTGGGTCTGTATCTCTTTGCTGAGTTCAGTCCATCTCTGGTGCATGTACACAAGAGAGATGTAATTTAATGTAATTTTGGGAAAATCTCTTCACTACCAGCAGTTTTGTGTCTGGAATCCCAATGACAGAATTGCAACATGATAAGAACTGCAACATGCACTCACTGTAAAAATGTGATTTACAGGAACATCCAGTGAATAATAGACTTGATGACTAGAATCCTGTTTTCATTGAACTGCTGTAAATAAAGAGGCTTCTTCCCACCAGAATTGATTGAGGTGTCTATAATGTGGAAAGGGTTTCAGGGAGCAGGTTTCATTCTACTGCTTCTGTTAGAACAAAGAGCTATCATTAAGAAGGTGACTGGACTGGGCAATTTGATTGCTATGAAATCAAAAAAATAGCTCTTCTAATAGCAATATTTATTAAAATGATGAGCACTGTGGTGCGAATAAATAGTTTAAAACAAATCTGCACTGAGAACTCAAAATCACATTGCCTTTAACACCCTCTTTTTTTTTTTTTTTTTTCAGTAATGCATTTTGAATTATTCACATCTGAACCTTTTGGCAGTGTTTCTTTTTACATTTTCCAGATTTTTTTTTTCATTCTTCAAGAATGGGAAGTACAAAATTATTTTCTTTGTTGAAAGTTGATGTTCTTTACATAGATCCCTATGCCTCTGGACATCAAGAGCCAGGCTCAGGAAAGCATCACAGGTTGCAAGATTTGTGTCATGCTGTTTCTATTCTCTGTCTTATTGTGTATGTATTTTGATACATTTTCCCACTGTTGATTCTTTCAGGAAACGTACTGGACTTTCACACAGAGAACATACCCGTGCATTTGTTTAGAAGAAAATCAGTAATTCAGAGGTGGGTCTCTGCCTGTACCAGAAACCTGGACAATCTAATGTGAGTAAAGATGATGATTTCCCTGAAGATAGGAAACCTTACAAATGCCTAATATTTTTTAGGAACACTTCTTATCAAAAAACTCTCTTGTTGCCATAGTGAGTATTCCAGTCCTATCCTGTTTATATATATGTAAACATTTTCTGAAAAAAAAGGACCAAGAATTGATCCCAAGTCAATTCATCCAATATTTCGAATTTTTTATCCACTTTTGTCAGTGATGAACTGTGTTTTCAGTGTGTTCCCTTCTATCATGTCTATTACAAATGAAAGTTAATGGAAAACCATAAGGAAAGAAAATTTTGGAAAAAGTTGCTTTTGTAATTCTCACTATCTCCCTCTTGATTCCAAACTTGTTCAGCTGTAGGAAAAATGTTAGCTTATGCTGTAGGAATAGGAATGTGTATTACTGTTGTCATCCACCCTTTATTTTGATAAGACTGTCAGAGTATTATCTGTTTGTGTATGTGAGAGGAGAGAGCAGGAGAGGCAAAAATGTCTTTTGGGGCAAGTGAGGGAGGTCATTTGCAGACTTTGAGTAGCAGTGGTGTTGATATCCACAAGGTCTGCCTCTCCAGAGCTATGGAAATTTACATTATTGGTTTTTTTCTGATGAGGTCTGTGAACAATTAAGATAGTTAATCTCTTTGCAGGAAGCTATATGCTTCTAGTCTTCCTCAGCTTGTATGCTTTAATTGTATCCCTTATAATCATCATAGCATACAGCAAAAGGGGAGGCTGGAAAATAGGAAGACTCTGAGGAAGCCAAGGTTTCAAATCCTAGCATTTCCACAACACTTTAAAGTCTGACTGGTTTTATTCAGATAGAGAAATAGTATATTTTTTTTTAAACTTCTGCTATGTTCTAAGCTGAACTGAATGAGAAGTGTGTAGCATCCTCATTTTCTAAAGTTTATTAAATAGGGCAAATATGTATGTATTTTTGTATCTAGAGTTGGTTATGCTGGATCATTAGTTTGACAACAGCAGCAACCTCTTTGGGGGTTTGGACTGCTGAATTCAGTGTCAGATACAACGTGCAATGGGCTTGGGGTGCAGGGGCTGCTGAGCAAGGGACCAGCAAAGCCAGGCTGGCTGCCTTCTGGGGCTGCAACCGCAGCGCGGCTGCTCCAGACCTGCGGGTATAGTGAGTGTTCTGTGTCCAGCCCTGCATCCAGCCCTGACTAGCTCCATGTCCAGCCCTGCATCCAGCCCTGACTAGCTCCATGTCCAGCCTTGCATCCAGCCCTGTGTCCAGCCCTGCATGGGCAGCTCCCTGCTAATGGGGAAGTAAAATTAGGCGGCCCTATGGGCAGGGAAGGGCTGGAATCAGACTCTCTATTTGTAGAGTAAATCTATGCTCGATGAAACTGTCAGGTCATCAGATTAATGCAAAAGCCTGGCCCCTCTCCCAGAGCTCTTTCAGTGACAGAAGGAGGCCAGCTACCTCAGCACAAACTTTGTGTCCCCCTGTAGATGTTACTGGAGCTCCCAGTGGGCTGAGAGGATCTGTAGGGAGCAGAAGTGGCAGAGCCATGTCACTTCCTCCCTGTTCTAAGAAGTGGATGACAGACACCAGCCTGTTTTTGAGGCAGGGATCGTGCACAGCAGCAAGTGCTGGGAAGCAAGACCTGAGCCAGACTATCCCAGACATTGGCAAGGCAGCCCCCAGGGCTGGGCTGGGCTCCCTGAACTGTGCTCACACTGCTCTGCAGTCCACAGCATCAGGGAACCATAGTCAGGTCTTTCAGAAAATAACTGTAAACAATTATAATTTGTGAGATATTACCTTCTGAAGACTTTTTAGGACTTTTCAAGCAAATTAACTTAATGTCATGAGCTCTTAAGAAAGCCTTCAAAGAAGAGGCTGGATTTTCCGCTCACGTGCTACTCCATGTTTATAGTCACAGGAGCTATTGCTGGACTGGCAGTTCCAAAAAGCACATATCAGTCTTCCTGCGTGGGCAAAATCTGTGTCCAAACTGGGTGCAAAGTAGACCCTGGTTTGCTGGATTTGTTGTTGAGTTTAATATTAAAGCAGACAGTGATAAGGGGGTTTTTAAGTGTATCATGTATTTCCTTCCTGTATGTCCTTTCTCTTCTTTACCTTTCTCATTTCTATTGTGTTCTTGTCTAAAATGTTTGTTTGTTTAAATGAATGAAGAGCCTTCTTGATAAGGAGCCTTTTATTCTGCTCACACAGCCTTTCACTTGACTGTGTCAGGGAGTGCCAAGAAGAGCCATTTTTGGAGTAGCTGCAAGAAATGTGAGGCTGGGGTAAAAGTGTGCCACTTGTAAGGAGTCAGGTATTTGGGGTCCTGTATTTATCAAACACATTGCTATGCATTTGAAAATCAACCCTTTCCCCTCAGACTTACAGGCTTTACTTTTTAATAGTCTTTTTATTCCAGACACATATATCGATTAGCTTTGGTTTGCCATTTAAATCTGGCCTGTGAATGTTTGCCCCTTCTGCGTGATTGTGTCCATGTTCTTTCTGGGAACTGGCAGCAAAATGTTATACTTTAAATGTGTTTTCTAAAGTGATGCCTGCCATTAAATATAATATTACACAGATCATGCCATTCAAAAGAATATTTTTACAAAATTCAGCACAGGACAAGTGAACACTCAATGTGATTGTGATCCAAAAGTCTGAGAAGTTTGGCTCCCAGTTTTATCACTGACTGCCATGTCCGTCTGAGATTCAGCTCTGATCTCCAATGCCAAACTGGTGTTTCAGTTGAGACAAAGGCAGAATTTGAGCAAATGGATTATTCCTGTGAAAGGAATCATGTTTGAATTCCTTAGAGCTGGAAGCAGTGATGGCAGCAGTGAAGTACGTTCGGACAGGCTGTGATTTGTTCTCAATATGTGACGCTACGTGTGAACTGAATTGAGTACTGTTAGTGGGGAACACGTAGCCCTACATTTACTCTTCCTTTGAGTAAATTCATCTCATTCGAAGCAAACTTTATGAAAAACTATGTTTAGGGTAGAAGAGAGTTAAAATTTCAAAGGGGCATATTAAATACTAAAATAAAGAAATCTAAGTTATAAAATTTGTGGCTACTGTGTTTGTGGTTCTTTTATTGTGCAGTAGAAAGGATAGTTTAGGCACTTTCTGTTGACACATTAATGACATAAGGCTCTTGTAGGTCATAAGAACTGTCCCATTTAATTTTTAACTGATCATAAAATTATCAGTTTCTGGAAAAGGCTGTGGTTATGGTAAAGGAAGATGTTTGCATTGCTTAATTGTCTCCGAAAAATGGGTGTGGACTAATGTGTAATTAGTAATTTTTAAAAGGTCTTTTCTCAAAACAACAAACAAGACTTCCCATTGTGATAAACTTAAATACAGTATGTATTCATAAAACCCCACTTACACTTTCCAACAAGAGGAGAAACAGAAATTGGGGTTTGAGCTGGCCTCTACTTCTTGTTGAACATAATAATTGTGATTAAAATTTAATGGAGATTGTGCAGTGCTATCAGTAATAATTACTATCTGAAAAACTCTTCCTCCAGCCTAACTGTGGAAAGACCTAGAAGTCAGTTTTTACTTCTGAAATTTTGTAAATTTACCAAGAATTACAGCTATAAGACCTTCCTGACATTTTAAACCATGTTCTTCAAGGTATGGAGAAGCGCAAATAGATGGGTTTTCCTCTCTGTGCAAATTGTTTAGAGAAAACACTATTTTCTAGTTGGCAGGGAGTTTTGCTGTTTCTGAACAAGAAATGTAACCAACAGGAGAGTAAAAGATGGTATTTTTAACACAGTTACTGAGCAGTGTCTTGCTTCTCTACTCAAAACCATAAGTCTTCTCCCTTCTCAACAGAGCAGTTAAGAGTGGGGATAATAATTATTGTAGCTGTGGCTGAACACCCAGTTGTTCCAGGCACATATTGCTCATCAGCCTAACCGTGCCCAGTTCCTGTGGGCAGTCAGGGCAGAAGTACTATTATCACCACCTTGGAGGGGAATTAGGCCATTTAATCACTTGGTAACTTGCTGGAAATCCTCAGGAAGCTTATGGCAAAGTGAAAATTCAATCTCCTTACTGCCTCAGCTGCAGAGCAGTGCTGTCTGCAAAGCACTGTGGCCTGAGAATCACCACTTTCTAATCAAGTTATTATAAATGAGAGCAAACATTTTATAAAGTAAGATAAAAAACGGCTAAATTCCAATACTCACCAGGCTGGTAATGTTAAAAACAGCTGCAAGGTTCCAAGTATGGGGTAGTACCTGATCTACTGGTGACATAACCCTTCCTTCAAAATCTGTCACTTCAATCAAAATCTAATCAAAGTGCCCAGTATGCTGCTGAGAAGGTGTGTATGAGCTACAGAACCGGGGAGCTTGGCCCTTCCTGCCTTCTGTCACTACTTACACCTCTGTATGGACTCAGTATAAAGGCTTGGCAGAGCAAAAACTGGAGGCAGCTAATACCCAATGCAAACATGTATAAATGGCTAGAAGATGGGAGCTGCTTTTTTTTTCAGGAATTCCCCACATTTCAACATGTGTCTTTGTCCTGAACTGGAGAAAATAATTGGCCTCTTGTGAAGGGAGAAGTTTGGAAAAGACAGGCCTAGAATTGATATAAATGGTGATAGTTTAAATCTTATACATATTGTGGTAAATATAATATACTGTAGTAAACTATGTCACTAGGACAATATGAAAACTAAGGAATATTTATATTCATCATCCTGGCTCGGCTTCGCGAACGAAGATTTGGGAAGGGCTCTAGCCACGCTTGCTGCAAGCGCGCTGATGGCTAAAGAGGCCGATGCGAGATAGGCATTTTGCCTATCTCGCCTAATATTTATATTATTGAAAGCATATAATTACATCATTAAAGCATCTTTCCTGATTAGAATGATTCTATCATTTTATGAAGAGAACTAATGAGAATTTCTTTTTTAGCCTTTCAGTGCATGTGAAATATTTGCTTAAACAGAAGGGTACTAATATAAAAATATGAACTTTGAATAATCACCTTGGCTCAATAACATCTTTTTTGAAGATGTTTTTTTCTATTCTAACTCCTGTGAATAACTTAACAAGTATTCTTGCTGTATCACCATCTGCAATACAAAAGCCATATTCTCTGCATATTTGATTGGTGTTTACAAATTAATTTTCCCCAAACCTATGAATCTATAACAGCTTGCAATTTTCAAACACTCCACCAGTTTGAAGTGTTTGCATTGGAACCAGCACTTTGGTTTTCATCCAAATTTCATAGCATAAAATCCCCCAGAGATTCACAGATTTACACATTCTGTGTGCATTTGGAAGTCTCTCCGTTGTGGAACTGGCAGAGCAAGTGTGTGAAGAGGCTGTGGCAGAGCTGCCAACTCCTGTGTCAGCCCCCATGGGAGCTCCCCTCTCTTACCTGCCAGAGCTCTGCGCTGGGGGCCTGTGACTAAGGGCAATGACTCTTCTGCTGGGCTTTTTCTCGCTGCCCCCCTACTCAGTACATCCCACAGAGGATGGAGGGCAGGCAGAAACACTGTGGGACTGCGTAAGAAACATGGGGAAGTGATGCTGGGGCAGAGGGTAGGGGTGATGAGTCTAATTAATGGGGCTAACTAACTCCTTGGAGTCATTGTGTTTCACAGTTAATGTCTTGAAGAGATAGTTATTTGTGCTAATTTTGTTTTTTAATGGTGCAAAGGATCGGGACATACCTCTGTATGATTGCATATGATTTAACAGTCTAATTTAGGTGGCTGCTTTTTTCGTTTAAATCTTGGCCAGCCCACACTGTCATCCTGACTTGCAAGCCATTGTCTGAGTGCTCTGAGGCAGCCTGGCCAGGCCAGGGTGTGCCTTTGGCACTCTGATTTCATGGCTTTCAGATGTTATCTGTTTGCATTGTGTATTTTGGGAGCTGGATTGTTTATCCAGACCTTGACTATTTTTCAAAAAAGTAAAAGTAGTTCCTAAGCAACCTTAATGAATGGTAAGACCATGTTAGTTTGTTTATAATTTGGATGACTAGCTTGTTTATGGTGATTTGTTTATTGCAAGAGGCTGGCTTAGCTTATTAGCAGTGAGCTATGTAAATATGAGAATGAGAACAACAAACCACCAGAGGATCACAGAATGGTTATCAGGGTTTTTTTTTGTTTTCATTTAGAGTGTTTCTATTGATTAGGTTTATATTGTGAAGTTTTTAACACCAAAGAGTAGCATTTAGAATGCTTTGCTCTTTAGAAAATAGGAATACATGTGGTGAATGACAAGTTTCCTAAAGACTTTCTTTTAGTGCATCTATAAAGAAACACAAAAATGTATAGACATGTAGCCATATCTATATAAACTTACCGATATTCTCTGTACACTTACATGACCATATCTAAAAAGGCATGCTGTGTGTTAGAACTGTCATTCAAAATTTTTTCTCTGAAGTACAGTTCTGCATTTTTGTGGTTTTCCTTTATTAAAAGGACCTTGGATTACTAGGTTTAGGAAGAAAACTGGTCATAATGACTGATGTTCTTAATTTTCTTCTCTGAAAGGGTCAGGATTATCCTGTGTTATGCAGTCAGCTATCATTAGATATTGAAATCATCTAATGAGTGTTGAAATGTTGCTAAAATCAAAATACCAGTAGAGACATACAAATCCTTTTAGAAAAGTACAGGATGAAATACTTGTGCTTCCTACAGGTGGTCAGGGACTAAGGCTGTATTTATGAACACATTTAATCTTTAAAGTAAATTTATGGAAGTCTGGGAAACAAAATGTGTTGTTGTCATTACCAGTTTATATTCATCCCACAGTATGTTTTCCTGACCAATCTGCAAGCATTTGGATACGATTTCTGAAGGATGAGCTGACACAACCCAGCTGGAACAATGTTGTACCACTGAAGGAATGTGGAGTGCTTTGAATAATTGGTTAAAAACATGCTTATTACCTCCCTGTTGTGACATGTTAACTCTAAAACAGCACACAGAAATCTTAGTGAATTGATACTACCCTATAAACCTCTGTTCGGAAGCGACAGGTACATGTCTTTGCTCATGTTTCAATACACTCTTTATAGGTATCAAGATGCTTTTCAAGAAATATTATTTCTTTTGCAGTATTTGGGATTTACCTCTGCACACAGGGTTATAACCACAAGAGATTTACTTCCACATTAGGGCAAGTCGACTGGAAACAAAGTCTGTTCTGGTTTAATTACATTAAGCCCAAAAAAGAGAATCTGTACAGGAAAGTGTAGCTATGTGATGTAATAACTCTTTATCAACTCACAGAATCAGCAACATTCTTGGTAATTTGCCTTGTATCTGAGCAACCTGAGATCGGCAGACTATCCTTTCTTCTGATTCTTTTTTTTTTTTTTTAGAGCCAAAACATGGCATTTTTTCTCTCGCAGAATGTACTTTGATTTCTAGTTTCCCCATTTATTTCTATAAGCCTGTTCAAGCAAAAAGGTAGTTCTAATTTGGAGCGAAATGGTACTAGGAAATAAAACTAGACTCTTACTTACCTAGAAATTAAGCTGTAGTGAGTTCCCCAGACCTGCCTGTAGAGAAGTTGGCAAGACAGGAGCTATCGGCCACATCTGGGAGGTCTCACTTTCACTGCAAGCTTCGACAGCCACAGAGATGGAAGGAGGAACATCTGTTGCCTTACTGTGGCCTTACTTATGTGTACAATGGGTTTCAAACTATGAAAATCTTGGGCCAGATGTGTTGCAATTGAAGGGTATGAGTCTGCTTCTCTATATCAGACTACCAGAAGCATCCAAGGAGGGATTTTCATAGCTGGGTAAAGAATCTGGTTGCCTTGCTCCTTAGTTCATTAGTGTAGGACTGAAGCAGGGATGAGACAGGAATGGTCAGTGCTTGTTGTGGGTTACTCCAGAAGGTGGAGTCCTGTGGTGGTCAGGCTCTGGACATGCGGGCAGTGTTGCTCCTGGGCAGATGCTCCAGAGCAAAGCAGGACCTGGTTGTGCATTCCTCAAACTTTCATCCCTAGGCATCTCAATTAGGAGGCCTTCTGCAACCTTTTAGCAGTGGCCACATCCCATCTCTTTGCTGCCTTTTCCTCTCCTCTTCTGCTGTGTTTGTCTGCTTTCTCTTCCTCATGATTTTGCTGCCTTATCCTCTCCTCTTCTTTCTTCACTGATGGAGATCTTACAGGATTTGTCTACTTCTTTGTCATGTTTTGGTATCTCTCCTGTTTGTGTGCTCTGGATAAAGCAAAAGCATAGGATTTGTTTGTTTGTTTTTAGGAGCTACTTGGAAAGAGCATTAACATTATTGAAAAGCCTACAATAAACAGGAAATGAACAAGAAGGAAGAACAGCAATTCACAAGCAAGTATTTTGCCTGATTCTTTGCATTCTTAATTAACAAACCCTCTTGTTTTTCTTTAATTTTATTATTATAGTACCCCAGTACCTTAAAGCAGCATTAAGTAATTGAGTAATGTGACTCTCACATTATTTTTTGAAGTGCTCATCATTTCCTTCTGTATTCTTGCTGAAAAAATGAGCCCAGCTGTATCCTAATGACTAATTAGGGTGGCTCAGGTTGAAAATTAATACCTAAATACAGGTGTCAGGTATTTTGGATTGCCTCCAGATGCATTAAATTAGGATAAATGAAAATAAAATGGCTTGGGTTGCATAGGTTGGTGGGAATGTCCTTTCTTGGAGATGCAGAATTTTTGCTACAGACAGATCACAGAGGTAATGTATGTAAAAGTTTTATTTAGCATTTTTCTTCCTGCTTTTAGTGATATGTGTCTACAACTTGTTGGTAGTGAGGAAATTCATAGTAAAAGCAAGAGTTCAGCAAGGTGCAGTAGGATGTTATAACAGGAACTCATAGCTAAGAGTTTAGGGCACCTTTGTACTCCTTGAGACAGAACAGAAAGTCCTGATTCAGAGGCTCAGCAAATCAGAACTTATTATTTTGGGTTTTTTTTGTCCTTGGTTATTTTTTCTTTTAATTTTGCTGGGATCTCATCAATGCTTACAATATTTTATCCCTGGTGTCTCCGAGACTAATTTTGAAACTTTCTTGGGAGATGTTGCTTTCAAATGTTTGGAGTTTGTTTGATTGATTGCTTGCTTTTGTGGGGGTTTTTTGGTGGAGTTGTTCTGTTGTTTATTTTTGTTATTTTCTGAAAAAAAAATGTTCTTGCATTACCTAAAATATGTCTTTGAATAAATCAATCTGCTTTGAGGGTAGCCTTTAATTCTGTTTAGATGAAGGGAAAGTGGTATCGTGAGAGATAATTGGCCTTACTACCAAAAATTGTAAGTCAGAATTGAAATGCTATTGCAGGCAAAACTCAATTCAGTAGAACAAAATTGGCAGAAACAAATAGCAACAAGATTTTATTTAAAATGTTATTTTATTGAAAAAGCGGTGAAACTGGTCAAGAATAAAATATAAATAAATATAAAATAAAATATAAATGGAAAAAGAACTCATCAATCCCAGAGCAATTCTAGAAAGAATATCTGTCAGTTCAGACACCCAAATGCTATCAATGTGTAGTTCTCATGTCTTTAAATGCAGAGGTTATATGAACGTGAATGTTCCATATTCCCTTTTCAGGATGACTCCGTGGAAAAAAGGTGTGAATCACTACCTGATGCATTTCATGCTGTTCTGTGTTGTTTCTGGAATGCCTGTAGTTACTGACCAGAGCTCCCTGATTTTTTTTGTTCATGTTTGTTCATTTCACACACTGTATTATGGAGAATGGAGGAGGTTCCTGTAGTAGTTTTTTTTTTTTAAATGTGCCTCAGCTTACCGGTTTGCTGGCAACTATTTGGATTAGAGATGGATCATGTTGGAGCTATGCTTTAACCCAAGGGAGCAAGTGTGAACAAAGATCTGAGATGGATCTATTACCACATCCAAAAGATAATTCCTATGGCAGCTTTTGTTTGAAGTGTTTTGCAAGCTGAAAAAATACTTACAATTCCAGAGTTCTCAAATATGATGAGAGGCCATAGAGTTGGCAACTGGGGAACAAAAGTATTTGAAATGTGTGAAATGTTACAGGAAGAGTTTGCAAGATGTTACCCAGGGGGAGTCAACACCCTGGAGAGGGCAGGCTCACTCTTCCAACCCCTGACTGTGTAAGTAAACAACCCAAACCCAATAATTTTCAAGAGTCATGGGTAGGACTTCTCCAGTTTTTGAATCTGGCTACTGAAACTCTCATCTGGAGGCGATGAATGCACAAGTTCTGTCAGTGGTTAACAGGGACTGGTGCATATGTGAGGTCTGGTGAGCCCTGTCACCCTGCAGGAACAGTCTCAGCTGGAATGTCTGGATGGATGAATTTCTTTTGAAAGTGATAAAACAGTATGTTCTGGAAGCTTAAAATGTAGAACAGCAAATTGGTTCATGTTACTTTTTCAAATAAGGAATGGAAGTTATAGGATGCCCGTGAGGTAGCTGATGTAGCTGTGCAAAGATGGGAGAGGGAGCTCAGTTGCAATAAGCTCACCAAGGCACCATGTGCCTCACTTCAGGAAAAAAACAGATGGAAGGAAAACAAGAGAGGAACTTGGTGTGGGCCTATTCTGATACTGAATGCAGTCATAACTGGGATTTATTAGAGAGAGCAACTGTTGTCAGCTGCAGAAAATGGAAGGACCACTTCAGGGTTAAATTCTCTAGCTCATGAGGGGCTTGAATGGGCTGAGCTCCAGCTGGTTGATTGGGAGCTACAGCTGCAGAGCTTGGGGGATAGAGAGAAGCAATGACAGGTGT
Source organism: Grallaria varia (assembly GCA_013396735.1). Classification (NCBI taxonomy): domain Eukaryota; kingdom Metazoa; phylum Chordata; class Aves; order Passeriformes; family Formicariidae; genus Grallaria; species Grallaria varia. Next base: position 964,707 of record VWZG01003107.1, read on the forward strand.
AGTAACTGAAAAGAAACAGGCTTTATAAGAGGTGAGGATATAAAATGCCAGTTCAAGAGTGGGGAAATAAATAAATTAAGAAGGTAGGTGGCTGATGGAAATGTAAACATGTATCTAACTTCAAAAAAGGGTTGATATTGCTCCAGGATATGTGAATAAACCACTCCTTCAGCAAGGCATACAGCCATTAAGTTTTGGGGCTGACCTGCAGAAATGTGATGAAACTCTTTTCTTAAATACAATTAATAGAAGAAAAGCACTCAGATGGTGCACAAGCACTTGGAGAAAAAATGGGTCTGGTGAGCCAGATAAGAAATGTGAAAATTAATGAAAAATGTTGTGGTCACCACTGTGATGTTTTTAGAAGTAATTGCTCTAGAACATTTATGTGCTTGGAAACTTAAATATGGCTAGTGATTAAAAGTATAAATTGCAGTTGTGTGTCCAAAAGGTAGCACTAAAAGAGTGGAATAAACAAATTTTCTAGGATAGGTAGCAAATTGGTGTGCACTTGAAAGACCGTGGTCAGGAAAAGGACTGGTGACTTGCCAGGATCCCTGAGAATGCAGTAGGTAGGTGGTAGGAAAATGCATTTTCTAACAGCAGCTTGTGCTGTGCTCATGTAGTGTTAACCAAGACTGAGGACTTGGGATGTGGGAATGTAGGGAATACAACTTGCTATCAGGTCCAGACCCTGCTATCAGAAGCACTCAGAGTTACACCAAATGATTGTATTTGTTTGTATGGGCCTGGAGGAGTTGCCTTACTGAGGATTTGTGTTGTAAAAAGCTCTCATAGAATCATAGAATGGTTTGGGTTGGAAAGGACCTTCAAGATCACCTAGTTCTAACCCCCCTGCCATGGGCAGGGACACCTTCCACTAGACCAGCTTGCTCAGAGCTCCATCCAACCTGGCCTTGAGCACTTCCAGGGATGGGGCAACCTGGTCCAGTGCTTTAAACAGCAATATAAAACATTCTTTTTCCCTACAGCAATACTGCCTCTGCTTTGTATTTAGAGTTCAGAAGAGGCCTTGGTTAGTGTTTGGGGGTTTGTGCTCTCTGTTTGAATTTAAGAGCTGTATAAAGTTATAATGAATACTGTACTCCCTATGTGCTGAAGTTTAGAACAAAATATAAGCATTGCCGATATATTCCTTCACCTGCTGTCCCTTTCCGCTTCCTAAAATTTAAAAACAAGTGGGACAGGTCCAGGAGTTGCCTCCTCCTGTTTTTAAGCTTCTTTTACAGAATTTGTTTTTTCTCTTGTGGTAATGCCCATCTCGCATCGGCCTCTTCAGCCATCAGCGCGCTTGCAGCAAGCGTGGGTAGAGCCCTTCCCAAATCTTCGTTCGTGAAGCCGAGCCATGATGAATGGTAGTCATCCACATTGAAGTGGATATGAGAGCATGACTTACAATGTTCAGCTAGTCTTTGGTATGTCTGGATCCCTTATGTACAAACAGATTCTAAAGTAAACCAAAGCTAATACGTTACACTTTGTTTCTAAGCAAGTTTGCTCTATAATGATTACTAGAATGTCTTGAACAAGTCAGGGTTTGGACAGCAGACATTTTTCAGAAGCATTTATGATGTGAGACTTTCCATAAGCCAGACACTACCAACCAGTCCCTTCCTTTCATTTGGAATAAACCTAAACACACTTGTTTAGCTCACTAGAATGTACACAGTCAAGTTTATCTTCTTTGTATACTCTCACATTGGTAACTGTTATATAATCACTATTGCTGTGTTTGCTTCCCCTCACTTAGACCTAGAATGAAGGGCATCTTCTGATGGTCTTCAGACTGTTGTCTTTTTTTTTTTTTACATTATTAAAAAAAAAAGCTTAAAACTTCTGTTAATTAAAATTCTCTAGTTTTTCTGCACGTAAATTTGTTGAGGTTGGTTTTGCATTCCTAGATGACATGATTATGATACTACAAACCTTTGTGCATTTCCCTTTTTAGCCAAGGAGCATATTTTGTGTAAGATCTTTCCCAAAGTCCACTGACATTAACAAAAAATGTTCCTTTAACTTTGATCATATAAATCCTTGTGTCCTGAAAGGTAACATAAGCAATTAAGATGGATATAGCAATGGCTCACAGAAGTCATGTAAACTAATGTGAAGAGAGATGTTAACAGTGTGGTTAGTTAGTGTGACTGTGTTATCAGCCCTTATTTCAGCAATGCTAAGTGGCAGATTAAATTGTCAGTGGAATTTTCCTTTCTTCTTTCAGGCAGCACTTGCAGTGTATTTGTTCCCCCTCAAAAGGGTTTGTTTTGATGAGTATATGTCACAGCTCTTAGCAACAAAATTATGATTGTTTTTGTCAAATCTTATGCCATAAAGTGTTTCTATTAAATGGGAGTAGTGGAAAGAAATTGGTAGAAGACTCATCCTCACATTTTTCCTCCTCTTACTTTGAGTGTATCTAAGACACTGGAGTACTTTACAGATGATAGGAAAAAATAATTCTGCTTGCTTTGAGAACATACAAAATTCTGAGTGGAAAAACAATAGCTGTTTTAATGCTAATTGTGATGCTATGAAATAATCTGAAGGAGGAAATCGCATGTATTGTGACAGCCAATATTTTTGAGAGAAGAAAATGAGGAAGGAAAGCAGTAATTAATTGGACAAAAATTGCTTGGATCCAGGGGCTAACAAACCTAAATGTCAGAGAAAGTACCATGAATTTGATAATGATTATATGCAGAACTGCCCTTCAAAAATTTTCCTCTTACCAGCAACAATTTTGATATGTTAACAAATTGCTTTATAAATAGAGTGTGAGATGTAATTATAAATATGGTATCTGGCAACAGCAACCTAATGCTGCCTTGTAGCACTTTTGAAGGCAAACAACTGCCACATTCAAAACCAGGAGCAAGATTAATCTATGCTGCTCCTACAAAGTCAAATGTTCTGTTTGCTTAAGGCAAAATCCTTCTTTGCGATCATTGTGCAGCGTGCTGGAGATTGACTGGGACGTGCAGGAGCAGGGGGTGTTTGGGGAGGGTTAAATGTTACACCTGGCATGCTTTAATGCTAATCCTAAAAGAAGCAATCAATGCAGCATCTGCTTTCACCGCAGCATCTGCTCCCTCTCTTTGGGGCCGCAGAGGAGGTGGTGAGAGCACGAGAGGTGCAGTAGCTCACCCCTCCCATGCAGCAGTAAATGTGCAGCACACACAGAACTGCCCCAACGGGGGCCCCACTTCACTTATAGCCTGGTCTGTGCTCTGCCATCGATAGAGGCATTTGTTTTAGTTTCTGTGAGCCGTGGGCCAGGACTCCAGTGTTCAAAAACAATATTAGCTGATTTTTTTCCCCCCTTTCATTTTTAACCATAACATTTTAATCTATCTCAATGTATTATTTTCTATGCAAATTAAATTTTGCTTCCAAAAGGACCTAATCCTTGCTGGAAGCTTTCTGGAATAACGGCATTCTTTGCATGGTAACGGTACTTAAAATCCGTGCAATTAATATACTTACGGACTTTGAATGATAGATGTTGTCCATAAAGACTGAAACTGTGGGAGGATTATAGACATTTTAGTCAGTGTCTCACTGCATACATTTTAATAAGATTTTAAATTTCTGGTTTGTGTTTTTATTACAAATAGCAATAACAAAACAATTATGTACAAAGGGGATTTATAAACTTAAAAATCCCCAATCCACGTAAATTTCATGATGTGCACTAATGTTTATTATCCTAATTACAGTGGTCCCTTTTGAGGCAAGCTTTGGTGTAAAATAATTAATTTTTATGCCTGCAGCTTAACACGTATAACTCGCTTCCGCCAGTTGTCTTATTACAGAGCCCACAAGGGGGGAAACTGGTGCTTAAGTATATTTTGTTATTCTAATCAGTCTTTTCATAGCTTTAGAAGCCTTATCTGCCTTAGAAAGATCAGAGCAAACAGTGTTACTCAAGATTAATATGTTCCCAGGTAAAAAGAAATGTAGAATTCCATAAAACCTATGGGAATACAGAGCTGCATTAATTTTGCATCAAGTTGGCTTGCACACGTTGGCATTTTCTGCATAACTATCTCCTTTCCCCAAATCAGGGTTGTCAGCATTACATCTGGCTAACTTTTGCACGTTTGCTCTAACCTAGGTTAGAAATTGATCGTGGGAAGGCCTTAACAGTTTGAAAAGGGCTTCAAGGCATTCACAGTGATTGTGATTGATGGGGATGGCAGATGATTAAAAATACTTGAATATTGGAAACCGCTTTTAAATAATGACAGTCCCCAGGGGTTAGTGAGGTGTTATGGGTGCTGGTACCTTCTGCTGCCCTGCCTGTGGAAAATGCCAAGCACAGAGGTGGAAGTTTTAAGCTGGCAGAGGTGAAGCAACCCAGTTAAGTGGGTTGCTTTTTCTTAGTGTGGCAGTTCATTTGGTTTTAGTGTCACTTGGCTCCCCACAACCAAGTGGGAATAAATGGCACTGGGCACAGGTCCAGCATCAAGCACCTTGCAGCCTGGGCTGTCAGGATGTTGCAGATGGAGCTGGATTGCCTGACGAGGCGCTGAGAACACTAAAATTAAAGCAGCTGGCAAAAGTGTTGGTGCTGATCAACTACTGTGTGTTTGTCTTTGCTGAGAGTGCTTGGCAGTCCTTGCTACGTCCAGGCAGGAATGTCTCGCTGGCAACCTGTTGTCCAAGACCTTTAACACTGCAGAGAAGAGGCCCTGCCCTTTCTTGGTAAGGCAAAGTGGTCCCCTGGGATTGGCCTTGCCTCAGGGAGCTCACACTTAGCTCAGTGTTGGCAAATAAGAGATAAAACCTTGTCTAACACTGGCAGGAAGAGCAGGAAAACAAGGGAGCAGAATTAAAAGGAGAGATCATGTTTTAAGCGTTTATAAGAATGGATTTGAAGGAGATCATCTTGGACACATACATTTTCTTCTTAAATGCAGTTTCTACCAGAGAACTGTATATTGTTTGTAGGCTTTTTAGGGAGGAAATAGGCATTGTGATTTTAATTTACTTTTTATAATTTGATTTGGCTCATCTATGAACGTGCCATTCTTAATTATTTTGTCTGAGAGTGGTTAGAGAACCTGGGACCTCTTTCTCAGAATACGTACTGTCTCTTAGACCTTTACAGATTATGAAACTTGGACTGAATAAGGTCTGGATAGCTGAGTATGTATATGGGATCACAGGTATTCTAGATGTGTTTTTATTGTCCTTATTGCTTACATTCCGAGCATTCTTAGAGGGTGCAATGGTAGTAGAAAACCCTACTTTCCTTCACCTAGACCAGCAAAATTCTAAATTAATGTGAAATGAATCTGGTGTAAAAATACAGATTATTACTAAAAGCCTCTTGGGAGAGGAAAAGCTACAGAAAGTAAATAAGAGTTTAGAGGAAGGGGGTCTGTTTCTAACTTTAATGTCAGATTTGTGTAGGTCTTCTGGCACTTTGGAGAGGTTTGGCTCTTTCGTGTGCTTTGGGGTTAGGACCTGTGGTAGCAAGCTGTGGAATATCTAATGTTCTGCTTGAGGGCCTCCCCTCATCGCTGCTTCCTGGAGCAGGCAGTGGTGATTCTACAGAGCAGCTAACATGGAGGCATGAAAGGAAAAAATTGATTTCTTATTGTTGCACACATTTGCATCCATGAAAAGATATGAAGTGAAATTGCTTTTCTTGTATTCTAAAGTCAAATTTGAAGGTTTTTCCTCTAAAAATTCAAAGTAGTTAACAGTGCTAGATGAGTCAGCTGTCTAGAAGACCACCAACCCTTGGAGCCCTTATGTGGCTAATAGAGAGATGATGCTTTTTTCTCAACATTGTTAAATGTTAATAGAGAAATGCTATTGAAGTGTCAGTTCTGGTTTGTTTTTTTGTTTGGTTGGTTTTTTTTTCATTGCCCAGTGTAAAGTCTGTATTCCTCTAATGACTTTAGATGAACAGACATGTACTGAAGTTACTGGCTGGAGTTGTTCCTCCCAAAATTAAAGTTTCAGATTAATGGAAGGTGTCTTTTTGCATTATCTAATGGAAAGTGACATTTCCAATAAAAGTAACTTGTCTAACACCTCCAAAGTTCTTTCTCTCTTGCTGGCGCACAATTGACTTTGGGAGAGCAGCTTTTTGTCTAATTTTGCTTATCAGTGAGGACTGTAAAAATTGAAAACAGATGCCCACATGGCTATCTCTTCCAAAGTGTGTACGTAAATGGCCTGTGAACAAAATGGAATACAAGGTCTGGTACTTCTTGTCACTTTTTGTTATAACTGTGGAATTAAGAGATCAAGGTGTGGTATCACGCAGAAAAGGGAGAGACAAGGATTTTTAAAAAATTTTACTGAAGGGGTGAAAGCACAAGCCCAATAACTAGTTAATCCCTTTGGTAAATTCTGAAGTGTTGCGAGTGTGGGATATCTAATGAAAATCCTGTCCCAAGATCAGTTAGTGGTGTTTTGGTCAAGGTGGATTTCCTATCCTAGCTCAGTATCAATAAAATCTATTTTACTTAACATTTTGAAGAGGTGCATTTGAGGCAGGCTGGAATATGGCCTTGCTATGCCTTGTGCTGTGTTTCTGACCTCCTGCATATTTCTTAGTTTACTAATTAAAATGGGTAAAGGACATGCATATATCTGGTTTTAATTATGGTGTTTATTGGGTAATTCCAGGCAGATTCCTCTTATTCACAACTGCTTTATCGAAACATAAATTGCATTATTCTTTCACCTTGTTCTTTTACTGTGTTAACACAGTGCAATGGTCATACCCACAGTATCAGGTGTGCTTGCCAGAGTGGTCAGTGGCAACACCAGCACCAGTCAAGGGCAAAATAAGGGATCCAGTAGGATGGGATCCACTTCTAGAAATACTGTGAGATTCAGAGGGAGTAATATTGATAAATGAGAAGTAAAGATTAGAATCTAAAGATTAGAAATGTACTTCTGTGTCAGGGAGCATGTCACAGACTGTTGCTAAATCTTCTGATCCTTAGTCCTGATGGAATGATGAAATCCATTTTAGGCAATAGTACTTTTCACTTAAGGAACAAATTTTTGGAAGATACACCTTTTACAATGTTCTGAAAATCTGTTCCATATGGAATTTCTCAATACTCAGTTGTTTTGCAGTCCCTTGTATGGAGAACATCTTGCAATTTATGAATGTTATTTTGTGTTAGTTACCATGCATGGGTGTTAACTTTGGATACATACATGGTATTTTTTTAAATCCTGTCCTTTTTGTAGCTGCTGTGAGGATCATTCTTATCTGATGGTTTATTGTTTTTGATAATAAGTTTTCTGCAAATTAAGGACAAAATGTTTCTTAAAATATAGGGCTCAGTACACTGTGTTAGCAGACAGCTCTGTGTTATCCTGTAAACTAAAGCTTTCACTCAGGGTCACCTGAGTTCTGAACATTGCAATTGCTTTGTTTCATTGAAGCTCCCTTGCTCTCTCTGGACTCCCTCCTGCTCTCCAGCTGCAGTCTGTGTTGCAGGACTCCTTTGGTTATTATCTCTGTCCTAGCTCTTGTCTCATTGTCATGTGTCTTCGCACTTGCCTGTGGTCTTCCTCCTTCAGTAGCAATGCAATCTCACCCTGGGTGCCCTCCTGCCAGTGGATCCTTAACTTGTTTTGCTTCAAAAATAGACAAGTGGAAAAAAAAAAGAAATCTGCCCATTGGGAGTCGTGGCTTTGGCTGAGCTGACGTGGCCCAGGTAGCCTTAAATGCCTTGGAGTTCAAGGTGGAATTTGCCACTCAGTTCAATAAAAAGGTAGCTGCAGGAAAATGTTCAGGCTTGGTTCCTGACAGAGCTGCATAATGTACTTAGGGCATTAGATTCTCTTCTATCCAGGAATCATAAAAATATACATTAAAGAGCATTTATCTGCATTTCATCCTTCCTCTTGTGATGCTCTGGTGCTGTTTTTCAAATCTGCTTCTTACTGTTTCTATTTGCATTGTGAAATACTATTGTATCTCTAGGCTAGCACTGTGCAGTATTTACTATTCTACATGGAGAGGATCCTGACCTGAAAAAAAACACTTGATTTCCTTTGGCTATGCTTGCTGCTAGGAATTAGCTTTCAGAAAATCAGCGTGTTATGTCAGTTTCTAGAAAAAAATAAGTGCCTTCCTGACAGAATCTTGCCACATCCTGTGTGCTCTAGAACATTGTGTTTGTTTTTATTAGCCTATGTGCGTTTGTCTGCATTGACCGAAGGAGGTTGCCCTGAAGAATAAATGATCTAAGTATGACGTACTGCTTATATAAGTAGCATTGATAAATACTAGTTTTACTAGGCATTAGCTTTATAGTGGTTGAAGTATGGCACTTGGCTCCAAAGTGAATCTGGTTGTATTCTGGGAAAATTGCTTATAAGATTGTATCTGCTTTATTTATTTATTTTTTAAACCCCTCATAAAACAGTCTTTTAACATTCCCTGAATCTTCCCTTCTTCCCATGCACACCCTTGAGAGCATGTACTGGAGAGATCTTGCTTCTGTTCCTCTAAGAACCCATTTAGTCTCCCTGAATACAAAGGCTGATTGGCAGTTTATTATTTTTATTTAATAAAGCAGAAGATTCCTAGTTAAAGAATAGGGTGTCCAAATTTTTAAAGCTTGATTCTTACCAGCTATTCTGATGTTTGTGAGAAGTCAGAAATGCCTGAATACTGTATAGACTTATGGTATCCCAAGCTGTCAAAAATCATCATGTTGTGTCCTGAAAACTGTTCTTGGGAAGTAGAAAGAGGAGGGAGCACAGTTTTCAGAAATATACCAATTACTTTTGTCTGCCATTTGGCATTGTCTGGTTAAATGCACGGTTGTTTTTTTCCTGCAGGTTTTACTTGTGTTACTATTGAAGAGTGCATGACATTTATACTGTCAGAGTAATTCTAGGGTTTAATTGATTGCTGATATGAGTGAGGACTTATGGGACTTGTCTATGTGTGACTAAATACTGACTTCGCATGAAATTCAGAATATATGTATGCCTAATAGCATTTTGGCAATGTTGACTCTTCAAAAACTTCCAGGTTGCTTATCTGGTGATAAATGTGCATAATTCTGCTTTTTTTGTTTGTTAGTTCGTTTTTTTTTTTTGGTTTTGTTTCCTGTGTTTCCAACAGAAAGGAATACCTTGTGAGCTGACAAATGCCCTGTTATTATTGATGCTTTCCTTCAAGTTATGTAGTATTTTAAGTTAAAGAATAGGTGATGATACAGATCTGTAACCAACTGCCCTCTGCTTGAGGAGTCATACAGCTCCCCAGTGACTTTGCCAGACAGTGTGAATCAGATAGATCTTGGTAAGCCTTTCATCTTGTGCTGCATCTTGGGCACCTTGTGCATCTCATCAATTCTCATAAGAGAAAGGAATCAGTGGTACCTGAGCTAGGGAGCCCTTGAGATTAGGCACTGCCCCTTCCCTGAGCAGTCCCAGTGATGCTGCGTGCTGAGAGAAGGTCCATGTGAAGGCTCATACCCAAGCTGAGCAAGGCAGCACATCCAGTGCTGTGTACCAGGATGGCCCTTGGGCGATTACCTGGGCCTGTCCTGTCACCTGAGGTGTTGGTTCCCACCCAGGGAATGAATGCAAAGTCTTTCTGAAGGAGAATGTGGTTGCTCCCAAGGGGCCTCGGTTACCTCTGTGGATGGGTATTTCTTTACAGCATCTGCAAATTTTTGTGACTTGGACTGTTTTCAGAAAAAGCTCGTCAGAGAGAAGGGGTAATAGAAACTATGAAAAGCTTACTTGACATTTGCTCCCCTTTTATGTTTGATGTGTCTTTTGGGCTTTCTGGCAGTAGGTTTTATATGTATGTCTTGTTCTCTGATGCTCTGTTAGAAGTTGTTGGTTTCTGTGCTGTACTCATCCCAGCTCTGTTGCGTTGCTCTATTTCCTTGTCGGCAATGACAGCAGCTTCTAGCTGATAAAAGAAAGATTCTCTATTTTTTAATTTTGTTTTTACCTCCTGAAATAGAATCAAATATACTGTTGCTCTAAAGGAAACAAGAAAGGGCCTTAGACCTCCATTTCAGTACCCAGAAACAGCAAGGAATCACTTATTATTACACCAGCTCAAACAATTAACCATGTCAGTCTGGTAGTGATACAACAAATCAATATTTCTTCTACACCTGGATAAGAAAATCACTGTTGCTCATAGGAATGCCTGCTCCCTGATTTCCTGTAACCCAAAATGATGCATCTTGTGCAGCAAGATGTCTGTCCTGGGGCTCACTGGAGCTATGACGCATCTTCTGTGCTCGTCTGGAGATGAGTCTCATTACCTCCGAGGACAGAGTGTTGTCATTGCTGTCACATACACATGTTGTGCTGCCAAACAGCTGTTAGGAGTGGGAGATTCGTGTTTGGTTACATTTATTTCACACTTCACACGTTGGTTCTCGCCTCCACAGTGTTACATGGTGCTGTGTCTAATCATATTTTCGTTTGCAGGGAAAGGAGTTTTGCAGAGCAACTTGCAGTGCAAATGATTTACTTTTGTAATAAAATAATTTGGTATATTTGAGAAGGCGGATAAAACTGGCTTAATTCTGTACTAACAGACTTAATCATAAAGTAATAGATGTATATCATGAAAATCTGTTGAGAAAAGCTGCTAATGCTTAGGTGCATTGTGTATGTATTTATTTTTATACAGACCTATATAAAAATCCCTTTCCTGTTATCTATACCTTTGACACGTTGAGTTCTAATGTGACCTGTCAGCTACTGTTTGTACAAAGTTACTATGTATATAAATTAAATTAAAAATAAGAAAATATCATATATGTAATTGGGAAAATCCTGTTTACTTTCAATTGCCAAGCATCATAAATACCAGTGGCTGGAGTCCATTCTGCTACATGCTGTGATAGAATCTGATTTGTGTGATTTATTTAATGAATTGCTGAATAATTCAATTCTGAAATACAGGAGATGCTGTACCAGTAATGCTTCAGAAAGTGAAAGATTAATACTGTTGTATTACAATATATTTAAAAACATTCTGCAAAATAGGCCTCAAACAGCAAAAACTTGTAGTAATTGGACATTATTTAGGGATATAACTGGACATTTTTATTGTGTAATCTGCTTTCCTTTGTGTAAAGAGCTCTATTGGTAAATAAGGACTTAACTTCATTTAACACCCATAAAATTGCTTATTGCTTTGAAGCTGAGCAAAATTAATTCATTTCCAGTATGGTAAAGGAGGAGATTGTGTTTTGGTTAATTTTTTTATTACAAATGACTCAAAGAGCATCTTCCTATTAATCAGAGTTGGATAGCAAAAGGAAAGTGCTGGTGAGAGACAGAGAGCGCTTCAAAATGGATTCAACTAACTTTCTTTTAAAATTCTATTGAGTGTCTTCTGTGACTCTGCTGTTTCTTGGCATGATGGGTGTGAGAGAGCAGGCTCACTGTGTTCAGAGAGCAGCAGGTGAGAGCTTCCTTCACCAGTAAGCCCCCAAACCCTGCAGCTCTGCTGGCTGCTCTCACTGGTGGTGTGGCTCTGCCTTTCCTACTGCACAACTGCTGCTGAGACAGAGCTATAAAAGGCTGCCAAATCTCATACACTGTGGGCCATCTTCTTTATTTATTGCTTCTGGGGAGCTGCTTGTGGTACCTGTATTGGGCTCCACTGTGCTGTGTGTGAACTGCAGCCTGCGCTGCCTGCAGTGGTTCAGCACCAGTGTGGCCCAAGGCAAGATGTAGTAACTGAGCTGCCTGGAGGCACTCACTGTGTCAGCAGCTCTGGAGATGGTCCAGTGCACTTTTTCTTAGCTGACCCTCATGAGGTTTGGTAAAAAGGGACCTCTACTATTCTGGACACTAGCTATAAAAAGAGTATGATAGTAGTAATAGATGGCTTGTCACCTTCTCTAGACTAACGCCACCATGTCATTCCTGAAGTTTCATAGGAGGGAAGTAGTGATTTTTATGGTTTCTAAGTCTTCTAGACATGGTAAACCTATTTTCTTCCTTCAACTGCAAGTTCCAGTCACTTATTGCATGAAAGGAATGACTATTTTATCTAAATTACTAATTTACCAATCCAGTAAGGAAAAAAAATAGTCTATTATCAGTCTGAACAAAATTTTCAGTTTTAACCAGAACCCCTTGGATATTCCTTTATTCATTTTTACCATTCATTTACCAGATATTTCTTAATCTGTTTGTGTTGTGACAACAGTGCCTTGGCTGACTCTAAGAGCACATAGGCAGGAAACTCCACATGGCTGTGAGAGTGAACCAAAAGGCAGTAGATCAGCCTCAGTGTGAGCAGTGCAGGTAATGCATGGTGGAGTGAATGTGCATGAATGATTTTGGACTCAGAGCTGGCAGTTAAAACTCAGGAAAGAGGTCACTGAGCCATCATTTACAGTTCCCTGAAATCATTGTCGCAGTGTGTGGTGGTCAAAATGCCAACAGTGTTGGGCAGCCTCAGGAAGGTTATTGAGAGGGAGACAGAGGCAGTTTCCTGTATCTCTTGGGGTGCTAAAAGGGATGTGTCCTCTGAATTTCCTAACCAAGGTAAGTTGTAGATACTGGGCGAAGCAGAGGGGCTGTAGAGGGTGTGTTTGTCCTCTTCCCAACAGTTTCTCTCATTGCTGCCATGTGGAGTGAGTTTGGACAGTGCAAAGTATGCACAGGGGCCTGGTGCCCTTCCCTGTAATCAGTTTAAATCTTACTTTTGTCCCAAGTAGACAAATTGGAGCAATCCCTCAGCTGCCGGGTAGGATACTTTTGGAGCTGATTTATCTGTATTTGAAGATAAGCGTAGTCTAAGGTTAATATGTTGCCTCTTAGTGTATTTCCCACAGTAAGCTGGAAACACATCCTTAACAGGAGTTGCTTTTTATATTTAAGAAAAATGGCTAACCACTTTTCTGTATCATCATTAACATTCCCCTTGGATAAAATCCAGTGATGAACAACTTCCTGATGGAAGAGGTCATGGCTTTTCCCTCTCCCCTAAGTATTAAATGTCAGTAACATGTTTGAGAGTAGGGATGCAGATAAAGATCAAGTCATGGGGACAGCGGCATTAAAAGAATAATGTAAATTGTCTGCTGAGACTGCTCCTAAGAGGTACAAAGCATGTTTATTATTAGTAACAGGGCAAGAAATTAAAATTCTTTGAATTTCTGGTTGTACCTACAGTACCATAAGCATGGTAGAGCCTCTGCCCATGTATGGGAACGGGTTAGTGGAACTCTGTTTGTGCTGTGTAGCCGTGCAGAGGAGCGGCATGTCAGACACAAGATGTTAAAGGTGAAAGAAAACCTTTAGACATGCAATTTTCTTGTTATTTGAGTGACAGAAGTTTTGGTCAATTTAAAGACCTTGTGGATGTCCCATAGGTGGAACATACGCTGTGGGTGACAATGCCCTGCTGCTGGTGTGTGTGCACTACAGGCTGCCTTACACACATAATGTGTTAACAGAGTCACAGAAGAGTTAATCTTCACCAAATTCTATAGTCTTGTTTCCAGCGGTATTATTTACTTGAGCTACAATGTGTCTGGACATTTTAATTTGAACAAGGAACTCACTTGTGGGCTTGCATAGTAAAGCAATGTACTTTTTTTGTGTGTGTCCCGTCCCACCAAAAAAAGAGTGCATTTTCTGATCTTTTTTTCTTAGTTACTGTCAGGGGACCTTATTTTATAGAGAGAGAGCTATTAATTTGTACACTGAAGACAGCCTGATAGTATTTCCACTCCTCCCATCCCTTGCATTATTAGTGGGAACAGTGACATTGTTTAATTAAGAGTTTAAATTTAATATGTTTTGTTTTATTTTTAAATGAAACCTACGGCCTTTATTGAAGCCCTTGAAGGAAAAACTTCTCAGAAAACATTGTAAAGCTGAAGTGGTGTTTTTTCTTTGACAGTCAGACTTGTCTGGTCATTTCCCCTTGGTGTCAGAGCTAAACTATTATGAGGTTTAAGTTTAAATGAATGAAAAATGAAGAAATGAATGGATGATTCAGGACTCTTGTTATCTCTGTCTAGGGCAGAAGAAAAATAGCTTTCAAGAAAAGCATCTGGATCAAATATTAAATTCACTAAGGGTGATGAGACTTTATTTCAGAAAGTGTCCAAATTCAATTCAGAAGCTGGTGTTTTAAGGCTGTCTTCTCTACCCTGGAACAAAATAAAGATGGTTTCCAGGCACAACCATTTAGCTCCTGAATGGATATATATGGGGTAAATTATTCTTATTTTATGTGATTAATCCCAGATGTGGCATTCAGGAAAAGTATAAATTTGTCCTACTGATGGGTAATAATAGGCACATATGAAACATTTAAGCCTTATTTTAGAACAAATGTCCCCAAGCTAAACTGGGGAAAGAGAACTATGGAAGAGCAGTGACTTGGGAGTTATGACACTGACTTGAACAAGATCAAGAATATGATCCTATTGATGGTAAGTACCAAATGAATTATTGGAGTGCTGGGGTTGTGGGCTGCTCTTGAGTGTTCTGCAGTGCAGACCAGGAGCTGGATGTGTGTTTCCTGTGACTCTTTTTGGATGATTGCAACATTGTCCTTTTTTGGTGTGCTGCTGTTTTCCATAACGTTTGCCTGTATGAAATTGAAAAATGTTAGAAGGGTTCAATCAGAAGTTTGTATGGAATTTTGCAAGAATGTGTTTTCATAATTTTTTTTTGAAAAAGAAAGATATATTTCAGCAAACTTTTTATATTGGAGACCCTATGTTTTGGAGCAGGAGCTTTCTGCATGAGACATGGTTTTAGTCACTTTCTGCACATGCTGTTTTGTGGAAAAAAACTACTTTCCTAGCTCCTCGTGCCTGATACCTTGTATTAGGGTGTCAGGCCTAAAGGCAGGGAGTGTGCAGTCTGCTGCTCTGTGAAGGGAGCCGGGAGGCTGGGGCTGCTGCAGCCATCAGTCAGCACTGTGAGTGCTGGGTACTTCTGTCTAGATCTGCAAACTCCAAGTCCTGTCTGTGAATTTTGTGTTCTCTAATCTGTGATGTATGAAATGATTTTTCTCCTATTTATGGATATGTCTGCAAGCTGCTGCTGCTGATAAAATTGTTAGTTGCTGGATTGTCTGGGGAAAATATTGTTGCTAACAGAAATGTTAACAAAATGGATCCAACCACTTTTATCTGTTCTTTGGTCCAGTTTTGTAAAACCAGCCTAATAAATGTCTGGAAGAAGAGAGGCAGTTAGGTGTTTCAGCTTCACTTCTGCTCTGCATGGTTTGAAGTTTCCCCTCCTTCTGGGAATGTATGCAGAAATAAAACTTCTCAAATGCTTGGTTCTGTAAACATTACATTGGCCAAAATCCATGTAACTAAAGGAGAGCCCTAACTGAACTCTTATTTGGAAGGTGAAGTGGTTTACATATGTGAAAATTATATTCCAGCCCTAGAAAGATGAGACTCATAAGCAGCAAACAAGAAGGTGCTCTCTGTTCTGCAGCGCTGTCTGTACCCAACAGTGTACAGCCAAAGTAATTTCCTGACTAGGAGACCTCTTAAGGGGTGTTTGCATGTGCTGAAGTAGATTCTACAAAGCTTTAAGGAGCTCTTAAGTGTAGAGAGGCCTTTGAATATACATGCATTCAGTACTGAATCATTAGAGCTACTTGCCATGATGTGTATCTTCATATAGTGATCTGCCTTTTTTACTAAAGCCTTCTAAAGTAATGTAGAAATGGTATCAAAGGATATATTTGACCTTTTATGAAATGCTTGTTCCTTCTCATGTAGTCCTTGTTGCTGTGCAATAAAATCAAGTAGTAAATTCTAAAATCCATAAAGTCAGCTGAAAGGTTTTAAAGATGTGTCTGCATCTGGTTCTCTTGGGCTTTGTGCTTTATTGTGTTGTATTACCAACCTAAATCTATTTGTCTAAGTTTTGCTTTTAGTGACAGAACTATAAACTAACCTAAGAGGTGTCCATGGATGTGTCATAAGGAATTTATGACATTCATAAAGAGAATGTCACAGCCAATCCCAGTCTTTAAGAACAGCCTGCTTTGTGGACTGATGGGGTAATGCACAACAATCCTAAAAAGGGCTTCAACATGGAGCTCTTACGAAGTCATGTTGTGTGGTCGTAATCTTGGTGTCTCCAGCTCCTCCACTGAGCATGGAATTAGGAAGGGGGTTGGCCCTGGATCACTTGTGCCTCTTTAAGTGCCCTTTCCAGAAGTTTATCAAGTTATTTGGAGCAGGATCCTTTAACTGTGAAGAAACATCTAATTTTTGGAACTCTTGGAGGGAGGGATATGAAGTTTTTAATAATAAAAAAAGAAGGTAGAAAGGCAACCAATAGAAATGGCTCAGAAAATACCTGAATAGGTATTTTTTTTGTATTGCAAATTCAGCTTAAAATAGTTAAAGATACTGAAGTATGAAAAAGGGATGGAAAGATTGCATTATTCCTACATAGTTGATATTTTTCCAAACCTGTATTCTATTGACCTGGATGACTTTGAAATAATGTTTTCCTTCCTGGCACAAGAAGTCTTAGTTATTTAGAAGAGGCATTCTTGGTGAGCTACGTTCTCTGAATAAGTATAGCCAGTATTTCTCATTTTATAATGGTTGCTTTGCATGATGACTGGTATTTTTTTTCAGATAAACAATTTTTTTCCCCCTCTCTCTGGCCAATTTCTAGAGATTTTACTATTTAGATGATCTGTTTTCATGAAAGAGGTTATGCCCACCCAGGAATATCTCAGGGCAATAATTAGAACAGTCTTGAATCACAGGACAAGAGACTCAGCTTAGTCTGAGCTCAAAATAAGAGTGAGATACAAATCCTTCCTCAGCTGTGTGGTTATAGCTGATATAAAACTTGCAAAGATATTGTTATATTCTAAGACATCATGTGCAAAACAAAATGCATTTGTTAATGCATTGATATGTTGGTCCATGAACTAATGAACTGTATTGACGTTTGATATTAAAAAAAAAGACTGGTTACTTTACCAAAGTAGAACCAAATTAAGATTTTTGTTCCTAGAATAATGCAGACTTTATAGACCAGGTTTTGCTTCTCCCACACCCTTCAAACCCCCATACCCCCCCACAAGGTTGGTTAAAATTAAATTGTAAGCATTGATTCATGAGGGGGAAAATGTAATATGGAAAAATATCAGCACTGCCAGCAGTCTTTCTGGTTCCTGGCAACATGGAAATATGAAGGGTGGTAGGTGCCTTTGCCTATGTAGACATTGAGCTTTATATACTCTATATATAGTTGGTCAATTTTCTTGCCTAGATTTCATGATGCTGTTCTTGGGACACTTTCTAATGCAATGCCCATTTTCAGTGTTGTAAGAATTGAGTAAATACTTTAAAGGGAAAAGAAATGGTTTACCATCAGTCATCCTGCCCTTCATCAATACAAACAATAAAACATTCTACAGTGTCTGTCTCCTTTATGGATTCTGTTCTGCTTATGAGCACTTTCTGAATAATAAAACTAATGAAGCTTGGCTTTCTGACATTATCCTCTGTAGTACTACATTTCCCTTGTGTGTGGCAAGAAGACACACCAGGGCTGTGCATTTGGAGACTGATCTGTCAGTTGCTGGGTCTCTTTATGGCTTACAGAGTTTGTAGAAAGCCCTGACTCTTGGATGCTGCACGTGAAATAATTTGCTTTAGGGGCAGCTGGACGTTGCTGTAGAACATTCTGTAGAACCTTCTGTCAGATTTGGTTGAAGTTGGGCAGTGTCTTCTAAAGTTAGTGTGAGGTACTGACATGATCCTGTAAGAATTGCTTAATGGAAGATTGCTCAGTTTTTCCTGCCTTTGTCTGCTGAGTTTTCATGGAATCTTGACATCCTTTCTGGTCTGCCTGTCTTCATTATAACATCCCTCTCACTTTCTGGTTTTCACCCTGTGTGTGTTCTAAGTGAAACTGGTGTGGAGAAATCCAACTGGTGTCAGTGGCATAAGGCACATGGAAGGTCAGACAAAGTGACCCAGTGCTCTTTGATGCTGCTGTGTGTGGATGATTTAAGACCAGTTTAACTGAGACTTTTAGTGGTCTGATAGCAAATGTCTAATACCTGCTGCTTCTAGTGGCTTGTTACGTGAGCATTCACTTTTTGCTCTTAGAACGTGGTTATAATTTTATTGGTTTTGGAAAGTTCCTTGAGCTCTGCAAGCAAGAAATAGGTGTACAAGTGTCACAGGGTACCCGGTCACCCTACTAGTAAGAGCAATTGTGACGTGACAAAGCACATTTGCTGTGACTTGAACATAGCTTTGGGAGTTTTGTATTTTCAACTTTGTGTATTTTTACCCTTTCCTCACAACCTATGTTTGTGTATTGTACTGTTTATCCTAGTTTTACTTATCCAGAAATCCTGATCTGCATCTAATTATGCTGTATTTAACGCACCTATGTGTTGTACATAGATCTGATACACCCCATGAATGGAGCTGAGGACTTTGTCTCAATTTAATTTGTTCTGCTTTGAATAACTTGTATACTTGTGTTTTATTGTGAAATTTCAACAGACAAAATCTACTATATTGTTCCCTCTGTAATGCCAGTGAATTTTAAAGAAACTGATATGGAGCAACAGACAGTGCCAGAAATAAAAGTAGAGCATGGATTTTCCAATTTCTACTCCTCTACCTCCTAAGCCATTTGATAATCAAACCATCAGTTGAATTCATAGAGCTGAAATAAAACCAGGATATAATATTCAATAGAACCTCATTCTTCAGTTACAACACATTTTATAAAATGAAGCAAAAATTTTTATCCCATTTTTGAAATTTATATTAATTAAAAGAATAAAAATCCAGAAAAGAGGGAAAGAAAAAAAACCAAAACAAACCTTTATGCTCAATTTGTAGACAAAAAATAGCAAGTTATGAATCTACTCCCTTCTTACAATTTTAAAATATTTTTCTATTAATGGAACGTCTTTGTTTTGAAAATGCCTTTTTTTTTCCTCTCTCAGGAGATTTCTTTTAACATGGGAAAATTGGAAAAAAATTCCTTTAAATAAAATACAGGATAATTTCAAAGGAGTCCTGTCAAGACAGTAAAAATAAATGGGGAGTTACAAATTAGATTTATTATACAGTTGGGGGGGGAAGCCATCTGTGTTATCTGATATAAGTATAAACACAGAAAATACTTCAAAATACAAGATACATAAGCAATTCTAAGTATGCTAATTATTGTTGTGGTTTAGTGCATATACCCAGCACAACAGGCAGTTGTATAGGAAAGTCAAAATGCATTGTAAAAATGTTGTAATCTGTAACAAAGGGATTGATCTCTTTTCCCTCATTTTTGATTGTTCATAAATGATCCCAGGCTCAAATTAGTTCTCTCTTCATTTAGTTATTTCCTCTGTGCAATCAGGATTAAAATTACAAGAAAACAAACACGAGACTCACATACAGTTAGTATGGAGAGCTCAAATAGAGACATATGTCTTTGTACACTCCAAAGACCTACTTGAACTTCAAAATGCATTGGATCTGGTCTTAGTGAAAACCTTGAGGTTCCAAGGAAAAGTTGAACTTGTCCAAGAGAGATCTTATGGGAAAAGCATAACAACAGAGCTGTGTGGAGAAGCTCCAATGTACAATACTAAGCAATAAGAATTTACAGGTGCAGTTTTTGGCTGGTTCATATGGAAACAGCTTCAGTACCAGCTTATTTTAAAGTGGGTAAGCAGAGCTTTATTTAGAAGCCATTTGCCAGAGACAAATATTATTGCAGAATCAAATGGAAATTAAAATAAGGATCAGAATAAGAGATCTGTAAGATTTAAGTGGAAAAAAATTCCTAGCTAGAGACTATATTAGTGTTTCAATAGTTAAGAATAGATTACATTAAAGATTGTACAGGTACATTCATGTTTTGATTCACGTTTCAAGTTTTTAAGGGGGAATAACCACTGTTGCTTCTTGGTGGAGACCATGTGACATCTGAATACTTGGTTGTCATGCATTTGATATTTAGAGATCATAGCCTGCTGAGTGCTCTGAATCCTACAGGGAAGAAAGTTCTTGTATCTGATACAATTGTTCCACCACCCTCTCTTTTAATGTTGATACTTTAGAAGAAGAAGAAAACATTATCTTTTATGGCTCTTACTCTCTTGACATTTTTACTTACATGTAATATTTCCAATCTCTAGTGCACGTGGGCAGCTCATGTTCCTGCAGAGTGCTGGAAAACCTGCATTCCGTGTGTTCACTTTCAGAGGGGAAATTGATTTTTTTCTTTTTTTTTTAAGTCAGATCAAAAAATGTCATCAGAAGAATGGCATTGCTAATATTTTTAGGTTTTCATCTGAGAGAGATTTGGAAGTGGGGAAGATGATGTCTAGCTATGACATGCTTTATATACAGATGAGTGAGTAGAGTTTTGGAACAGGGCTGGGACACTGCATATTGTTTCTGGATCTGCTACTGAACTGCTGTGAAATGTGGTTATGTATTTTGATTTCTTCTTTTCTTGATTTCTCTACCACAGAAATAATATTATGATGATTTTTGTATTAAAAAAAATCTAAATAATATGATAGAATTCTTATTAGTTAACAATAGAATATAATCTGTTTATCTTGCATAATTTCTTCTTATAAAGATAAAAATATTGGATGGTGTTGGAGCAATACTAGTTGTATTAGTCACGATGTGCCACTTGTCTGCATGTTTGGATACTCAAATATAAAGGATGTAAATAGACATACATAGACCATTAACTCCAGGCTGCTTCTGGAGTGAGAGGAGGCAGGAGGGGTGTTTGTGTTCTGCTCAGGACTGAATAAAGTGACAGGCAGATTACTTCAGAGTCAGAGGCTGACCACAGCAATCTGTAGCGTCCTGCCAAAACCCAGACTGTTGTGAATGAAATCAGTTTTTCATTTCATTTGTACTCTTGAAAGTAGCTGAGAACATTACAGTAGCCAAGTGGTAAACTCTGGATAAAGCAAGCAGTCACACAGCTTCCCATTGTTCCAATTTCTGTTTAGTAAGTACCAACGATGTAAGGCAGCCCACAGTTGAGCTCTTAAAATGTCTTGTGCAACACATCTTTTTTTTTGTCTTTTCATGTGCTGTTAACAGTAGAAATTTCTTGTTTAATTCTCTGCTGTACAGTTCACTCTGTTTGTTTTCAAATCCAGATGCAGAATTGTGGTCACTGCACTAATGAACTCCATATTTAAGCTATTTTGCAAATTGAGGATATCTGTGAACTCTGACATTCAATATAGAAAGATATGCCTTTGTATAAATACGGCTTGGCAAAGAGCAATGCCTTTTCCTTGATGTGGATTAAAATAATATTTCCCACTTCAGTACACTGCTTTCTATAGACAATGGCCACTACAATGACTTTATATGAACCTCATCTCCTTATCGTAGTCCAGAAATAGTGTAACAAGTTAATATTCAGGATGTTCCTTGTGCCATGGGGTGGTGCTTTCAAGCTTCTCCAGCATGAAGAGGGAGGCAAAGGAGGCCTGAGCTTTGCAGAGGACGTGCTTTGGTGGGGCTGCAGAGCGGGCAGTAACGAAGCCCAGCGGGCAGTAATGAGGCCCAGCTGTGCTGGAACAGGAGGCAGCTGAGGGGCTCTGGGAGAAGGGGGTGGGCGAGGCTGAGCTTTGGCTTGTGACAAATTTGCTGGAGGAAGTCACGCGTGGTCTGTGTGCTGTAAGACTAGAAGATGGCTCCGAGCCAGAGAGGTTGACGTTAGCGCTGGTTTGTATGAGCTGAAGATCTGGCTGAACCCATGCTCTGTTTGGAGGTGTCCCCATGTCTTTAGCCTTCTCCCTTTGCTGTTGGTTGCCTGCTGTGCTGCCGTATTTGTTTGGAATGAGGTTAAGCTCTTTTCTACAAGACATCCATACCTCTGGTTGCAAGAGAGGATTTTTAAAAAAATGTGTACATCTAAAAGGAGGTACGTTTAAGAAATTTGAAATACACCATTGTTTTGATTTAGGAAAGGCAATCTTCCTTGAGAAATCTTTAGCTCCATATTGTTAGGAGCTCTGTGGATTTCCATTTAACTTGATGGATATTTGGAATATTCTTGCAATTTCTGTTTCCACAGTTATGTCTGCTCTTTACCTCCAAAGTCTCACTGAAACTGGCATCTACATCTATTTGTGCATGAGGGAAGAGAGATCATTTCCTGTGGGTTGAACAAGAGAGTTAGTAGTTTCAATACATGAATTTACAGAGAAGTTTTAAATACTTTATACTTTTCTCCTGAGTCTTTGCAATATAAGTCTAATGCTGGGGAAACTATTAGTTAGGGACTGGGAGAAACAATGACAAATTATTAGTTATGGTAAGTGCTAGAAAATGTACACAGCACATGAGGAACTGTTTAAAATGTCAACAGTGAATCATTACAAAAAACATTGGATGGAGGTTACTCCATATTTCCTCAAGGATTGACTTGGAGAGAATTACTTTCTTCAGTGCTTTTTATTAATGACTTTGGCATAAACAGTGGGATTATGCTGTTGAAATCTATTGATGACAGAAATTTAGGAGTAACCATAAAGACGGTTATTTTACATTATGAAAGAAAGGACCAGACAAGCTTGGAGACCAAAGTAGTAAAATATCAGTAACACAAACCCTTGGGCTGGGCACATGGGAATTAAAGCATCTTTTCCAGGGGCTCACAGCTGGAAGTAGTCCCAGAGGAAGAGGATCTGGATGCATTGATTACATACTCTTCCTGCACAGGGAGGGTATGGATCCATCAGTGTAACATGGCTGTGGAAAAAATGAAATGTGTGTCCAACAAAGTGCTCCCAAAGGGTGATACTCTTGTTCAGACACTCGAAGGACCTCACTGTATGTTGTGAGCAGTTCTAGTCAGTCATGATCAAAAGATGCAGATCTGAACTGGAATGTCCAGCCAGGATTTATCAAGGAATGGAGTACTCCCTGTACAAAAGGAGATGAAAACATGTGACTTGTTCAACATCACAAAAGAAAAGCTGAAGAGAATGCTGTGGCTGCTTATATCAGGAAAAAGAGGGTTGTTTTTTTTTAACTTAACCTAATATTGTTCAAATGGTCCCAAATAGCCTTATCAATTAGTTATACTTTTTAAAAAATGTTTTCAATTATAACAATGTGAAGGTTTTGGAGTTGGCTACTTAGTGGGTTTGGTGTTTTGTTTTTTCAGATTGGAGGGAGAAATTGGAATGTGTATGTCCATTTTATGTGTAATCTTTTCCCCTCCAGACAGTGCATGGTGGAAAGCTGCACTTGAGACAACAAAAGAGTAATGATTTTTCTAGGTCTAATCTGAAGTTCCCAGTTGGTAGACAGTGGATCAGTGCTTTGGAAGTGGCAGTTGCTTGAACACCTTCTGTAGGCTGAGGCTTCAGCTCTGGATTGATGGCCCGGGAGGACTCATTCACCTGATCCTTAACAGTGCAGTACAAAATGTTTTGGGAAGGGAGAAGTAACTTATTCAGCCATACTCAAATATTTACAAGTATTCAAGCAAATATGTTGTCCTGATAGATGCAATTATAGCTTTTGGTTTCTGAGAATTTCCTCACCTCAGCTGTATTGCTCCTTTTTGCGAACACCAGACCAATTGCAGGTTCTCTGATCCAGCTCAGCTGCCTCTGTGGGCTCAGTTGCTATTTTGAAACCCTGTATTGCTGTGGTTATGATTTTATTTTTAGTGTTCAGTAGTATGTGCGGAGAAATTAACAATTTAGTTGAGTATGATTTGACAAAAACAGTTCCCCTTTTCAGAACATGCCAGTTGTGGTCAGCCTTCCTGATGTTACTGGCACAGCACCATCCCAGTTTGCACGACTACTAGGACTAGGGTCTGAGAGAGAGGAAAACAAAATGTTAACTCAGACTTGAAAACAGGGTTGTTCTGCCTTCTGCTTTCCATCAAGTCATTGCTGACCAACCTTGACTAGCTTGTGAATTTCAGAACACTTCCAAAACTGAGAGGGGTAAATGTGCAGCGCTCTGTGCATCACACTGCCTATGTCATTGGCAGGGTCTTTATGTAACCTTCTATATACAAGAATTTTCTTTAACAAAATACTGTGCCATGGAATGTATGTGTTGAATTTTAAAATGAGATTTTTAACCACAAAACTTACCAGCAGCATGCAGAAAACATTTTGAGGATTGTTTAATTTTCCCCTGACATGTTAAGACCACTTTCTGTTTCAGAAACCATACAGGGAAAGTTCCAAATCAATACAACTTGTAATGTTTTGTTTTGTTGTCAGTGGGCAATGCAAGCAACTTATGTAACTGCAGCTGTCAAGCTGTTCTAGTACAGATCAGAATTTTTTCCAATATAAAATAAATTTTATAACCATTAAAAGCTAATCAGGGATTTCAGCTTCAGAACCAACTGCATTATGTTCCATTTCTGGTACCAAAGTGCTGATCCCTACCAGCAGTAATGCATTGCATTTTAAAACGGAAAGGTTATTCTATTCTGATTCTTAGATCTCTGATACGACCCATGATAAGTTTTTCGTTTTCCTCTGCTTTGACTTTACTGTGAACCCAGATTTTGATGTAATTTGATCAGGATTAATCTTTAACATGTGTGTCACTCTTATTTTCCCATGGTTAATAAAAAAGATGTCATCCCTGTTTCTTTTCTATTATTGTTTTGATGGAAACTACAAATGTCATGAAATTAACTTTTATGCTAATGCATATGGGGCTAGAAAACTGTCTTGATTAGTTTACAGTCAGGTTGATTTTTCTAGAAAGCAATATATAGTTGTTTTCTGTGCATATCAACATTTGAATAGAGCCTGCTATGTACTGAGCACATGCAACTTGTGTCTCCTGCAGAAGACATGCAAAGCAGGAAAACAATCTCCTGTTATTTTGTTGTTGAAAAGAAATAGTTGTTTGCCATACTATTATTTCCTCTTAGATGCATTTTCATTTGTTGGATGATACACTAGTGGGACCTCAAAGCTGACTCTGCCCATTCCATACCACTTTCCATGCACAGTTGAATGGTACAGAGAGAAAAAGGAATTGCTAGACAAAGATTTGTCTTGTATCTCCATGGGTGCTGTTTTTCATAGGCCTTCAATACTGCCAAATTAGTGGTATGTGCCTAGGAAGTGAGATAAATGACAGCGGTAGGCAAATCTCAACATAACTTGTAGGAAAAGTTCAGTCTGAAGTTTATTTAAAATCAAGGAAGGTCTTGTTATCAAAGTACTCTTTGTACTTGTTAAGTCATACATTTGTCTCACAAAGTAGCATATATGTTATTGACTCTTGAGGGTTAATCACTGAGTATAACAGACTTTTTTGCTAAGGCAGTACTGAAAATAAGGATTAAATTAATTTATGTTTTTCTTCTTATGTAAATATAAAGTATAACAAGTTGCAATGTCACTCTAAGTGAAGCTTTTCTGGCTTGTGTTTGCCTTTTATCTCATTATAATGATGCCAGAGGTCCAATGTAAATATCCTTCTGTTCTGTCCAGCAACCCATACTTTAATTTAGTGTAATCAGAAAATAATAACCTCTGTAAAACAGCCTGTCAGGGAAAAATAATAGGGCTGTTAGACTTTGGCAAAACTCCATTGCTTACTGCTGAGATACAATATCCCAGTTTTGCAGGACGTTTGTCAAGACACTTGGTTGCTGTAATGTGTTAGGATGATCTTCCTATCATCAGATAGCACCTGACAGCAGACCATGAACAGACAACTCCTCACAATTTAATGAGCAAAGCTGGAGCTGTAATCCCATCAGGAAGGACATGTAGTGTAGCTATATTACCATATTTACAGCCAGTGTAGTTTTCACATGGTCCCTTTATTTTTTTTCTCCTGCTGAGACATTCTTTTTCAATGCCATTATAAGTGTGAATCACATAGACTTGGTGGAGAAATAACTTTAAGATATATCTGGATCTTTCAGTTATTTTTTGTGTTTAAGCAGTACAATATTTTTCTGAGCTGGTTTTTAACTTCATTTGCAGTACTTGAAGAACCACCAAATAGGCTTTAACATGGTTTTTGGAAGAAGGTACACACTTGTATCCACTACTGCTGTAGTCATTGGCAGCAGTTCAATTTTTTGCACTTAGTACATCCAATATATGGACATATGTAAGTGTTTTGCATACAGAACACCATGTGTTGAGAAATGTGCTACTGTGCCTTCTGTGAACTCCTGAACGCAGTCCTATAGGACTTGTAAATAAGAACTGGAGGAGGAGGGGGGAAGGAAAGTCTTCTATTTATGAAGCTGAATAGAGGAAAAGCAACCAAAGGGAAAAATAATGTATAAATGCAGACAAAAGCCATTCATTTAGTTACAATCAAGGGACAAATTAATGGAAAAATGGAATAGTATTTTTCAAAAGATGGTTCAAGATGACTTTTGTAAACCTCTTTTTCAGTGAAAAGGTGTTTGAATTGCGAACTTTCCCAAATGGAACAAACATTCACATTTGGGGATAAAGGAAAAAAGACTTTTTTTTTGTCTTGGAAGGAAAATACTCTTCATAGAATGTATAATGCTAAGAGTTCTGTGAATAAAAAGATTTGTGCTATCAGACAAGTTTTGTTGCCTCTCTCCTTCTCAAAAGTACGTCCCATAATAGATTCATAAGTGCTGTCATGTGAACCTCCATGGAAGTGAAGTTATTCTCTGCTGAGTGCAACCAGAGTAATTTGAGGAATGGTGGGAGAGCAAATAGCTGGGAGGGTAGCGCTGGCTGATGACTGCTTTTTTCACTGGGATTTTTATTTTGCAAAGTGACTGTGTTGGATCATCGCCTGGATTAAATCAGCCTTGTTACACTGTCATAGAAGTAATATTTTACATGAGTTGTTGAAAATTAAGTGATTTTTCTTTTTGAGGTGTTGAGGGGTTGTTGTTTATTTGTTTTGTTTTTTTTTTAAATTATTTTCTGGAGTAGTCAAGATTTTGAGCTGATTTAAAACTGGGGTAGTTTGTACCTCAGTTGTGTACTCTAATGCGGTTGGAGATCTGTCCCATGGCGTGGGCTCTTGGGAAGTGTTGCTCTTTCTTCTTGTGGCAGGAGAGCAGGAAAAATCAACTCTGTCCATCTCTTTCATCTTGTGCTGAGACCAGCGCAGTGTGAGCTGTCTAACCTTACAGCTCTGAACTCAGTCCTTGTCTGCTTGCTCAAAGGATTCCAGTGTTGGTTGCAGACATGTAAACTGTACTGTACTTGGTACTCTTCGTTTGGATATTAGCAGTGACTGATTGCCAGAGCTGTAATTGCTCTTAGGTTGGATGTTAAGTTTCAGCCCTCTGGATGGTTGGTGTATGAAGAAAACAACCTTTGTGTTCTTGAATAGCAGTTTTGGGAGTTGCATGGGGTAGAGCTTAACACAGATTTTGAGGACAGTAACAGATGTGAAAGAAAACACAAGTGACCAGTGTATAGACACTTAACCCGAGATAAAATCTAAGTCTTGCAGTTCCTCTGGGAAAAGCAAGCTCTGGAGCACAGGATGGGTCCCATGGTGCTTGCAGCTTCTTTTACTGCACGGAATGACATGTGTCTCTCTTGTTGTCATTGGCTTGCTTGGCATTAGTGATCATAACAACAGGCCCCCATTCCAGTCTCTTTTCTTTACTAGAAGTTGAGTAATTGGCTTTATAACATTGTAAGAGCAGTTGTTCCCACAGTCAGTTCTCTTCCAGCTCTGGTGTTTCTCTGTGTTGCCTGAGACTGGTCTGTGTGTGAGGGACTGTGGAGGTGCTTGTTAGTGCAGTCAGTCCTCAGTGGTAAGGACAGGGCTGGGCAGGGAACTGGTTCTGTCTGACCCAGGCAGAAAATGTAACTGAACAAAATGTGAAGGATACATTAAAAAATTGGTAGGGCTGTGGCATCTCTTGATTTTTCTCAGCTTATCCTTAACACTAATTTACAAGTGTTAAAGTGAATATTCTACCTATAAAATGCTTCATTAGCAGAAAGTTTTTTGTGTTAGTATGTGCTTTTGTGTAAGACTCAGAATTTTCCTTGTAGTACCTACAGAAGTCATTCAACTAGAGAAGACAAGTATATTGGCTTTGACAATCAGATATGTATTGCATGTTCCAATTTATATATATGTGAAATATTTGTGCTATTAAAATTGGTTATTTGAATTATTTCTGGAACTTTTCAACTTGGTTATTAGAATTCCACTATATGCTTGTGGGTTGTTTTGAATAAAGGAAAAGAAAATGCCTTTGGGGAGAAGATTTTGAAACAATACATTCAGATTCACTTATAGTAATAATTTCCTCCTACAGAGTCAGCTTATAAAGACTAATTGCAATGCTTTTTTGTCTCTAAGTTAGTGAATTATAAATAAATGCTGGCTGTGGAGTACCATATAATGAGTATTATAATCACACATGTTATTTTAAAATTGAAAATAATTTTAAATCAAGGACACTTGGCTGTTTCAGATACAGATGTTATTTATTAGTGTATCAATCTGTAGATCCTATGACTTGTTTTTTCCTTGGTATTTTGCCATTGTACTGTTGCTACCCCATCATGCCTTATTTACTGAAGTTATTTGAATAATGTACTTTTTTTCCATAGTTAGAACCACCTTCTACTTGCTTAGTTACAAAGCCTTACTCGTGTAAGCAGCTTTCTCATTTGGCTTGTAAATCTCAGTGAACTGTGAAAAGTTCAGTAACCTTTGGGTATACAAGGGAAGCTTTATGATCTAGTCAAAACTCTGAACATGACATCTCTAAGTATTAGCAGGAGTTACAATGTTTGGAAAGTGGCAAAATGGCCAAGTATATTATTTTGTAAATGCTAATGGAGGGACTGGTTTCAAGAACATGCTATGTATTTAACTGAAAAATGATTATTTATATATAGAGATGGTTTTATTCTGCTGCATCTAAACCTTTTATTTTAAACCAGACTAATTAAAAAAAAGTGAAATATACAATCCACTTGAAAATTCTTACTTTATCTGAAGACCAATCCGCACTGGTGTTGAAAGATTGATTCACAGATGGGGATTTGTTTTCTTCTGAGTAGTTTTGGTAACACCAGCAAGCCCTTTCACTATGGATATTAATGTTCTTATTAAAGTAAAGCACAATGGATTAAATAAGATATTCATAGGATTATAAAAAAAATGACTAACTTATTGCATTTCATGTTTGGCTGTAGTCTATGTGATATATATATATGTGTGTGTGAGACCCACAGTCCTTGCTATTACAATGCTAAAGTCTAGATCTGTGTCCTTTCTGGGTGCATTGCTATTATGTACTGATAATTGACTCTGAGTTTGAATTGAATGTTCAAATGCTCACGTATGATGTATTTGCCAAAATACATAATTTTGTCTTTCTTCGTGGAAGTAGAAGATCAATGAAAGTTAACGGCAGATTTTGATAAGACTTAGACCCATCAGCCAAGTTTTTTTATTGTCTATTAATTACCAAATGTTAAAGCAGTCTTTCATAACAAAACAGAAATACATTAAAAATGCATGTAACATATATAACAAAAATGTACAATCTTCCATATTTCCTCGAGTTGAAAGTGAAGATTGCCATTTCCAGGGAAACGTGGGTGAAAAAAATAGGTGCATTTGTGTTGTCCAGCTAAAGTAAGATGCTCTCCAATTTTCTATATTTGAAAGACTGGAAACCTCAGTATGAGCTTCTATAAACTTCATTGTACATTCATGGTTGCCTTGACTGCTTTTAAACTGAAGTGTGTGATGTTTTTGTATAACAGAACAACAGTGTGTGCCAAATCAGGTGATAACACGAGGTAAGAAGAAAGGAAAGGAGTGAACCTGGTGAGACTTCTGAGAGTGAGGCACAGACTTTGTGATTTGGTTCCTGCAGAACAAGCCCTGCTACTTTCCTAGGCAAGTTGTGTTGGGAAGGGAGGAAATGCTGCAATTCTGTGCTGCCAGCTCGTGGCAGGTGGGTGTGAGGTGGCGAACAGCTTTTTGGCTGTTTTGCAGTTCCATGTGAATGGACAGGTTCCAATAGGAATAGCTGGCCAGTGTGCAAGACAGAGGAATGTGCCTCGGTGACTGGCCAGATAACATCTGTTTGCACTTCCAGATGTTGATGGACTCTTTCTGGGGCAACTATGAATTTGAGAGCATGTGGGGAAAAATACAGTCATGTTATTTGTTATATTGAGGAAAGGGGAGAAGAAGAATGCTTTCTGTGCTGCACTGCACATAATGACAGTGGCACTGCACTGTCCACTTTTAACAGAGAATTACAAAAATAAGCACAGCAGTCATAAGCCCACCTTTTGAAGAACACTAACCAGCTCATGTCATGATCTTCCACATAATTAATGCAAGTTTTGAGACAAAGGTGGGTCTGAATCTCTTACCAGTTGAAAGTCCTCTGTATACCACAGAAGAGGTGGCAAAGTTCATTGTGTGTGTGTTTTTGTTTTCCTAGTGATTTTTTTTTTTTCTGGTGATGGTGTAAGAGATGATGTGAGCTTCCCATTTTCATGTCTGATTCAAAGAGTTTGGGATTGGACATATAATTAGTGTTAAACCATATAATTTCCTGTGAACGATGAAAACTAAAACCCAGATCAGATTATAGCACCAACAAGTGACTGTCACATGTTTGTTGCTACTTGATTGACTAGTCCTGTTCTAAAAACACTGAGAAGATGCCTCAGTAAAAGAAAACTGACTTGAGCACTAGTAAAACAGTAAGATTTTGTTCAGATAATTTTATGGTGTGGTGTGTTTTTTTGTTTTTTTTTTTTTTTTTTTTAAAAGATTATTTATGAGCCTCACAGAGTAAAAAAAAGTCTAGGTTAATCTGAAAGGGCATGAGCTTTCTGGTCATTCTTGGTATGAAATAGAAATGAAATGCTATAAACATAGTGTGTATTCCATCCCACCAAATTGTTCCAGCTGGAAGTCAAAGGTTTGTGCATGGAATTTACACTCTTGATTGAGGAGAAATTAGTATAGTAGTTTGGTAGTCCAAAGTGTGATTGATCTTGGTTGGGTTTTTCTTTCTGTGTTTTTATTGTTGGTTTTTTGGAGTTTTTCTGGTTTTTTTTGCTTTTAAATAAGTAAAATATATATAAAAGAGGCAAGGAGAAGAGGCTCTGTTTAGTCACATACCCATGGATCACACCCAATTCTTTCTGGCCTGAACATAATCCCCATTTCCTCCTCCCTCCCTTAGTTCTGGCTCCAAGGCATCCTTATGGAGCCAAGTTACATATTTCACATGGAAAAACGAAATATCATATGGACCTGATCTGTAGCTACCCTTGCCCCATTTCTTAACAATAAGCTTAATGATGTGTGTGAAACTGATGATTTTGAAACTGATTTCCTTCTTGCCTGCTCTGTTTATGTGAAGTTTGCTTTGCTACATAATTCTGTTGTACAATACCTCACATGAACATCAGCATACTTGTAGTTTTTGTGCGTTTCATTCAAAGATGTTTAATGATAGCCAGTGAAGGTTCAAAGATGTATAGGAATTGCAAGGAGTGGGGTAAGATCTGAAGAGATCGTTGCATATGCAAATTGCTGACAAAGGATTGTTTTTGCTGAATTGAAGGTCAACATTCAATAGGAAAGAAAAAGAGAAATTTCATATTTCTAGTTTGACTTTGAAATTAGATGGCAAAATTCCTCTCTAAAATTGTGCTACTGAATGGGCAAGGATGTCTTTATTTCATTGTAGTTTGGCTCATCTACAGAGTCAGGAATTAAGCAGAAAGTTGCACGGCATTGCCAGTGGTGGCAGGTTAGCCCTGTGCTAAACTGAGTCACAGGTGTGGCTGGCTGATGTAGGAACCTGTTGAGCCCTTGAAAAAGTAAAAGGAAAGAAAAAAGTTGGCACTCCTTCTCTTCCTATAGACTTATAAATCACAACTCTTTCAAAGAAACACTGTGTGAACACTTTTAGTGTTGGGTAAGTTAAGGAGCTTTTTATACACTTCCTATGATGACAGAATGACGTTCATCTTAATGTCTGCATGTGATATAGGTGTGTTTTTATTAATTGTGTCCCAGAATTGGAGATGTATTGGTGTACAGTGGCACTTTCAACTTCTCAAATACTATCTTTTCTGATCTCTGTTCTCTGAAAACACTAGACTAAGTGTAGGATTATTGTATCCAATAACTGAAGTGAAAAACCTCATCTCTCAAGTACATGATGCTATGTTATAGCCATCCTTTGTTGGACCCATGCACATACACACTGCCAGAACAGCCCCACCACACCCAAATCTTCCTTAGGAAAAAAAAAGGGAATTTCTTAGCCTTTTGTTTTTATTATGTTTTTTTTAAGCTTTCACAACAGCCAGATGGCTGAGCTTTGTAGAAGATAAATCACCTTGTGGACATGCACTCCCTAAATAAATAAGCAAGAGAATTATTAATATAAAAATATTTGTCATGAAGGGCTTAAGTTTTTTAAAAAATAAATGGTAATATACATATTTATCAATACTTCATTTCAGATGCTTATATGCATCACTCAACATGTTTTTGCTCTGTTTTTAATAGCAAGCACAGCCTTTCTGAAAATATGAGGGAGTGAAAATCTTTTAATCTATAGAATACCTGAAAAATAAAAGAACAAATCTTGTTTCTATGACATTATCAGTGGGGTGAAGGAGGGAAGCTTAGGGAAAGAAGGGGAATTATGGATAAATCATCCTTATGGATATTATGACTATCTTTATTTACTACTTTAATTTTGATTCATAAAGATACTATATTTGAGTCCTTTGAAAGATCTCACTAGGGATTTAGACTATTTTACAGAGGAAAGAAGAATCCTCTGTTAGGAATGAATTCCTGGAAGCTGACTTTCTTTGGGAAAAAAGTGTTTATACCACTGTGGGTGCATTTATTTTTTTATTAAAACAACAAAACCCCAAACCCCAAAAACAGCTAATGAGGTAAACTGCATTGATGCTTGTAAAACCACTGTGGGAAATTTCAGTAGCTGTGAATGATCACCTCACTTCATAGCTCGATTAACACTTCTAACTGTAGACTAGTTAAAATGCCAATCAGCTCTGAAAAGAAGCAAAATTACATCTTTATTTCATTTGCTGCTGTGAAGGCTAAACAATGGAGCACACGTGACACCCAGGGCTCTGTACAGCCGGAGTGTGCAGTGTCCCCAGAACTTCAGAGATGCTTGTGGTTGGACGATGGCCCACCTGGGATAGCTTGGGCTGTGCTGAGCTGCATCTTGCACTAAAAGAAACCAAGACTGGGGGTCAGGGCGGCCGGACAAGGATCTGTACTGGCTTAGAAGGCTTGAGCCCTGTTTTCTGCAGAAGTTGTATACTGTCATTTGGCGGAGGAAAATATTGCCAGTACTTTCACACTGGGCCCAGACTGTGGGGGTTTGACAGTAGTGGGGAGAGTAGAATGTGAAGGAAAGGCCATTGGTTTTTGAAGGGGTTTTTTTGTTTTGTTTTTTGTGTTTTGTGGTTTTGTTTTTTTTGGTTTTTTTTTTACATAGTGAATAAAATTTAGGTTGTGGCCTGAATACAATGTTCTGTTATTTTGACAGAAAATCATTTTGGTAACTTCACAGCGTTAGTTTGCTGAAACGAGTTCTTCTCAAAACAATTCCTGATACTTTTTTCATCTGATACTGACTAATTAGTTAATAATTTTGTTCTTATTCAAGATGGTTATAAGGTCATATGTTGTGATTCTGTCTATCCATTCCTTGTTTTCCCTGATCATGTAAATGAAAAAATGAGTGTTGACTTCTCGTGGAAGTCCCGCTGACTTCAACAGGAGCGGTGCTGGCCACAGACACTGGGACGGGCAGATTTGATTGCTGTTGAGAGATGCAATGTTCTTTCTTATTCTTAGCCTCTGAGCATTACTAAAGCTGACTGTTGCCTGAAGTTGTCTGTTGTTTATCCTTTTGAGTTCTGGAATCTGTTATGGCTTGAGGGTACCAGGCAGTGGCTGGTAAATTTATGGGACTTTTGTCTTTGTGTGAATGTCCCGTACTGGTCTTGAGGACTGATTTGAGGTTGCATGTCAGCACATATCAGATTTTTATTCCGTAGTGTGATGTACCCATAATCTTCCAAAAAGTAATTTATAACACAAAGGAAAACTTTGGTCTTGAACAGTCTTTTCTTGTTAAAGACATATATTTTATCTTATAACATTGTTATAATTCAGATCAAGTAATTATTTACCACTTTGTTGTCATTACTTCCTTTAGGTCTGGAACTGAGTTCATCGCATACACTTTTATCTGATAGCATAATTTATTTTGATAAATTTTATTTCATTTTATTTTAATAACTTTATATTAAAAAACTAGGTATTACCAGAGACTGAAAGTAATTGCATCTGCTGGGGTGTATGTTTTCTCTCTGTACTATATCTATGGTTTCTGTTTGGGTGACACACTTTGTTAGCATTAAATCAAATAATTGTAGCTTCTTAGTATTACACTGCAAACAGGACCCTCTTGGATGAACAAGGACACGTATTTCATAGTCTAGACTTATCCTTTTCCAGGTAGTGATGCACAGCACTGAAATGTTTCTTCTGAAACTTGTTTTCTAGCAGCCATAACTGAGCATTTTTCAAAGGGGTACTTGATACATGAAAAGTAGCAAGACAAATTGTATTGTTTTCTTAACTGGATTAGGTAAAAATGAATGTGACTTGTTAGAAAATCTGCTTCTTGGAGCAGGGATGTTCATTAGTTACATGATTCATCCACACGTGTTCCTCCACAAATGCCAAGGGGGACGTGTTTTCCAGTGTTGTCAGTTACACAAGTCACTGTGGCTGTCATTAATCTTATAACTAACTTTCTTTTGAAGTAATTTGCATGAATTGAAGAACAAAATAATGAATTCCCTATGCCCATCTATTTCACATTTCCAAACGTCAGCATAGCAGTCCAGTATTAAAGTGGTTTGTCTGGGTTAAGTGTGGCCAATTTATAGCATTATTTGATGCATTTAATTTTCTAAGTGCATAAAAATGGCCATATAGAATCATCCCACTGTCTCTGTAGTGCTCATGTGATTCTCCTGTGGCCAGGAGAGAAGGCTTTGTCGAAGAAAGTAAGAACATGGCTAGTGTAAATGAAACTGTTGTCTCACAATGTGCAGCTCAGACAGAATACCATTTAAAAATGCGCTGTTAGTAACAGAGGGGCATAATTTCAAGTGACTTCCATCTGATAAAAATATTAATTTTCCTCGTTTCAAAATTTATATGGCCATCACTGACATTCTGGGAAGACAGCATCTCTGTGCCAAGACTGTAATTCAGACTTATCCAATAACTATATATGAATTACGCAAGGCAAATGGAAAGACTGAGACAGGAAAATTAAGTAATTCAGTAATCTGAATTTCAAAAACAGTGTTTTTTGAAAAAATTCTGTGTTTAATATTAACGTGATTGAATCTTTGAGTGCTTGACATGTGGCAGCATATTTCAATATTTTTATTTAGCTCTTCAAATGTAACATTTTGCCTCTGTGAGCAAATGGAACAATGGATAAACATTTTCATTTGAATTATTGAAGGCATTGAAGTTTGTGGGTTTTTTGTTATAGTTTTTTGTTCTTGTTTTTCTTATAAAGTACACTCAGACACATCAGGGATTACTGGGCTCTGCTGTGATGGAAAAGTGGAATGCACTGTGTAGATGAATTGGTCATTTAATTGCACTGTGATAATAGATGGTTGCTGTAGCTTGTAGCTCTATACAACAGAACTGGATTCTGCAATGCCATAGGCAATTATACCCAGCTTAACTGAAGTTCTCGTGTGACAAAAGGGAAGAGTAAACATCCCATGTACAAACTGGTTTTGAAGACAAAGTGAATTGTGAATTGATACTTTTGTACAAAAGGCTGGCAGAATAAGCATTAAACCACAGGACTGTTACAGTAAACTTCATCGAAGATGATGTGTTAGGTGGGGTACAAGTGGTTGTGCTGCCTTTATGCTCTTTTGAAGCAAATAGAAAATTACTTTTGAGAAGTGGGAATCAAGGAATTTGTAAATAATAGGATACTGAATGTTTCTGGGGTCAGCATATTCCAAAGATAAAGAACTGGGCAGTGTCTGCAAAAAGGATTTATGAACTGGAGAAATGTTACTGTGTTGAGGGCTTTCAGAGTCAATCCAAATTTTTTAAAGGAGAATGGTGCAAAGTGGCGAATTTTTCATAGAATGATAAAAGTAACCTTAAAAGACTCTCTAAATCATATGAGAAATTCAGAGCAGTGTTTGGAAGTTGGATCCTGAAAAATGCAGCTGAGAAAAAAGGAAGAGGGTTCATTTCTGACACAAACAAGAGAACATTGCAGTTCTCATAGAAACCAGCGAGAAATGAGAATGGTGGCTCTTGCTTTCAGACAGTGTGTATTGCTTTGAGAGATGGCACCAGCAACACAAACAATGGAACAGGACAATAGGATAACGTGCACAGTGTCACAGAGAGCCTCGGGGGGCCTCGTTGCCTGAGAAGATGGATGGGAATTTGTTCCTGAGTGTTACCAAGAATAAGCAGTACTTGTAGGAAGCGTCTCCCTAGGGAGCAGATAACTTCCATCACCTGTGGATCAAGGCTTTTGCTTCTGTATTTAGTTTGAGTAGATGTGCTTGGAAGAGGCACAGATGTACCCTGGCAATTAAGTAGAAGAGAGCGTGCTGTTTGGAAGGGAACATTGTGTTTGCAGTCCTAGGTGGAAAATCTCTATGCACAAGGCAACCCCAAACCCACAAGGGCCTTCAGAAAGGCATTTCTGTGAGTTTTTGCCCAAGTGTGTAGTGGTATGGCTCTTTTGTTGTAAGAGAAAGGTAAGTCTGTATGAGGAAATTAAAACTTTTCACAGATGTGAGTTTGGAAATGGTTTTTTCTGTCAGATGATTTAACTGAGGTAGAAGCAGAGAGATGCTGTTCCACTCATTTTTTTAATTTTTTTTTTAATAAGAAACTGCAGTTTTGAGTGATTATATGTGGAAATGGAATGACTTTCTGCTTGTTGAAGGTTACTAAGGAAAAACTGACCAAGGAGAATCATTAATTTTTGAATATAAATGATACTGTGAGATAAGGGGGGAAAAAAGGAAGAACAAACTTGGGAAGTGATTAAGACTGTAGAGAACTGGACTTAGGTTTTATGTAAACATAAGTTCAATTTGTGAAGGGAACATTGAGTAAACAACTTCCTTCCCTTTTCAAATATTTCAATTAATCTACAAAAATATGCAGTGTGTTAAAACTATAGTGTAGTTAAAAAAATCCCGAGGAGTTCAGACTTCAGGCTGAAAAGAGGCCAAATCTGGGGATGAGTGGGAGGGAGGTGGGTATAAGCAGTACTGGAACCTGTGGCAGCAATGCACAACATCATATTGTTTGCAGTGAATTGTCAAGGTAGAAACAAAATCCTTCAGCAGAAGTTGCCAAGGCTAATGTCTGTTATGTGTTAATGAGGACAAAACTATTAATTTCCACAGCAAAATCAAGAGTTCTAGGATGATAAACACCTCCAAGGTATTTTCATCTCCCTTAAGGACAAATAGGGAAAGAGGAGGAGCCATCAAGAGATTACTTTCACAGGAGGAAATAAGTTTTGGTTAAGCTAATTGCTTTTTCATTTTCCATATGTTACTTCTCTTGGTGTGGGATTGTTTTGATGATGAAGATGGCTAAAGATACAGAATATCAAACTGAATCTGAACTATCTGTTCTAGGATAAAAAAACTTGTAATATACATCAAGCACTTGGTTTGAAAGGCTGAAAAATGTCATACCTGCCCAGGGATAAGTGGTTAGGAGTTCCTGTTGCTTGACTCACTGTTTCTTTCATTTCACTTTTTCCAATCACCCACAACATGAAATGGCTTCAGCACGTAGTAACTAGAACAGCAAGAGGACACAAGAGATATAAGGCTCACTGCGTGGATTTTAAAAATAAATATCTTCAGGAGTGCTCCTGAGCTCTTGTAATGGGAACATGCCTTTATCAGAATTGCAAGTCAACACATAATTGCTATAAATACATGTTCAATTGTAATTCTCAGTGTAGACTCCTTGTCTCAGTAGCTTTACACTGGTGTTATTGTTAGGCTCATTTCACATTTAGTTATCACTAGTAACACCATACTGTGTGCTTTGTGTGTTGATCTTGGAGGTGTTTTGGGGTTTGTTTTTTGTTTTTATTTTTATGCTCACATGCTTATTTAACTTCAGGTTCCAATGTTGGCACATTGTGAATACTTTTGGTCTTGGCATTTCACAGTGTTTTGAAAGACAATTCCTTAGAGGAAAGACTCAGAGACTGAGCCTTGTGAAGCACACGAGTTTGTGACCTCAGCCATTTACTTTAAAGGGACTGTGTGTAGCCTGCCTTCTTCTCAAGGATCAGGGATTTAGTTTCTTGTATAAGTAAGAGAAAACCTTAAGCTAAATAATGAAATTATTTCAAAGCCAAATTCTCCATTAACAGGGATGTTCATTTGCTTTTTACAGTTGACTCTTTTCTCTTAGTATATGAATGTGTACATTTTTGTAAGAAGGCTTTCAGAACTGTTTTATGTGGCATTATTCCTGCTGTCTAAAAATAATTATTCATGGTCCTCTAACACAAGTACTCTGTTGAGCAAAATATGTCCAAAACGTTCCTTCCCTTTAAAGGATTGTGTTTGCATAGTCTTACTTTAAGTAGCTTTAGCTTTGTATTCATCAGAGCCCAGTAAACATAATGGTAATTCACATTTTCATAGGACCAATCCACAAGCCTTCTACTTCTGCCAAAATCACTTTCAGTGAAAAGTAGTTATGTGCTCTAGAGACATAAATGGTTGTCACAAATAGGTAATGGGAAACAGTACAGCATTTACATTCATTTCAATTCCTTTTCAAAATTTAGAGATGTGGAGGGAAATAAAGAAAAAAGGATAATGTTAACTATATCACGTATGATTTTCAGAGAGAATACAAAATAAGTTAAAGTTTCTGTAATCAAATTCTTGTCATGATGGATTCCACCCTTGATTAAGTTATTATAGCCAAAGATGTCTACTAATCAATGTGAAAGGCAGCAGTCGTGCCATGAAACAAATTGCTCAGTAGTTAAAAATATATGGTTGGCAAATGTGTTCTGATATGGATTTGGAATTTTACTTGGATTTTCTCTTAGGAGTAATTTAGTTACTTTGAAGTATGTTGGCAGTGAAATTAATTGTCTGTACTAAATGAATAGTAATGGTTTTGGGAGTGGAAGGAGAGTTACTAGATTTCTTAAGCTTCTGCATGCAGTACTTTTTTGATAACAATTTGGGCCTTAGCTTTCAAACTCTGAAGAAAAATATGTACTTGTGTTATAGAACAGGTAATTAAAGTTTGCCTGTAACACAGAGCCTGTACAATCAGTGTAATTAGAGCAAAACAGGCAGAAATACTATTATCAGCTGTTAAATGCTACTGTACTACTTCATTTCGCCTTTTACAGTTGAGATGAGACATGACGTCTTAATTGGATAAATCTTGATCTCAGATTTTAAAGCAGATACAAGTCTGTCTTCCTCTTACCAAATCACGGTGAACAGCTTTAAAGTAGCTGACAGCATCTCCCAGTGACTGTGAAGAACACGGACCGTGGTGCTCAGTGTATCCATCAGCATCAGGTTAAGGTCACTGATGGCCGATGTCCTTGTGATACCATCACTGGGCAGACTTCTGGTCTAGGTTTGTTGGCAGCTCTTGGTATTATGGAATATCAAATATTCCAGATGTTCCAGATGTGCTGGATCTTGGCAGGGAGAAATGGAGTCTGTCTGCAGGGGTCAATCCTCCTTCGCAGGCAGGCGCTTGAGGATGCTGGTGACCTGTGTATCAGGAGCTGTTCCACAGTCTCCTGCTCATTCATCCTGGTCAGTCCAGGAGGCAGGAAGGGTGAGGAGTGGAGGGAGAAGTGGGCTGGGCTGCAGTGTTGCAAGTGGCACTAAATTGTACAAATACACCCAAATGCCTTTTTTTTGGAAGAGGTGGCACGTACTACAGCAGTGGGCTCACATTTGATCCACAGAAGATAGTGAAGAGGTTTGTATGCTAGGTTACCATACTATATCTATGATATCTTATTAGAAATAAATAATTAAAATTTTCTAACTTAAGTCTGAAAATGTTTTCCCTCTTAACAGTACTCGTGTTATATTATAGTGCAAGTCATCTATAGCATCACTGATTTTTACATCAAGGCTGTTCATAAGTACCAAAACAGACTCCAAACTGGCACCAATTTTTTGTGGGGGTATGTTATTTCAAATTCCTCTTTTTGTGAAAGATCATATGAAAACTTGCAGTTAATGTCTTGCAACACGTTGGCATTGAGGATATTTGCAGTTATACTATTTTAGTTTAGTGCTGTATTTTCCCACAGCAGCAAAATCCTTATATGTCTAAATTATAACATCTAATGACTTCTAGGATTTTCCTGTTTGCAGTGGTCAACGACCATGACTGCAGCATTGAGCAGGATGATGAAATGTGAGCATTTGCCTCTAGGATGCTCTTTGACCTATTGGGTCAGAACTGAATACTAGCTCTGCTTAGGAGCTCTTGTCTTCTGTGTCACAAGTTTAGAATTCTAACCTGCTAGCATAAATGTTTAATATACAGAGACAGAGCCATGAATGTGGGTAAGCAGGGAACACATTCCGAAGATACTGGGCTTCAGGTTTCTTCCATCAACAGAAAAAAAAAGTTAGAGAAAGGGGAAAACCCCTTACCCTTCTTTAAGGCATCTGGAAAATACTTAGTCATCACCTGCCAAAAAAAGCACATGAAAAAAAAAAAGGCTTTCTGGGTGTTGTGGATTTTTTTTTTCCTTTTCATTTAGATTTTTGTTGTTGTTGTTGGGTTTTTAAAGGTTTGGGGTTTTTTTGAGCAATTCTCTAAAACCAGATAAGAACAAAAGAGAATTGAAGTCAGTCAATAAAACAACTTTTGAGAGGAAAGCTAATCACTGGAGGGACTTGCCAACACTTGTCTACTTAGAAATATTCTTGTATGCTGATGCTGGAAATCAAGGAATGTCCATGGAAAAAAATGAAAAGATATGGGCTAGGAATGCTCATGGGTCTGTCAAAGTGATATGTACGATCCTCAGATCTATAATGGCATCTTCACCATTGCAGTAAGGCTAAACC
Source organism: Grallaria varia (assembly GCA_013396735.1). Classification (NCBI taxonomy): domain Eukaryota; kingdom Metazoa; phylum Chordata; class Aves; order Passeriformes; family Formicariidae; genus Grallaria; species Grallaria varia. The sequence goes on from VWZG01003107.1 coordinate 1,005,934, forward strand.
TAGCTGATAAATTAAATTGTTTGAAGCAAAGATGTTGTTAGCAGCAAGTGAAAATGAATAAATACATCCACTGTCAGCTTCTTTCCATGGTTTGTGGGAGAGTGTCTCTGTAGCAGCTCCAAAACTCCAGTATCACATGGCAAAATCCTCTGAAATTAGTGGAAACAACTGTATGTTGGTTGAGCTATGAGAAGATGAGGTGTAAAATTCTGAGGAATAGGAGCATGCCAGCCTATTTTTGTGACATCCCTCAAGACACTTACTTTGGTTTGATTTTTCAGACAGAACACCTCACGTTTGTGCATTACAGTACTTCAGAGTAGACTTCCCTTCTCCAAAGAGCTGCAGGGCCTTAGGGAGAAGTAGTAATTTCTTTGAAATACTGCCAGTAAAGAAATGCTATTGGTAGCCCTTCAAAGAAAGCTGAATTCCTCTTTAAGTCTGTTATTTCTCAGCAATGATAGAAGAGAATTCTTTGAAAATAGCTGAGATTGCCTGCAGAGGTGTTGCTCGCCAGGTTATAAATGCTATTTGTTAATTGTGGAGTGGGAAAGCCTGTGATGGAAACACCACCAAAGATCAGAGTCATGTCATGCTAATTGATGCTGAAATAGACTCTGGTTCAGAGCTATGTACTGGAGGTGTTTGGGTTTTTCCCAGTCCTCTGGAGACAGTATTTTTTTCTATCTGTATCTGTTCCTGACCTTCAGTACCTAGCAATGTAAATAGCACTGCCTGAGTGTGTTCTCCCGGCAGAATTGAGTTTCTCTTATCCGAATGTGTGCATGTAGTTACAGTTATGTGTTTAAACTCAAATAGAAAGTGAAGCATTTTTCATAATCATTCCTAAGATCCTGAACCATGAGTTTGTTGTTATATCTTTCAAATGAATAATAAGATATCAATATCAGTGTAAAAAATACTTTCACTGCGCATCCTGTGCATACTCTAAATATGATCTTTAAAGCTGTTCTGATATCTGAGAAGTCTGATCATTGAATTTTGCTGTCTCTCATAGTGTTGCACGTGAATTAACTTGGGTTTATATCTTTAAGCCGGAGTACATTCAGTGTGTTACCTTTTTTTTTTCTCTTGGAGGAAAAAGTGGGATAGTCTACTTAAAATCAATGTCACAGGATAGTCCTATGTATTAGCATACCTTAATTGTGTAATTAATTGTGCATCTTTTACATGATTATGTGCCTTAAATGTGTAATTACAAGTACTTATGCTAACTGCATGACCAAAAGCATGAAATTAGGGTGTGTAATTACAGTATATACAGTAGTTGAACAAGTGTGATTTAGCTTTTTGTGTACTAAATATAACTTTAAATAAGAAATTTTCCATTTCACATAATATTCTCTCTAAAGATTATTACCAGGAAGCTGGTACCAAGAAAGCCAACAAATGCTTCACTTTTGTTCATTTGCCACACATGTGTGTCTTGACTTTTGTTGTGCATATCTTGCCAAGGCAAACCTGATACCTGCCATAAGACAGTGACTCCAAAGAGTGATCTTAAATAAAATAGTCCTGCAAAATTAATCTTTCCTGATCTTCACATATAGCATATTTTTAAAATCTGTTTCATGAAATTTTGTATCTATTTGGCATAGGTTCTTATGCTGAAAGTCAGGGGTGCTAGGATCATGTGGAATGACAATAACATCAAGGTAAAATGAGTCATCCGCTTTAGGAGAGCTGAAATTAGTTGTGCAGATCAAATAAACTCAGTATTTCCTACCCATGTATTTTAAGTAGAGGCCAATTTAAAGACAGCTTAAACCCGTGTTACATTGCATAGTCACACCAAAATAACATGGTACCTACCCTGATTATTTGGAGATGCTGGAGGTCATGCCTGACAATTTCTTCAAGCAGCTAGTTACTATACATATTACACCAAATTACCATGGTGAATTGACAGCCTGTGGGGACAAGAGGAGGGAATAAGGAATTCCACTTGAAACCTCTTTACTTCCTCGAAGCTGTCACCCTGGATTTTGTTTCAGATAGGTTTTCGTTTGTAAGAAACCCTAGTAACTGCTCACTCCATCCTGTTTCCTCCCTCCCCACTGAGATATTGCTGCATTCACAGATCTGTGTCTGCAGAAAGTGCTCTGTGGGCTGGTGTTTTCCCACCATGGAGCAGGTTGCAGTTACAAGAGTTTTGTCCAGGGATTTTTGTGTAGGAAGCTCAGTCATAAGTCCACCCTTGCTACCTCTCTGATCTGTTGTAAGATGGCTGGCTGATTCCTCACCTTGGATTCACAAATATTTTAAGATGAAGGCATAGATGGTGTTCTACTACTACAATGTTTGGAGAAAGAGGTTTTTTTTTATGAACTGATCATCTTTGCTGCTACTGGCAATTTTCAGGGGAGTTTGTATAAACAATAATCTTTTTTTTAAGAGTTTTTTTTCACATATAGAATGTTTCTTCTGGACTCCAATGTTTTTGTTTTCCTGACCAACTTTATTTTCCTATGCCTCAGTTTTTGATGTGTGCAAAGATACTACATTCTTTTCTGTAATGCAGAAGTGTTGCAAGGACACTGGAGATTGCACAGCTCTGTAGGAGCTGTGTGAACGCCTTTCAGAGGTAGGGGTGAAATAGGGGAGATTGCTAAGGGTGAAACAAGTGTTCCTTCTCTTTTTTCACACAATCAGAGGTGGCTGCTGTTCCCGCATGAAGCAGTAATAGCTTGTTGTATTCTCTCTTCAGGCAGCGGCTCCCAACCTTTCCTCCTGCTGTTGACCAAGACAGATACTCACAGTGGGGACAGACCTTCCCAGGGAGAAAAGGACAGGTCTGGAACCCCCAGGTGGCAGAAATCAGTTTTAACAAAAAAAGACCCAAACTGGTCACTTATTTGCCAGGGCTGTTGCTTTGCTGCAAGGAGGAGATCAGCAGGAAAATGGTGCCTGCTGTGCTTTAGATCTGAAATGTTCCTTTATTTCTGGGCCTGTGTCCGTGCATCTGTTTGTGTCTGCTGTCCTCTGATTGTGAGAATTGTGTGTTATATAACAAACTCCCTGTTTTTATCCAAAAACACCATGATAGTGGCAATAGAGCCACTCCAAGTCTCAATCTTCAGAACACATTGGTGATGTGGTTTATATATCATGACTGTAATGGTTAAGTTCGATGTCAAAATGATTACAGAACCAATTGTGCCATATTCAGGAAGGCAACTGCTTAACTTCAAATAGAACTTCTGGTTAAAACATCTATGGGTTAAAGATTCCTGCTTCCCCCCGCCCCTCCACCCCCCGCCATTGTTGTCCTGAGAACTGTTGTTCGTAGAGTTTTGGTGTCCAAAGTAGGAGCTGTTCTTAGAGCATCCACTTTATTTCATTGATGACCTCGGGGGAAGGTAAGCATGGATTTTATAGAAGAGCTCAAAACTAGCTTCAGCCAGTATTTCTGTGTCTACTATGAGATTATTTTAGAGGCAGGAACGCAGAAGGACAAGCAGCAGGAATGTCAAAAATGTCACAGGGAGTTAGGGTTATGAATTCCTTGGACATATTCCATTTTTTTAATTTGCAAAATTCACATTTTTCCACTTGGAAAAGTGATTTTTCCCGAAGTATTGTAGTGAGTCCCTGGGAAAACTAGGTGTAAATGTATTTTGAACTTCATAGGAAAAGTGTTGATGGTGAAACAGGTGGACCTACTGTAAACACCACTGGTCTTGTCACCACTTGGGTGTGTTTCAGTTCTTGTAGAAGATCCACAGTCACATTTCATTTTCCAATAGTATCCACCAAGTTTCTTCTGGAATTCATCACATGCAAGGAAATACTATGCCTTGCATTTTTTAGGGGGTATCTTGTTTTTCTAAGAGACTTTTAGTTAGTCTTAAGACCTGTGCTTGTTTTGAGTTGGCAAATGTAAGGCCGTATTGGGTTAGGTTGGGGTTTTTTCTGTTTAAAGAAATGCAATTTGCCTAATCACCCTCAAACTTTAAAAGAAAAATGCTCTGTGGGGATTAATGACCACATGTGGGAGCCTTCTGATATACTGGAAATTTTTGCAACAATGCCAGGGACTTGCAAACGGATGTCAGGATTAAGAAGGAATCTGTTCTGTAACTTAGAGACTCTTCACAGTTCCATAGATTTGAGAATAGACTTTATGCTTTCAGGAGCTTATTCTGATTTGTTCCTATTCTGGGTTCTAAAAACACTTGCACATGAAGATATCAGTTTACGATTTCATGGCAAACATGCACAGAAGCTTTTTTCCCCCTCCTTCTGTGGTATTTTTCTAAGTATTTCCATAGTGACATTTAAATCCTCTTTGTCTATCATTATTATTCCTGTCATTCTTATGTTTACAAATAACTGTTAAACATCTTGTGGGGAATATGCTACGGTCTCCTGGCACAGAATTTCTCATTCTGCAGTTTTCCACGGTGGTTTACATACTTGATGCATAAAACCCCCACTGACACATAGGTATCTTGGGCTTTACTCTGCTTTACTTACACTGTAGCTTTGTAGGAGAGAACACAAAGTCCTTTCCCATATTCGGTGAAGCGGACTTGTGACTAAGGTTACAAAATGTGAAAAACTTAGTGTTACAGAGTAAGAAATAAATGAAAATAAGAGCAATAATTCAAGTAAGACAACTGGAAAATGTACTTGCCACATGCTAAGCTTTGGAGAAGGTATCTGAGTGGATTAAGACACTTCTAATTGCTTGACACTGGAAATCTCCATCTCAGGTTTGAAAAAAAAAGAAAAGATTTGGAAATTTTTATAACATTGGATTTATCCGTTAATTAGAATGTGAGCCATGTGGTCCAGTAGTTAAAGCCAAGGGCTTTACAATAAGTAGATCATGGTGTTCTAATTATGCAGTTTGGATACTTTTCCATTGTCATTCATTATTTGTTTGTTTTACTCACAGTGGATGCTCTAAAATGTGAAAATCAGATTTAGACTTTAAGCTATAATTCTGCATGAAACCTCTCTATGGAGAGCTCTTGTAAATTTGGTGTTCTTCATTCTCCCTTTTTTTGCCTTCACTTACTCTGGCATTTCAATTATAATGCATATACAGGTTTTAAGCCTTTGGAACAGAGCTGATCTACTTCTGTGCACAGGAAGAACTTAGTGGATCACAAGAAATGGATCATGAGATTGATTTGAGGATCTCCTGAGTTGTATTGAATTCCTCGTGCTGCAGGCCCCAGAACACTGTGCATCTTTATGTTAAGGCAAAGCATGAAGTTTGCATTGCTGTCTTTCTGTTGGGAGATGAATCAATATCAGTGCACACAGAATTACATTGATCCTCACCTACTCCACATGGTCTTGAACCTTGGTCACTTTTTGCACATTAATTATTTTCCAACATGAGGCAGAATTGGGGAAGAGGACTTGCTTTTTCCTGTTTTGAGAGTGCATCCTGTTTGTGAAGACCTTTCTTTGTGGGAATCAAAACTGATAGTAAATTCTGCTGTCTCACAGAGGAGAACTTTGCCTGAATTCAGAGATGCTTCAGGTTCCTTGTTCAGGATGTGTTGATGAATGCACAGTGGGAAATGCAAATCAAGGACAGCCAGAGGAAGAGGTGGAATAGACCAAAGTAACTTAAAAACGCAGGTACTACATTGGACATCAAGAATTGTGTAAGGACATTAAGTATTATTATAATCATCAAATAATGCAGGTCAAAGAATAGGTTAGAGAAAGGCAGTATGTCCACAGACACTCCGTACATTGTGCCACGGTTTGCTGCCTCCAAGAACACAGAGTACTGTTCCAATTAATTGAGAGAATAGCTTGATACTTCTCAGGTTGGAGCAGCCCGATCGTTCTAAAGCAGTGATTATCTTCCCTCCTACACAGAATGTTTAATTTCAAACTTAATTGTATCCACATTTCCGTTTCTAATTAATCCAGATATAGAAATGCTATAGTAACCGAACACTGTGTCCTTTGAGGAAATATAGCATGGCACAATCCCGTGGCACCAGACTAATCTGATTAAAGAGATGTTTATGTAACACAGGACTTTATAAGTTAACTAATTTCCCATATGTGCACTATTCTTGTGGTGTACTTTACTTTTAAAGAAGAGATGAGAAAATGTTTATCTTGCTTGTTTTGTGCTTTGGGATTTCCACTGTCTCTAGTTTGTCATGGAATTTATGGAGGTGACTGAGAAGTTAGTCAGCCGCTTTGTAGCATGTACTCCTGCAAGGGACAAGGATCCAGTTTTTAGCAGGAAATTTCCACCACTGGTGTCTGCTCAAGGAATTAGATGCACTGATTTTCATAGTTAGCAAGGTGTACCTCTGTAATCTGTAGCATATAGCTCTGGGAGGGTTCCCATAGATGGCCAATATTCACAGGAGGGTCAGAGTGACCTTTAAGAGGCTGGGGACTAGTTTTTCACCTATGATTTCGTGTGTACTGAGCTAAAGGGTTGTGAGTGCTCCAAGGCAATGCAAAGATTTCCGTGTATCTGAACTACACTGAAACCCAAAGATTTATCAGAGTGCTATATGTGACTGATCTGTCACTGGTGTGTCAATTTTGTTGCTACTGTACAAATACATAACTTTAGAGAATTCAAAACCTGTGAGAAACACATTGTTGAAATAGCTCTGAATATTTCTTTTCATCTGAAAGAAAACTTTCTTTAACCAGCAAGTGGGATTATTTTTTTCTGGTTTCAAATCTGGAAGGGCTGCACATGAACTGGTGTTGATGGACAGCAGTATGATTGATATTTTTGGAGCTGATTTGGAAGTTCTGGCAAGAAATGCCTACCAGTGTTTTCACAGGAGGGAAATGGAAAAACTCTAATGCTGACAATTTTAGTAACGCCAATAAGAAACAAACCACAGTTGGATCTTTAATTGGTATCTGGGTTGGAGTTCATCTAATGTTTAATTCTCATTGGTGGAAACTGAGTGTGCTGAGTGTTCATAAACTGTCTCTGAGGGCTCCCCTGTTACCACTTGATACAAAGCTGAGAAATAGATGTATTAGGTTTTTTTATCAGTCTCTGAGAAAAGAACTTGTCTATCTCCTTTCGAGCTGAAAGCCTCAGTCCTGGTGACATCCAGCTGGTAGGCTGGATGAGAGAGCTAAGACAAGGAGAATTGCTAAATACAATGAGAAGTTCCATTTAATGCAGCAAAACATCTTTAGGCCCAAAATAAAAAAAAGAAAAAAAAGCCTCTGAGTAATGGTTTGAGGTCTCAAACATTATCAGCTTTTGCTTAAAGCTGTTTACTAAGAAGAGAGCACCACCTGGTGTTAGTAAGTCACTACACCTTGTAACACTGCGTGCAGATGTTGTCTCGTACAGATGAATTGAAGAATAACATGTACTTTTGCCCCCCTTCATGCAGTGTGCTTGTGTTGTAAAAAGCCAAAATAGAAACAAGTTGGAAGTGCAGCAGTTAAAAGCAGGATATGTGGTGTGAGGGTCAGAATGGGCACGACAGAGTTCATGACAGGATTTATTCTGAGTGGAGATTCTTATAACAAATTCAGACTCTTATACAGAATTTGAGTTTGTGGCATCCGATGCTCTTCAAAAAAGCTTTTGCATTAAATAAAGTTAGAGTACAAGCAGTGCCTGTTCTGGGAGTTAACAGAATAAATGCAGGTCCCTTGTAAGTGGTAATGAGGACCATTTTGCTGCGAGACTGTTGTTTGCTGCATACACACGTGCAGCTGTGTCCCCCCAGTCTGTGCTTTGCCAGGTCTTCACCAAGTCAGATATATAGACGTTATCTTGAATCTTTCCATAGTAATTAGGATGATTATCTCTTCAGATTCACAGATATTCATTTGAGATTATTTTACCACGAATTTCTACTGAAACTTTTTTTTTTCCCTTGGGTGATTTATGGTTCAGGTAGTATATGCTGGGGAAAATGTATTTCAGAGATTGTTTGTGGTTAATGTAGATTATGATTTTGTGTTTATGGAAAGTAAAACTTCTGAATATTTGATTAAATGTATTCTCATATGGGTGGGATAAATTTGAACATTCCTTTATTTAACGTAGGAATAAGTTTCAGGTTGTGTAACTCGCAACTATACAATAGCATGGAAGGTTGTTTTGTTTCAAAGTAAAGTTTCAAATATATCAGTAAATGCTGAGTTTATTTTGCAGTCATTTTCAGTAATATTAAGAAAAACAAATAGGAGGCAATTTTGTGACAAGTCAAAAGCTAAGCAGCTATAAGTCACATTTCAGCATCTTTTAAATACCCTTTAAAAATGGAGAATTTGGATGTATTTAACTTGATTGCAGAAAAAAAATCCTCTAGACAAACAACCTCTAATCTAACATCCTAATTTATTCTTTATTGCCAAAAAACCCCCCAACCAAGCATACAACATAAAAAAAATTAATCTCTGCAGACACAGGACTAATACAGATATATTACATATTATCTGAAACTTAGCGAATAGTCTAGGGAAGTGTTCCCTGAAATATTTTATTAAGGCATTGAATGAAGGTGTGACACACATGAGAATGTAAACTTGGTGGAACTTTCTGGTTGCTTGACTATGGATGCATTTCATCTTGCCAATCAATATTCAGTTAATAAATTTGAATGCAGGTGATGTTTTTTCATTGTTATTTAGGTTCCATTTCCTTTATTCTTGTGAATGAGACAGGGAAGAATTTGAGATCTCATTTATTTTCTTTTATAAAGACAGAAATTGATCATGGGTTTTTTTGTGAAGCAGAATATTCTCACAGCCGAATTATCAGAACCAGGGATGTTTTTCGGGGGTGGATGTGATGATGAACATTTCAGCAACTTCACTTACAATTTACTACGTGACCTTAACCATAACACTTTCATTTTGTATGGATAATCTTCACTTTTTGTGAAGGCCTTTTACGGATGGTCCTGTGTTCTGATTAGGAGCTTCTTTCAAAGGAACTTAGCTCTTCCAGCAAGGAAATGAGCCTGAGGAAAAGGATCACCATATGATGGAGCCAGTGGAAAACAAACTGCATTTCTAAGTTTGAATTCAAACGTCTAGCTCTAAACTGAAATTCAATTGTAAGTGGGAAAACAGAAAAACATAGAAAAAAATAGGACTGAAGAAAAAGAGCTTAAGAAAGCAAAGAGGATTTTAATGTATTTGCATTAAAAATGTTCCACTGTCAGTGAAACAAATATGTGGTGTGAATAAAAAACACACAAATCTTTTACTTCCAAGATCTATGCTGGAGATGTAGGTATTTAAGCTCTAATATACTTTTCAAGTACTTTAAAAGAGCAGCAGAGATTCAAAATTAATCATTTGATTTCAGAAGTGGAGGCACAGTATATAACATGGTGCCCAGCAGTGATTACCCTGTGCATATAGAGTCTGGATCTGTGTCTAGTTACACAACTCTTGCTTTGAGTGTTTGCCCTGAACCACATAAACTAACCACAGTGGTTGTCAGTCTACATGTGTGTTCCCTGCTGTTCCCAGAATCCCAGCATGTGTTCCCAACATGTGTTCCCAGAATATCCCAGCTGTATACTATCAGTTCTGCTCTGAATCCTTTGTAATACATCAGATAAAGCGTGTTTTCCCACCATGGAGGCACGGTAGATTGATGCTTTTGGTGAAAAGAGATGGAGATGCTGCAGGTTTGAATGAGCATTCTTAGTTAGTTCTGGGGCCTGACTTAAAGCTATCATGACTGCATCTTTGAAAGTGCAGGAAATTTAAATTTCTTACACAAACCATCACCTCAGACAAACACACTTGAATTTCCCTGGATGCCTATTTTCAGAAAAGTAATTGGAGTAGAACTGAATTAATAAGATTAGTTTAGGTCAAAAACTTGTGAAGAGCCACTATATAAGAAAACATTTCAATTCAATTTTTTTATAATAATTGTGGATTGAAAGTAGTTGTTTTCATTTAAAAAAAATCTTATTTTTCTTGTTTGCTTTAGTACTAGAGTACCCTCTAGTGCTTTAGAATTTGATATTGTTTGATAGAGAGAGATGACAAATTGCAAGAATAATCTTGGTGTATATCGTCTCTCTTATTCTGAAGAACTGTTTACAGCTATACACTGAGTGGCATAAAAATCCAACCATAATTATGTAATGCTCAGATGTATGTTAGGATACTGAGGCAATATTCTGTTAGTAGGGAAACTAGAAGAAATGGAAACAAAAGCTGATTAGCTTTGAATACTGTAAGAGACCTCTGTATGAGTATGTATAGTAGAAAAGGTTCAACAAAGCAGTACGGCCTTGGGCTTCAAAGAAAACCCAAACCTGATTTCAATGCACATACATATATCTATGTATATGTGTTAAAATCAGGATACTTTTTCTCCCTGGAGGCAAAACAAGTTATAATGCTGTTCTGTATTGCCTGATGTTTGTAACCAGCAGTTCTTTCCAATATGAGAAATGTGAGGAGTGCACATGGAAAACAAACCTTTCCAGTCAGAGTGCATGGATGTTTATTGAAGGATAGAAAAAGTTTTTCATTAGTTCTCAAGTTCTCTTTGTAAAAGGCTTCTCAGACCTAAGGTGGCCATAATCTGAATGAGAGCATAGCAAGGTGGCTGCAGCATTTCTGTGTCATATAGGAGATGGGGATTCGTTTTCTGCTTACAGGAGGAGGGAGCACTGAGCGGGCTGACCTGCAGCCTCCCTGGGGAATGCCTCTTCTCACTTTACCTGGTCTCCTGCCCTGCTTTGCTCCACTGGTGCATCTGTTTCTTCAGGAAAAAGCACTGTGAAGACCCAGTATGGGAAAAAACCAAATCAAAACACACACTTTGAGGAAAAAAAAGTGAAGTCTAGGGGAGAAAAAAATTCTTCCCATGCACCTCTGCTTAGAATGTCTTCCACTACTCAATTTTACAACATAGATAAACCAGGAACACAAGCAAAAGGGGTAAGGCCTTCCATGTATGGAGCATATCCGCTCTTCCTTGCAGAGACACGCAAAACAAAACAGGGAGCGTGGAGCTTTGTCCCAGTGACAACTGACTTTTTTTTTTACAGTTGTCTCAGCATGTGTTCATGATATAGCACAGCTAGGGAGACATCTAGAATTTCTGGGATTTATTTCTGATCAAAGCTGTGCACAGAGCTTACTGAGCAAAGATGAGAGAAATTACGTTGTCTGGAGAACAACAGAACACTTGGAAGAGCATCCCCCCAGGAAAGCTCGCACTGATGGAGCACATTGCCTGCGCTGCTCCCCAGCTTGGCGCCCTTGCTCTGTGGAGCTGTGAGGCAGGATCTCCCCACTACGCTGCTCCAGGGAGGGAAGAGCTGCTTCTGGTGTCCCCAAGCTGCATTTGCCCTGCAGAGCATGGGAGAACTCAGCCAGGTTCTCCCCAGGTTCCTTTGTCCTCGTGTCTCGGCTGGGAGGGAGCTGTCCTGCTTCTCAGTGGCAGTCTGGGGCTGGTCAGGTTGGCTATCACTGCAGCATATTTGCTCTTCCCCTCTTTTATTCTATGCCTATTTTTACATTTTTGAGTCAGGAAATCAGTTTAATTTTGTGCCCTCTCTGCTCTCCACTGCAGTCACTGCTGTGGCACTCATCTTGTCTCTCTGGACTCTCAAAGTTTGCATTAGGGAAGATATTAAGGATTAAGTTTGCTTTAAGGATGATCCCCTTGTGGCAAGTATTTGGTCCCAAGGGTCGTCTTTCATTCCAGAGGTTTTATCCAACTGGCTCCTTCTCAGAAACATAACCTTTCCTGTTTTAGCAGTATGTGTTTTCTTACCTGTTGTTGCTTGTAATGCTGATGCTTCATTTTAACTGCATTTGAGATGCCAGGGCTCACACTGAGGGCCTATCCACTAGGGAGCAGAAGTCAATTCACAATTTTGAGGTTAAGCCAAACACTGTCTGCATTATTAGGTTCAATGTGTCCTGCTAAACAAGGATGTCTTGACTCTCCCAGCTAATCAGAATTTCCCATTTGCTTTCAAGAGTCCTTCTTGTTCCTGCCTACTATTTTCTTTTGTTTTCTCTGCCTTTATCTTCCAGCTCTGGGTGCATCCTGGTCTTGTATTGGGTTCCAGAGACAAGACCTTTATTTCCTTCCATCAAGGCCCAGCAGATCCAGGTTTTATGACTTAAAGTTGATTGTAGCCTCTGCTTCTGAAAGTTGCTGAAGTAAAAAAGCACCTGCTCTATTTTATGATGAGGGTGATGGGGATTTTCTTCTGTCTTGCCTACCATAGTCTTTCAAGGAACAAACTTGCTTGGATGTGGGAAAAATGGGTGTTACTTTGTACTACAAAAGCTCAACACACATGTAGCTTACTAATGCTGTTTACAGTAGTCACAGCCTTGCAGCATTTTAGGCTCTTGCCCTGCTGTGCCCAAGAATGCCAACAGTTAAACATGTCAATGACCACCATATTTTCCACCTTTGTAAAAATTTGAGAGGTTACCCTTAAAACTATATCTATATTTATTTGTCTGAAAGGTGTAGACTAATCCTTAAATATTTTCCTGTTGTTCCTGTTCAAAATGTTGTGATAAATGTGGTTTCAGTCACTGCCTGCCTTCATAGGTTGCACATATTTTGGTATGATTTCAAGAGACACATGAGAAACAATAATTTGGAAATTCATTACAATGCCTGGGTTTATATGCTCTCATTAAGCATTAATTGGTAGTTGATGGCTATTGCTATTTTTAACACCATTAGTTCGTAGCAATGTAATTAGTGATGCTAAGTACAGGATCCACATTAATAGCATTACTAATTGTAAATCTGGAGATAGAAACACAAGATGACTGGTTAATTTCTAGGCAATATCTCATGATAATTGGCTATAGGACGTTTGTGCTGAAGTAGAAAGGTAAATAATTTAAAATCTTTTCTTGTACTTTGTGCTGTACTTTGCAACTCTAATATAGTTTGTTGCCGACACTTTAGCCTTGTGAAATACAATGTCATTAGTATCTCACAGCTTCTGCAGTTACTAATTTCCATGCTTCTCAGCTCTTTTATATAGACTATCAACTGTGAATTAAAAAAGAAGCAGAAGCAATAAACCAACAGCTTTAAGGACACTTGCTGAGAAACTTTGTTTTAACCAAACAGCGTTGCAGGAAGAAAAGAAAGATTTTTAAGTAGATTTTTAATAATATAATGCTTCGATGGAAGTCTAACGACAGACAGCATTGTCTTTTTTGTTTGTTAATGAGATTTATACTAGCCAACAAAAAATTAGGCCTCACTCTGGATATTAACACAGTGATTACAATATTTAAATTCTACTGAGCCAGGTTTTAAGGAATTTTTGATTTTTGCAACTATGTAATAGGTCTTTAAAGGTAAAAGTTCTTGTGTACTGATGTCCACAGTGCTTCTCAATATCACTGTCCAGGCTTTTGTGGAGCCTATGCCCCCAGTGTAACTGGGTACCTCCTAAATGTTAGAAGAGAAGTACCAAACCAGCGTGATCTTTTCAACTCCCAGCAAGTAGGAGTCTTGATTAGATCCTGAGTTATATAAATAGTATAAGAACTGATATTAGAGAGGGAATGGATGTGTATGAAAGCGAGGCTGAAAAAATTAATGATGCATCTTTACAGCCTTACTGAGACCTCATTGATTTCCATGGAAACCTTTTCATTGACTTCGGTGGGTCTCTTTAGTCTGATGCTAGAATGGGTAGTTGACAGATAGTGAGGTGCATGCTCTGGTTTCGGTTCCATTGTGCTCGCCAGCACTGCCTGCTGCTCAGCGAGGCTTTACTGGCAGCCGATTTTAACTGCTTCCTGATTGAGAGAGGCTTTAATTTGGAGCCATTTTCTGTGGTTAGGAAATACTGATACATGCTATCTAAGCCAGTGCCTGGAAGGTGGTGCTATTACTGTAAATACAGATGTGCTTTAGTAAACCAAGAAATCAAAAATACAGGGAAAATGTTAAGCTGTCAAGCTCTTCCTATCCCAGCAGTTTTTCCCAGAGGTATCTTTGCACCTTCTGACAACACAGTGAAAACCTAGGAGAGAGAGCTTTAAAGTCAACCTTCTCCCCCTGGAATTTCCTTTTTCTAAGATTCTTTTCCCCTCAGCTGACAAGAATTTGGTTGTCTGTGAATAGCAGAATCATTCTGTGTTTCTGGATTTGTTTCATACCTTTTCTCCACCATCTTATCTCACCTGATTTGACAATTGACAAGATGAAGTTCTGAAGAGAGATGTCTTTTTGTGGTGATTTAGTGTGAGAATTTCTATCTCTGATCATTAGAAAAATTGTTTGCTTTCTCTGAGCAACATAGTTTTCTGGAGAGAAAATTTTGGAAGTAACAACAGTGAAGTAAAGTTTTGTTTGTAAGCAGAGACAATGGAAAATGCTTCATTAGAGTTCCTTCCACAGATGTGAAGAGTACTGAAACTAAAAATTACAGTGGTTCTTGCTGTCACTTTTCTTACTTTGTCTGTTTAACAGCTGGCTGCCACTGATGTCATATAAAAGGAAATACAAACAGCGAAAATATTATTTATCTCTGTATCTGTAATCCTTGTGTAATAGCAAACTTAGGGCAAGCAAGTTCTTTTCCTCAGTGAAACTGTTTCGCACTTGTATTCTGAGAACCACCTATTTTTCTCTATCTATTACTTGAATATATTGCTTTATAATTTTTCAGACTGCAAAACCTATAGGTACTGGAAGGAGAGCTGGTTTCCCTTACTGATAATGTAATATTGTTAATCTTGCTTTCACTATGGTGATGTCAATCCTGCTGACTTTCAGACCTAGACTAAGTTAGCAGCAAAATATTCTTTTCCTTGTAAAATGCAGGTTTGGATCTGAATACACGAAGAAAGGAGCCAAGTGTCAGTGCCATTGCTGCAGGTCTGAACTGTCCATTCCCTGCCAGGCAGGCACTGAGACACTTGTGAGCTGGGAAAGCCCAGCACCCTCATCCCATTGTGGATGGCGAGGGGTCTTATGTCTGATGAGCTCTCTGTCCTGTCTATTGAACTCTGCTACATGGGACTGCAACAGACTTCTCAAATTAGACTTGTTGGAGCTCCAACATCTATAGACAACGTATGTAACTGATACATACTGAAAATGTATAATACGTTTTTGCATGTGTTTATTATTCAAGAATATCTTTATCTCTGTACTGCTTGTTTATTTTCTTGTAATCTGTTTCTAGGTGTGTATTACATGCAGGCAGACAAATTTGATCAATCATCTAAATATTTGTGCTGATCTCCTCTTTTGAGTTACTGAACACTTGTGAAACTTTGCTTTATACACTACACTCTGAATGTCTGTTCTTTGTCTAATATAGACCTGTTTGGGGTGTCTTCAGGCTGTGTAAGGGAAGAAACACAATTTTTCCATGACTGAAAAAAACAATTTGACAAACAGACCCGTGAAGGTTTTTTTTTTTCTTGCTTTGTTTGTTTGTTTTGTTTTCCCCCTTGCTTCCATGTTTGGTTTTGCCGGCTCTCTTTGAAGGGCAAGCAACTGAAAGTGACGAGTTTTAACGGGTTCTTACAATTTACTGTTTGGAAAATCAAAATCATACCTTGTGAGTTGAATGTTTCTCTGAAAGGGTGAGGTTAGAGCGAACTGCCCTTCCCTGTCACGTCCCAAGGGGAGGTTTGTGCCTGTGCCCGGGGGCTGGAAGCGCGTTGTGGGGCGGCGGGGGGACAGCAGAGCCCCTGCAGGGCTCCGCTGACAGTCTCCGAGCTGAGGGACTTCAGCAGGCCTCGCTGAGCTCCTGCGTTTGGTAAATGCTGAGGTAACCGCCTGTAAACAATGAACACAGCTGGAGGTGGCTAGAAAATACACAGGTTTATATTTAAACTGACTTTTTTCAACCGCGGTGTTACTTACGTGTTTAGTCGCTGTATTTGACGAAGTTTTCCTTAATTGCAAGTTCAACGATTATCCTCACCTTTGCTTTGTAGGGGCTAGGGAATGGCTTTAACTCGTCCTGCATTGTTGAGAAAGGCAAGAAAACTACCTGACCTGAGCTAGACCAGAGTAGAAAGTGCAGAGCACGTGCATTGCCCGCTGTGGGCGCCGGTGCCGCCCGGCCCGGGGCAGTGCCCGGCGTGGCCGGCAGGTGTCGCCGCAGGGCAGCGGTTGGAGCCGCGCTCTCGCCGGTCCCGCGGCCTCCCGGGCGCTGCCGTGGCGGGGCGGGCCGGCCCCGGCGCTGCGGCCTGGGCTGTGGGATCACCGATCGCTCGGCTGCTCAGCTCTGTGTTTCCTGGGATTCTGGGGCCCTGTTCTGTCCCGGTTAGCGAGGGGACCCTGCAGTGGGTCGCGAGGGCTCTGGTTGTGCCATGGCCGGTGTCTGAGAAGAACCTGTGTCTGTCCGTGCCTGGTGCCAGCCCTTCCAGCCTTGCTTTTCAATGAAGTCATCATTGTGGTCCTTGAGGGTATTCCAAGGAAAACCAGGGTGAGATGCATCCCTAGATTTGAAGTCTTTAGGCACTTAATGTTATATAAACTCCCTCTGTGAGGAAAGTAGCTGACTCTAACCTGGTTCTTCCAGCTAACCCAGACACTGGGTTAAATTGCTCTGTGGAAATGCTCCAGGCCTCTTCAGAAAGAGCTGGAACAACTTGGTCTGGACAAGTGAACAGCTCTGATTAATAACTTTAAACAGCTGAAGTCAAGCAAGATGAGCTTTAGCTTTAGTGATAACAACGTCTGTTGGGCAGAGGCTGCTCCTTTGGTAGCTGGACAGAGTTTCTTGCAGGACCCTACTCAATGGCCACGCTTCCTAAATACTGCCAGTGGACAAAGAGCAGTTTGGTGACTTGGGGATACATTTCTCACTACATTGATAAGAGTTTCTGCATTTTAATGTTTCTGTGTTACAAGCAAATCTAGAGAGTTTTCTGGTTTTCATGACACTTGCAGTCTGATCATAATTCTTCAAGTAGTTTACCATGGGATTTTGAATTATTCAAACTTTTAGTACAAATTCCAAAATGAATTTCACTACCTGATACTTAAGAAGTCTCTTGGATATCCTGATGATGAATAACAAAATTGCAAAGGGTTGTTTGTTTTTTTACAGTTGCCCTTACAGGGTATTATTCTAAGGAATGAGTATGATTAATTTGTGATGTTTGTGTATTCTATGTGTTTACTTTATGTGCCAAAAGCTAAAATAGTTATTCATTTAGGAATGAGAACCCATTAGCAATATTTCACTGTTTCTGCCCTTTTTGTCTTATGTAGTACAGTAAGTCTTATAACAGACACCAACTTGATCCAAACTGAAGTAGAGTTTACTGTGAAATACTGTAGAAACTTGAAGACTAATTCTTTGAGGAACCTACAGCTGTTTTTTTTAATTTGGTTGAGGTTTTTTTTCTTTTTTGTTGGTTTGTTTTATTTTTGAGGGTGAGCGGTGTGTAAAGGGGTTTATTGTATTACTAGTGATGCAATATGATGTCTTCAAAACAATATTGTCTTTAAAGCTGCATATTGCAACAGGAGTAAAAGTGAACTTGTGTTTAAAGATGTGTGCAGTAGTTATTGCCATCTAGTGTTCCTGTACCTTTATGGCATCAAACACAGTCACATTATGGGAATTGTCTTGCTGCTTCTGTCTCTGCTTCATTTTGCTTAAGCAATGTTGGCAAGAGGCTTATGTTTATTTGGAACAGAAAAGTTCATTTAAACTCAGTATTACTACTGATGTCCAGTGAGTGAGAAACTCGTGGTGAAACAATAATTTCATACAGAGAGCTATAAGCAGTGCATATGTGCATATCCTAATTCAAGATAATGTGGCCAAGGACATGAATGGGTTATAAGTTTGAGAATTTTATCAGGAAATATATTACGGAGGATATATTTATGAAGTACTGGTACTTATGAAAGTAAGTATTCCATGAGTGAGTTAGCAAATTCTCTTAAGAGTTCCCAGGAGGGCTCTGCCATTAAATCAACTTTGAAAAGTCCACTGGGACTCACTGGTGGATTTTTTTTGGTGTTTAGGAAAGAACTGTAAATGAGTTAATGAAGGACTTTTTCAGTCCCCAGTTTCAGGAAGTATGCTTGTGCATAAACATGTGTTTTAATTATGGTGCTATTGTAAGATGCTATTTATACCTCAGTAGCACTTTAGCAGTCCCAGTGAAGGCTTGAGCTCTGTACTGTGAGGTGTGAGATAGGAGTGCAGGAGACTGAGGGTATTGCTAATGAATCTTGGTGCTTGTTTGAGCTGTCACCAGTTGCTTCTAGTGCAGGAGAAGGAAGAATATGAACATAGTTTCCTGTTACTGATGTAGACTTGGATAGAAAGTGATGCAGTAGCTTTTTCCTATGACAAAAGAAACTTGTGCGTAGGAACCCAAACTAACGAATCCAAGCCTTAAACCAAATGCAAAAATTAATGCAAACCCTACTTAATTTTAATTACTGTGTCAGACCCAAGCTATCGTGCAAATCTGAGTACTGCCTCAAAGATGTTTTAGTGAGTTGTATGTTCCCTGACAAATTAAATTTGGGGACTTGTGTGCATTGCATTGTGTCTTAAGTTATTCACAGTTCTGGAAGTCTTTATCTTTAAACCCTACCCTCTGGTATACTCTCCGTATGGCTAATTCACAGCTCTCTCTGAACAGCTGTTAATGAGACCTGTGGTACTACAAGTATATATAGTTACATTTATGCTAAAAATGGCCATAAGGGAGATAGCTTCTGTGGCTACATTAAAGATCTCATGTACCTCCTCTTTTTCTTATAAGTCTTTTTATGGCTTCTGTCTAGGTTTTTATTTTATTATGAGACTGAATTTTCAGAATACCTTAGCTGGTATATAGATAACAAAACAAGAACTTATTCTGTTGGAATTACTAAGGTTTTTTAAGGAATATTTTTTCCTATCCCATGGAGCCTTTCTGGGAGGACCTTTTCTTATACTTTTGTGTTTTCTCTTTTCCTTTGTTTTCCTCATTTTTTTCTTTTTTTTTT